>CM065438.1:9097500-9680000 GCA_033030585.1 Hippophae rhamnoides | reverse complement strand
TTAAAACTATGTACATTTTTAGAAAGAGATAGGAAGAATTAAAAAAGAAGAAGATAAAAGTGATAAGTACGTGGGTTCATGGGAAGGGTATATAATACATCAGTGGGTTTGAAATTATGAATCTGTCTTTTATAGAAGTACTTGCTTTTCAATAAGAATATTCAAATAAAAAAAATTGAACAATATTAGAGAAGTTGGAAATTTCTTGGCAAAAGGAATTCAGTACTCTACCAAATTCACATGGCATCCAAGTAACCATTAATATCGAACTCTAGTAAACAATAAAGCACAAACCCTCTCTTATCATTAAATTCTATCATAAATATCCTTCTCTAATACATAATAACCAATGTATGTATTCTAATATATAATAAATATGTTTTATGTTAGAATATTAATTTAATTAGAATTATAAATAATTTTTATGTTATCTTTATTTTTTAATAGTAAATTATAAATTCTAATTAATGACTTGTATATATTATGCACGTGTAAGAGAAAATAAAATAAAAAATCTAAGAACAAGTAATACTTACAATTTAACGTCTTCCATCAAGAGTTTAAATTGTTCATCGTTATCATTTCCAACACAAAGATTTATCAATCCAATATCAGATAATTTAGCGTTAAAGTCACTATCAAGAAGTATATTAGAGGCTTTAAGACCAGTATGAATCATCTTCATCGTCTGTCTCTCGTGTAGATATTTTAAAGCCTCTGCTATTCCCTTACAAATCTTTACTCTTTTATTCCAATCCAAATACTTCATTTTTGTCTTTGTATCTACATTATAAGAAAATAGATACCTCATGACTGATCAATTTTGTGTTATTACTTTAGTTTTTAATTAAAATAAATGAATAAAATTAAGCATGGTTTTCATACCGAACAAAACATCTTGAAGAGATTTGTTATCCATATACTCATACATAACGAAAGATAGGTCTTCACCAAAATAGACATCAAAAAGCTGCACTATGTTTTCATGGATGATCGACAAAATCGACTTGTATATTTCATTTCTCCGTTGATTCGGTACTTTGTGTGAAAATTGGTTGAGTTTCTTAATTGCTACCGTCTTACTAATATCTTTCGATTTAAGAATAGCCTGAATATATCAATGCATGTAACTTTGAAATAATTACTAAATTTTATAGTTAAAGAATCAAAGGATATAAGATTAAATAGATTCTTTTAATATCGAACTTTAAAGATGTAAAAATATTATTAAACTTTGATTTATTATTTTTATATATAATTAAACTTTGAAAATATCATCAATTTTTTTGTTATTTTCATATTATTATATTTTATAAAATATAACAAAAATGTCATTAAAATCAATAAGTTAATGGATGTTATCGGACATAATTATAAATTTTAATTGTATTAAAGTGATGAAAAAAAATTGATGATATTTTTATAATATTTATAAAGTTTAATAATATATAAGTAATAAATTAAAATTTAATGTTATTTATTTATATAAAAATATGGTAAGATAGTGTACCTTATGAACTGTCCCAAAATACCCTTTACCAATCATAGATCTTTGGCTAAATCCTAGAGTAGCCCTTTTTATGTCACTGAGTTTCACAACTTTGCCTTCACCTGTTTTAATTTCTGTTCCAAACAAATAGCAATTTAGTTAACTTTTAATTAATTTGGTGGAAAACTAAAGTCCTAATTGAAAAAAAAAAGGAATTAATTAAGAGGGATCAAAATTAAAAGTACAATTGAATCATACCCTGCAAGTTGCTTTTATACAGCACATAGGATCTCCCGAATACAAAGGATAGACCAATTAAAAGTACAGCTGAACCCCCAACAATTGATACTATATACTTGGTTGCTAGTTTGCTTTTGGACTTGAAATCTGCAGATATGGCTGATACAAGAGGCCCAGAATAATAAGGTGGTGTCCACCTTGAAGATCCTCTTCCAGCCCAGTAAAATTCGATCTCTAGTACACCAGTATCATTCACATATGCAGTTATGCTTAGTTGTGTTAACTTTTCTTTTCTTGCTTCTGCTTCTGCTTTGATGTTAAAATCTGTTCTGGTCTTGTAGCCCTGTAAAGTTGGAGAAATTGAAAAAATAGTGTAAGTGATGATCCCCCCAGTCATTTATGTATGTAATAAATATAGAGTAATTATTGAAAAAAAACATTATTTAATTATAAGATTTAATTAATACCTGAACATAAATATCAAACATGCGATTTTTTGAACCCATAGTACTTGAGATATATTCGGTGTATACAATTTCAGCAAAGTAAAGCGTAACAGTGTAGTTGCCTTCATGCAAACAGAACCCATAGTACTTGAGATATACAGGAGAAAATCTAGCTTTTCCATACAAAGGTATCTTATCAACTACACATTTAACACTTTTGATGCGGTCATGGTAGGCGTATCCACTGCTAGTGTAAGCCCAGTTTCCATTTGGACTTGTATAATATGGTGAAGTACTGTTGTCATTTTCATAACAATTACCATCCTCTTCTTCTATCTCGCCCCCACAGTTTATAAATAATGATTTGTCTGCATGAATTACGCTAAGCACATTAGTTTTAGTTGAGGAAATTCGGGTACAACTTATAACACCGACATACAAATTTTTTTTTTTTTTTTTTACTTGTAAAGAGGTCGAGTTTTCTTAAAACATTTAGCAAAAAACTACTTATTTTTTATATCATTAAAAAATATGTGAATTTAAAAAGGATAAGATAGACATACAAAATATGATACTATTAATTATATGAGATATTTTTTACTATATAAGAAAAAAATATCACCTCTATTTAAAAACAATAGAATACATGCATTATATATTTTAGTTCTATATTATTCAATATTACTCACCCAAAACTTTAATCTACAAACGTAAATCCTAAAATTTGCTTCTGTTTTCAAAACTCTTCAAGGAGGTTAAAAGTGTTAAAAAAATGGCTTGAAAATTATTGTTTTTAGCTCTAATTTCAATCAACATTATCAAGGAGGTAGTACGTTACTCCCAAAACTATGCTGCATAGTAGTATGTTTTAGGTAAATATTATCATCACAACAATTTAAGTATATAACTCTTACAATAAATAAACTTACTCTTTGGCTTCCTCTTAGGACAATTAGTTTTCAGGTTGAGATTGAAACTCGAATTTGTCACATTGTTTGTATTGCAGCAGGCAAACAAATTCCTAAATGAAGCATAAAGCGTGTAAATAGATGAAATCAACGTCCTTTATCAGAGTTAATATAACAATAATTGTGGATACAAGAATGCATCCTAATGTGCTTACAAATCAAATTCTTCGCTCGCTTCTTTGAAGCTAACGCTACCAACCTCTGAGAAGTAATTGAATGAAAGATCTCTGAAAGGGAAAGAAAAAACAAAAAAAAATTTAAATAAGAATAAATAATACAATCTAATAAAACGAAGTGATTATATTCTCTTTCATTTTTTTATTTTTTTTTTCCTTCTTTTTTTGTGTCCAAAACGTGAAAATAGAAATTCCACCTGTATATACCAGAGTTTAATTCTATATGTTGGTATAGTGTATTGTAAACGTGTTGTATAGGATTACTTCTTACTTGTAGTTTGTTAGTTCTAGGATGATTTGATAGTTGAAGATTATATTCTATGAATCAAGTAATTGATTACTTAACTCTTTTGTCTCATTAATCACAGCGAGATCAAGTGATGTTTTATTTAGTTTATAGTCTTTTGCTTGCTTATGAATGTAGCTTAAAGTCACAAGATTTGCTAAGCAATTTTCACATATTGCAAGCAAATCTTGCTAGTCTTTCTTTTTAATATGGTAAAGGTTTTTCTTCTTGATTTAGGAATACTTGCTAGTCTTTCTTTTAGATATGGTAAAGGTTTTTCTTCTTGATTTAGGAATAATTCTTACAAAGGCTGAGCCTTGTCAAAAATGTTAGTAATGTTGGAAATTTAAGAGATTCTTCAAGTCCTTCTCGATTTCAATGTCAATTATGTAGCAAGAATGACCATAAAATAGATAGATACTTTAAATTAAGAGATCTGTTGCAAACTCATGTTCCATTTTCCATAAAGGCTTCCGCATCCATCAATAGAACCTTCTCTCCCTCTAATTAGCTTCTTGAATCTGGTGCTACTTATCAATTGACTAATTTCAAAGAAAATGTGCAGAATCCTTCACCTTATCAAGGTAATTCTTTTGTGACTATTGGTAATGGTAAGTCTCTTTTCATTCTGAGTCATGGTTCTTCATGCATAATCTGCTACCTATTAATAAATTATGTTTTGATAACAATTGTATAATCTCCAAGGATCCATTGTTAAGGACTCTACATCTTCTCAATGTTTACCTAGTCTTTCCTATAGTTCTATTATGCAAAATAAATATATAACATTTACTGTAGATACTTTTCAGTTTAACTTGTGGCATAATAGACTGGTTCGCTTCTCATTTGTTGCATAAATTTGTTGATATTTTTTTACTAGATCAATCTTGCTTGCCTAGTTTTACTTAACACACTTGAACATATAAAACCTTTTCATTCTAAACATGTTTTATCTAAACATGTTTTTCAATTACTTTACATTGATTTACGAACTTCACCAATGTTAGCTAATATTAGTGTTAAGTACTATTTGCTTATTATTGATGATGCCAATATATTTATATGGATCTTTTTTCCTTAAAATAAAAGATGAGACTAAGATATTGTTACCTCTCTGTTTTTAACATGATTGAACATAATTTCAAAATCAGTGTTAAATTTGTCCAAATTGATAAGGGACAGGGAATTTCACTTTCTTACTAAACTCTTTGCTTATGAAGGACTTATTTACAAATTCACATGTCCATATACCTCTAAACAAAATAGAACTGTTGAGAGTAGACATCATAAGGTTGTAAAAAAAAAGGTATAGCATTTTTGTTACAAGCTATTTTTCCCACCAGGTATTGGATCTTTGCCTTTAGAACAATGGTTTACACAATTAAACGCTTACCTTGTAAGGGTGTCCACAACTAAGCTTTTTACTCTCTTTTGTATAGCAATCAACCTAACTCGTATTTTCTTCAATCTTTTGGCTCTTCATGCTTGTATGCTATTACTAAACATAAGCTAAAAACTCGATCTTCACAATGTGTTTTCTAAGATTATGTACTACATCACCAAGGTTATCTTTGTCCTGACCATGTTTCTAGAAAGCTACGTACTAGCATGCATGTCATTTCAATGAGTTAATTTTTCCTTAAACTAGTTTAATTAAAACTTATGCTTATATCTATCAATCATCTGATTGATTTTCTTTCCCATCCATGCTTATTCCTTTTGTGTTGCATGTTCATCCAACACAATTTAATCAACCAATCTCTCTTTTTGTACATTCTAAGCCATGTGCACAATCTACACAGTTTACACATCTTACAAAATCTACTTCTAAGTCTGTACAACATGCACATCCTGAATCACATTTGTCCTCCTTCCTCAAGTCCTTCAATTGAATCATCAAAGGTTTCTTATTCATCACCTTTGATTGTGTTAGGAAATTTGGATAAAATGGTATAATCACAAATTCCCCCTCCCAAGATTTTTTTAACAGAATATCAAATAACAGAGAAATAGATAATACACAACACAAGAATTATAGTGGAAACTCCAAATTAGAGAAAAACCACTTTCGTTGTCAAAAGACAACCAGAGAAAAATTCACTATGTGGAAAATTGTTACAACCACACTCTCAATAATTTTCTCACACACCCAAAAGACAAGAGCAATTACAAGCCCAAGAGAATTTTCCCACAAAATTCTCTCACTTAAGAACTTCTCATACAAGTTTTTCTCTATTTTTAGGATGATAACAATGAAGAAATGAAGCCATATTTATAGCCTTCAAGTTCTCATTTCATATTCCAAACATTTCTTCATTCAACAAAATTAGGCTACCTAATTTTCCTATTTTTTATTCAAACAAGGTTAGGCACCTCCATCTTTGACAATATGGTAAGCCATCTTCCATGAATTTTCTTCTAAATTAGGCACCTCCTATTTTGACTAATAAACCTAATATTATTTTTAATCAATCATAACAATCTCCACCTTGATTAAAAATAAACATGGTTACCACTACAACACTGTCTATTCCAACAGTGATAATTCTCTACACCGAGAATTATCATTAAAGAGTACATCTACTTAGAATTAATCACCAATTCTAAGAATTTCACATCGGCTCATGTCGAAAAAAAAACTTGCTGACATTTATGGTGCAACTCTCACACTTGGTTTTCCCGAGAGTTCATCAGCCATCGACATCCTTTCCACCACACAACTTGCATATATACCAAGCCAATGCCCGTGTGCAAACTTGTGGACCCGCTACCAGTAACACACCCTCTTTCATGGCAATATTTAGAGACTAGTGGCATGCCATGAGGATGTACACGCTCTTTTCAAAGAGCATCACTATAGTCTTTGAAAACAGACATACTATTAGCATCACCGTCGGTATTTGATCTTCTTGCCTAATCAGCTCCACCCTTTGGACAATTTCTTTTGAGGTGCCCAGATTGTCCACACCCCCAGCACAATATCTTCTTTTTCATGAAATTGTTTTTCTTTCGGTTGTCAATTACCAATGTTGAGTTTTCAGGCGAAACATTTCTTCCACCACTCAGCCTTTTTTCTTCAGAAAACAACTTGCTAGTTACTTCTGAAAAAATTATTTTCTCATTCCATGAATCAAGATAGGTTTCATGTGATCATAAGAAGATGGAAGAGACCAGATGAGCCTTAAAGCTATATCTTCATCATCAAGTTTAACTCCAATGGTTTCCAGTTCAGAGACAATACCATTGAGAACACTGAGATGGTCAGACATAATAGTTCCTTCATTCATACGCAAAGTATGAAACTGCTCTTTCAAATACACCCGATTTGAAACGCCTTTTGTCTGATACAATTCTTCAAGCTTTTCCCAGAGTTCTTTGGCCATAGATATTCCATGCACATTTGCAAGAATATTTTTGGCCAAACAGAGCCGAATTGCACTTGCAACTCTTAGATCAAGATCTTCCCAATCTTCATCACTTATATTGGTTTTACTGGACTCAATACCAGTAACAAGGGATGGTTTCCCCTTTAACGCCTTGTGTAACCCATATTGGATCAACAAATCTTTGACTTGTACTTGCCACAAGCCAAAATTGATTCTCCCATCAAATTTCTCAATGTCAATCTTGACTCCTGAAATTTCTCCTTCTTTCTTTGAAATTGGCTCTGATACCAATTGTTAGGAAATTTGGATAAAATGGTATAATCACAAATTCCCCCTCCCAAGATCTTCTTTAACAAAATATCAAATAACAGAGAAATAGATAATACACAACATAAGAATTATAGTGGAAACTCCAAATTAGAGAAAAATCACTTTCGTTGTCAAAAGACAACTAGAGAAAAATTCACTATGTGGAAAATTGTTACAGCCACACTCTCAGTAATTTTCTCACACACCCAAAAGACAAGAGCAAATACAAGCCCAAGAGAATTTTCCCACAAAATTCTCTCACTCAAGAACTTCTCATACAAGTTTTTCTCTATTTTTGGGACGATAACAATGAAGAAATGAAGCCATATTTATAGCCTTCAAGTTCTCATTTCATATGCCAAACATTTCTTCATTCAACAAAATTAGGCTACCTAATTTTCCTATTCTTTATTCAAACAAGATTAGGCACCTCATCTTTGACAATATGGTAAGTCACCTTCCATGAATTTTCTTCTAAATTAGGCACCTCCTATTTTGACTAACAAACCTAATATTATTTTTAATCAATCATAACAGATTGTTCCTCCAACTCATTTATTATCACCTTTAATTCCTTTGCCTCTTGATATTGGTCCTCATTTTTCCCTTTGTCTCTTTTGCGTTATTTATTGATCTTCCATATTTACCATCCAACCCTTCAATCATAAATCAACACATGTCACACGATTTAAATCAGGCACCCTTAAACTTAAAATTCTTTCTCTACACATTGTCATTGCAATTGTGATTTTACCGTAAATTAAAAACTACTATGAATCTGAAAGAATTCCTAAATAGAAGAAAACTATGAGGTAAGAGTTTGAAGCCTTTCTTAAAAAAGGCACTTAGGAACTAATTCTTTGCCTTGATAATATGGATCCTACCGGGGGAAAATAGGTGTATAGAACAAAAATGCTTCCTAAGGAGACCGTTGACAAGTATAATGCAAGGTTTGTTGCCAAGGTCTATGATCAAATAGATGGAATGGATTATTTTGAGACCTTTTCACCATCAACCAAGTCTCAAACTATTAAGTTGTTTTAACACTTGATGTGATACTAGGTTGGGAGTTAAGACAATTGGCTGTTAATAATGCATGTTTTCCTAAATCGGGAGTTACAATAAATAACCTTTGGATTTTGAAGACAAGTCTAATCCTAATCGTTTTTGCAAACTAAAAAATATATTTTATGGTTTAAAGCAAGCTCCTAAAGCTTTCCGAGAAACATAGTAGGTTGTGTTATTTGTACTTTCAACACCCTAAAAAAGATTTATCTATATTGCTTCAAGTTACTTTTCAACATATTAATATTGTACTAATTTATGTGAATGATATCATAATAGTTGAGAGTAGCTTTAAGTATATAAATGTGATTGTTAGATTGTTTAATGATAAGTTTTCACTAAAGGATTTAGATCCTTTAAGTTATTCAAGGAATGATGAGACATTGCATCTGTCGAACATAAGTATATTAAACAATTCATTTCTAGAGTCGGTCTTGAAATTCCAAACCCTTATACCTACCTATGTTTATACCTTTCACTTGTCAAAGTATGATAGTGTACCCTTATCTAATCCAAGTGTATACACAATTATCATAGATTCCTTACAATATTATGTGTTAATTACACTTAGAATTACATATCCTGTGAATAAGCTTTTTCATTTTACAAGCTCCTACTAATGTCCACTGAAGTGTGTGTTACAGTACCTCAAAGAAGCTTTACACCATGGTTTGTCTATCTATAAATCTAATGTGTTGGGGTTAGTTTAATTTTGTAATACTGATTGGACCAGTTGTAGTGATGATAGACAAAGTATAAAGGGATATGTTGTCTATTTTGATGACTCATTGGTGTCATAGTCTTCTAGCAAACAAAAGGTTGTATCAAGGTCTACAATTGTAGCTAAATATATGGCATTGACATTAGCGGTAATTGAAATAGTGTGCCTTAAATCATTTCTTACATAATCATATGTTAAAAAAGGATATAGTTGTGGCAACATTATTGCCAAATGTTTAGCTTCAAATCTTATGATTCACACTAGAATGAAACTTGTTGAGATTGATTTTCATTTTGTAAGAGACTTAGTTATAGATCAAAAGCTTGATAACAAGATCACTCATAACGAGTAACAAGTTGCAAATGTATTAACCAAGCCCCTATTTGAAATACAATCTCAATCACTCAAAACTAAGTTGATATTATTACATTCAGAGCTTAAAGGAGGCTAATAGATCATGTGCATGACCACCTATGTACCATGCATATTACTTTATAAGATTGTAGCATTATAGAGTTAGTTAGTTTGTTAGAACATTGGTACCCATACCTACCAATTATAGCTTGTTATGGTTAACAATATAAATAGTGAAATGTCTAACTTAATCAATATTGAGAACAATTTATTCTTCATCTCCCTCTCCAAACTCTTTAAATACATTGTATATATTTAAATAAACTGTAAAACAGTAAAAGTAAAGATTTTTATTTATTTCTAAGATGAAAAATATTTGAGACCTCATAAAAGCTAGAATAATTGTGTAGCATTTAAGGATTTAATTATTAGCTTTAAATTCAGTTTTCATAACTTGGGATTTAAATTTTTACAATAGACTTTATATGTTTTATTCTATGATAAAAAAACTATTACTTTTTCAAGTATCTATGTTTCTGTTTCGTGGAGTATGACAAGTTTAATGTTATTAGGATATTTCCATAAGATGAGGTAGCAACTAAAAATAGAGATAAAAGTTTAAATAAGATGGAAAACTTATACATCTGAACGGATTTTGCTGCTTTATCACCAATCCAAGCAGGGACATTCCCATTAAGCATATTTTTGGCAAAACTCCTGAAGAAGAGTAGACAAGGTATGTACATATCTATCAATAAGTAAATAGTCTTGAAATTGAATAATGTGTATACTAATTTTAACAAAACAAATTCGTGAGAGAGCAGAATTATATAGAGGTGGAAATTATACAAGTATGCTCTAACCCTTACAAGTAACTCAAATTTGGAGTATTCAGAGACTCTGGAATATCACCGATTAAGTTGTTGAAGCTCATGTCCCTGCAAGAGAATTGATTAATAATATAATTCAATAATAAAGTACGTAGACACATAAACCTAACACAAGAAACATATAATGTAAATGCAAAATATTGTACACACATACTGTTTATGACACAGAGTTCTTTTTATCCCCTCACCTCAGTTGAGAGAAAGTGGGTCATTGTGTGTATATGCTATGCTAGTTTGTATATATATATACACGTATGTCTAATTCATCATATATACAACTTACAAGTACGTTAATTTTTTTAAATTTTCGCCCCATTTCATTGGAATGCGACCATTGATTGAACAGTTTCTCAACACCCTGCAAAAACCAACAATTCATATGTTTAATCTAAACAAAAATGATGTTATTTTCAACTTCACGTTACTGATCCCAACAAAATGAACTTATTTTTTACTAAAAGTGAACTTTTGAAAATAAAGATAGGTTGCTTTCATAAAACAGAAAGTAAAGATGGTTTATAAAACATAAAAGAAATAGAAAATAAAGAAAGAAAGAAAGAAAGAAAGGGAAGAAGGAAATTTAAATTAGCTCACAAAGAGGAGATGTTGGACATATTCATGTATTCTGGCAATACGAGATTAGAGTTCTCTACATCACTTATCCCCCTGCGCAGACAAGAAAGAATATTGGGCTATTGATCATTTTCGTACAAAAGTTAATGAGCTTAATTATATTCCACCCAATTATACTTATGAGTTATAAATTTAATAGTTATTTATATTTTAATAAAACCAATCAATGGCAAAAAAAATATATCTATTTAAATAGTTTTGATACCTCACCCATACTATATAAAATTACTTGATAATTTAGCTATAATAACATTTCTAAATCCAAGAATGTATAAAATATAGGATGCATAGTTATTCTAGTTTTTCAACTATATAATTTATATATTTAAAGTTTGTTAATTTTTAAATAAACTCTATTAATTATGTAATTTAAAATATAATTAATTAAGTTAAAATTATCAAAAATTATATATTTTATCCATAAAAACTTAAAGTTTATCAATCAGTTTACTTTCTTTCTCACTCACTCCCCTCCTCTTTACTTTTTCTCTCTATCTCTCTTCCCCTCCATTTTATTTTTTGGATTATTAACATTAATTATGATTTTTGATAAAAAAAAAATCGTGTGAGTTAAACTTAGTCATATTCGTATAACAATATTATTAATAGCATAATAATATTCCTAATATGGATCAAAGGTAAGTTTGAGTTCAATGATATATATCTAGTTGCAACTAAATGCAAAATATTAAATAAATAACTCAAATAAAAAAATAAAAAACTACTTTTAGAAATGAATAACAAAGAAAAATTGTACAAATAATCAAACAATAAAGAAGAATTAATATGCAACAAAATCAAAAACATAAAATATTTTTAAAGTAGTTCTTCTAAACAAACAATGGAAACATGACTATTACCCATCATTTTGTAACTATTATTAAAAAAATGAACATTTTTAGTAGAAATACTAATAACTTTAAACCAATCAATATTATTGATCCATCTATTTTTAATTCTTATTTATTTTTTATTTTATTTCCTTTCTATAACTTTTTAAAGAGTACATATTTTGGAGTATAAAATTGTTTTACCCTCGATAAATTGGATCAATTTTAATTTTTAAAAAAGGAACAAGGTTAGTGTGGTTTCGATTTTTATATATAACCAATTCAATCCAAAATTTATACATTCTTATTGTCTATCAAGTATTTATCAATGTGTTACCATTTAAGAGATTATTTATAAGTTAAAGTTATTTTAAAACAAAGAAAACAAAAAATTACAATTCAATTATACCATTTAAAAATAGTTTTATTTCTTTAGAAATGTCAAAATAGCCCAAATATTTATATACTTCGTAATAATCTTCATAGATAAGCAATTATATTTCGAATAGAAAGACATAACTGTCAATTACTTGCACTTACAGGTGAAGAAGATTAGACAATTTGAAAATTTCAGGAGATATAGGACCCCGAAAATGATTTCCATAGAGATACCTGTTAGTAATAAAATTGGAAAAACATATTTAGAAACAGATTCAGTATTCAGGAGGTTATTGAAGACAAAAACACGAATTGTGTTTCGTCATATCAGAAGGCAAAAGATATATCTGAATAAATGAATGAAAAGCTTACAGATATTTGATAGAAGTCCACTTGTCGATGAAGTTGGGGAATGGACCAGACAAGCGATTTCCTGCTACTGAACTGCAATGACGTGAAAAATATATTAGAAAATTAAATTAAATAGCATTATAATAATTAAAATATGAAATTAAATTATAAAATTTAAAAAAAAGTGACAATAATAGTGGTTTTTTTATTTGTTAAAAGAAGTTAAATATAATATTGTGCTTTTTTTAATAAATATTTAGATTCTATTAATTTAATCCCTAATTTTTTTAAATTTGTTATATTTAATCTAAAATTTTAATTTTCATGTAATTTATATAAAACCAATAAAGCCGTTTTCCTTTTTGAACAAGTCTATCCAAGTTTTCAATTTAGTTACATATATTGCCATTATCTTTCATCTGTTTTATTTAGTAATGTTAATAATTATTTCAAAGAAAAAATAATTTTAATAATAAAATTTCATAAGCAGTTATTTATTAATTTTTTAGCATATATAAGATTATCTCATTTATATAATACATTTTTGAATAAACAATAGTACACTAGCTTTATTTATTTAAACTTTTTACATAGTTTGAACTCTAAATTTTTAATTTATACAATTTATTTCCTAATTTTTTTAAATTTAATCTAAACTTTTTTTATTTTTATTTTTCTTTCCCCAAGATCAAGCAAGGACTATCTCTCCCTTTGAACTTTGAGCATGTTTACGTAATAGTAATGGGAATTAACTTATCTGTAATGATTTCAGTTTCGTTGTTTACTTGTTAAATAACACCCTATGTATTTAGAGCCATACATTACTAATTTTGTAGGAATTTGATTCCTATCTAAAATTCCTCAACTTTTTTAAAAAACACATTTAATTTTTTTATTAAATAAATAAAATAATTGTTTTCCAAATTTATCCTCACAAGTCAAAACTATTTTCTCTATGCCAAATCCAAATTATCTTTTGCGAAACTTTACCAATAATTTGTTTTTGGTACACTTCTATCAAAAATGAAACTATAAATGTTATTCTCCTTCTACAAATAATTCATTTTATTTAAATAAGTATGATAAAAAAAATTATTTTGGCCAACTTCTTTTTTTAATTTATTAAAAAAATGAAATGATAAATAAAAATAAAAATATCCATGTGAAGGTATTTATGTAAAATATCAATTTCTTGTTATATGTGCATTTAACTAATTTAACAAGTTTTCTATTACAGATTTTAAAAAAGTAAATAAACGCAGTAATGAGAAACATTCTTTTCCTTCAAATTCCGATTTCTTATGGATTTGGTTTCTTCTAATTTTTTTTTTAAAACAAACAATACTGTTATTTAAACTTATAACTTTGAATAAACAGAAGAATCAAAATTCCTTTTAAATTCAGTTATAAAGTAGTAAACACACACTCAATTTTCTATTACTTTACATATATTTTATTATTGTTGTTCAAAATTTTATTTTAATCATAAATATTTTCGTTATTAGTAATTTAATTATGAAGCTATAATTAACAAGTGCATCAATCAAATGCTCATGTGTATAGAAAGAATAATATTTCAAAAATTATGATATCATTCTAACTGTGTGTCCGGAAGAAACTGCTAATAAATATAAGATTTATTATAATCTGTATCTTTATTTATACATATATTGTTAATTCAATAATTAGTTATAATGAAGCTGAAATACTCTTAAATATGTATATTTGCTAGCTAAAACATTCTCACCTTTACAATTTTTTTCGTTATCTTTAATTTTATGGTTTCAATGCCTTTTCGTAGTACAGCAAATTTTCTTTTACACTTTTTAAGAGTACTCATCCTTTTATGTCGCTTAGTGAATCAACTATTTGAGTTATGTTCATTGTTTTTAAGACAAGAAATTTTTCAAAAAGAAAAAAGAAAGTTTAGTATTTGTTTTAAATAAATCTCTCTCTCTTGAAAAACGTATTTCTATTATTTTAAAAGTGATTCTCACAAATATTTTCTTATGTCTTAAAAAGTGTTTTCTAATGTTCTATACAAACAAGCACATTTGTAAGAGAATAGTTAATTACTTGGAGGAGAAAACTTACAATGATTCAATAGATTTGAGGCCACCATAACTACTTGGCAACTTATTGTTGAAATTATTATTATCCAAGTAGCTGCAGCTCCAATTACAAAAGTAGCTGTCAAAGGGGTATATATATTCTCCAGCAGAAAGTATGACAGGTTTATATGTTATAAATTTATCAAAAATGCTTTTTTTATTTGGTTGCTTAAGAGAAGCAAAAACCATTTAAAAGGAAGAGGATGAAGAAACACTTACAGGTATCGAATTGACGCTAAGCTTCCCAGTCCAGGTGGAAGAGGCCCAGAGAGTTGATTATTACTCAGGTCGCTTCAAATATACACATATATATTAAAAAAAAAAATTAAGCTTGATAGGCAGGCCGCATGCACAAGCGGCAGAGCTAGAAATCTTTTTCTAAGGGGGCTGGAGTTTGAGCTTTTAATCATATCATGTTAAATACAAAACTTAAAAAAATTATCTAACATAAATAAGACAAAATACAATTAATATATTATTGAAATCATACATAAATAAAATAAATTAATACACAAAATATTATATAAACAAACAAGTATACCAACTAAAAACATATATCATGATGTCAAAAGAAAGACTAAAAAAATTAAATTAAAGTATACAAAAATTATATATAATTTATGGCATTAAATGAGAGACTACAATTATTACGTTAGAATTAAATAAAATTAGTATTGAAGTATATACATATTATAAATTAATATATAAAGAATATTATTTTTGAAGAATAATATATTATTAATGATGATTAGATTTCTATACCTATAGTTGTTCAAGACATAGTGTTTACACAGTTCTAACACTAGATAACAATTCTCATGTTTCTATTCTTGGAATTGTCGTGGACCAAGACAAAATTAAGATTAATTCTACTACCTATAGAACAAACTTAACAACGTCAAAAAGTTTCATTAAGAAGGTCTCTTAGAGAAAGGAAAAGTGCAATTCCATATGATTGTATTATATTTCTTCAAAAATATGTGGATGACTTTGGTTTAATAGAGGATGATCCAATCAACTTCTGTCAAGCCATGCGTAGTTCTAGCTCTTATATGTGGATTGATGCCATGAAATATGAGATAAAGTTTATGAAAGACAATGACGTTTATGATCTCGTCGAGTTGCCCAAAAGTGCGTAACCCATTGGTTGTAAGTAGATATTTAAAACTAAGACGGATTTGAATGGTATGTTAAAAGATATAAGACACATCTAGTCATCAAAGGCTTTACTCAAAAGATAAGCATATACTATAAAGAGACTTTCTTTCTAGTATCTCAAAAAGACTTTTTTAAAACTATAATTCCAATGGTGGCTCATTTTGATCTAAAGTTGCATCAGATGGATGTCAAGACTGCATCTTTTAATGGAGACATTGACGAAATGATTTATATGGTACAACTAGAAAAAAATGTCAAGAGATCCATAGTCTATGGTCTGCAAGTTAAGAAAAGCCATCTATGGTTTCAAACAGGTTTCCTATTAATGATATCACAAGTTTTATCAAGTCATCACCTCATACGATTTTGAGGGGAATTCCATTGATGATTGTGTATATCACGAGTTTAGTGGGAGTAAATATATTTTTCTAATATAATATATCGATTAAATTTGCTCGTTAATAGTGATATAGGCTTATTACACGAAACTAAGAATTTTTTTACGAAGGAACTCAAGATGAAAAATCTTAGTGATGTCTCTTTTGTATTAAGCATTTAGATACTAAGAGATAGTTCTCAAGGTATCCTTGGATTGTCATAAGAGAGTTATATCAATAAGATTCTGAGTAGATTTAGCATGAAAGATAGTAAGCCAAGAGACATGCTTGTGGCTAAAGGAAGTAAATTTAGCCTTAAATAGTGCCCAATAATGATATTGAAAGGAAAGAGATGCCGAAGATTCTCTATGATTTAGCAATAGGGAGTTTGATGTATGCTCAAGTTTGTACTCGTCCCGACATAGCATTTATAGTGAGAGTTTTGGGTACATTTGAGTGATATAGGTATGCAGTATTGGAAGGCAATCAAACGCATGATGCGTTATTTGAGGAGATCAAAAGACTACACACTCACTTATTCAAGATCAGAGAGTTTAGAGGTTATTAGGTTCTCTAACTCTAATTTTACTGGATGCCAAGATAGCATGCGCTTCGTATTAGGTTACACCTTTATGTTAGTTGAAGGAGCCATCTCATGGAAGTCTACTAAACACTCTTATAGCTTGGTCAAATATGGTTGCATAGTTCATTGCTTATTATAACACATCAAACCATGAGATATGGCTATGAAACTTTGTCACTAGATTGCATGTGATAGATGGCATTGACAAGCAATTGAAGATTTAATGTGATAATAGCTTGATCATTCATTACTCCAACAATAACAGAAGTTCAACGAAGTTGAAGTTTATCAACATCAAGTGTCTAGTTGTTAATGAAAGAGTTCAAGAAAGGAAGATTTTCAAAGAACATGTAGGAAAAAATTCTATGCTAGCAAACTCATTAATCAAAGGCTTAACACCTAATATCTTTCATGAGCACACTGCTTATATGGGTGTTATTTATGATAATACCTTGGTTTAGTGGAACCATTTTTTATGTTTTTTATGTTCTGTGTGTTTTACTTCAGACATTGAATTGTTTAATTTTTTGCAAAAAAAGTTGATGGCTATTGATTTTATTTCCAAGCTTACTTATGTTATCTATATGCAATGTTCATATTACATTAAAAACTTTGGATTTATCTCACTAAAGATTGAAGAAGAACCAATTGAAAATATGCATATTTGAGATCACATTGCATGTAATTTTCATGATACTCATCCATATTTGATCTATGTCATTAAGTGTATTAGTATGGTGATTATCATAGTTTGGTCACGACTATTTGTGATAAAAGTTATGGTGGTTCTACTACTAATATATAAAATGAACCAAATTGATTTAGGAGAAATCTAAGATAAATAGCATATAGATGTGCGCTTAAGAAATTATTGTGATATAATTGTTTAAGGAAAAATATGTTTCCCAAGGGAGAAACTATTAAGAAATCACATTTCTTATACTAATAAGATAACATTTATTTTTCTTCCTTAATTATATTAGCTATTTAATATAATTGGCTAAAATTAAGTGGTCAAATTTTAGTAAGCCCTTAGATTGCTCAAATTATTATGGGTTGATTGAGTAGATATCAATTGTTTTTCCATAATTAGAGGATTATGAGAACCCTAATTGAGCAACATATAAAGACCCTTTTGGTTATGGTCTCCAATACACTAAATTATAAAATAATTTATCTTCTCATCATTTGAAAAAGAGACTATGTTACTATTGATAAACTAAATTGATTTGGTTGAAGAAGATCACAAATCACTCTACTCGTTCGTATTTATCCATTCGTGATGGATTGTCGTAGTATTTTTATAATAATAGATAATATTTTTTAATGAATTCAGATATCTTATTCAAATTTATAAATCCTTAATAATTTAACATGACATAGATCATATTATTTTTGATATTATTTGTTAAGATATATATATATATATATATATATATATATATATAATCTATTTATAGCTTTTCAGTATTTAATTCAACATGTTCAATCTTATAAACTTTAGTGATAATTTAATTTTAGAAACTTAAAATTGTATAGCAATTAATTTGCATCAAGTTGTAGCGTATAAATACGTGTCATACATAAATAAATAACTTAATCCACTTTTGCATGTCTAACTTTATAATTGTCTGATCCATATCGTTGTCTAAATCAACACCACTAATTGAGACAAAAAAGACAATGATAGTTTTGCAACAATGTGCAAAGTTAATTGTAGAAAAATATCTACATCTAACTAGCAGTTACGAAGTGAAATGAAACTGTTCGACTGAGTTCATTACTAAAGCATTAATTATTTATTAATAAGTGCGACAAGGCAACATAAGCTAACTTTTAAACTACTCAGAATAACTAGTTACAGTGAAGTAACAGCATGTAAAGAAAGGGACTTACAGTAAAGTAAGATGCTTCAGTTTCTTGAAACAGTCTGCAGGTATTTCCCCACTTAGTTGATTACTGTCGAGATTTCTGAACACATGGCCAGAATTTGATATATTAAATATATATAATACAAGTAAAAGGATAAGAGTAATTCTAGATATCCCAACCCACGTGGCCAGAGGTATATAAAATTGTTATTGTTTAACGTTCTTAAGATATTGAGCCCTGAAACTACAAAGGACGAGCAAAAGTCTTAACACAAGAATTGAAAAAGGTGAAAAATGTCCTTTAAGTTATGATATCTAACATTTTTCTAATAATAATTACGATTATTCTATGTTGTGACGCTTGGAACGTACGTTGGTTTTTTAGCAACATAAAGAAAAGTAATTGATTTATAAGCCAACGTTTTAGAAAATACACACTTTTTGACATTTTTATATGACTTAATTTACAATTAAGTTTATAACTGGATATGTTTTCTATTGTATTTTTTTTTTCTATTTGAATGACAACTTCTATATTAATTTTGTAAGTACGAGAACTTACATTATGAATGAGGTACGTTCTGGAAGTATATCCGTACAATTTGGCTGCCAGGATTGTGGCTCCCTGTTGGTGCATATAAACGCCAATTTTATTCAGTAAAGTACAGTCACATATAATAATAAATGTGCATCATCAACATGCCAAATACAAGGTTTCTTACTTCAATCATACCATGATTGAATGAAAATATAATATTAATCAAATCTTATTTTATATTTTACTATATAAAAGTATAAAGGGATTGGCCAAATTATTTTTTTCCAAAATTGTCCATGTATATTTTATATTTAAACAACCTAACACTTATTATCATTTTTTTTTGTCTAATTATATGGCAATAAAATTTCATTTTTAATTCTCTTCATATTTCATATATTTTGTTTTCCACCTAAAATAATATTTTTTAGTAAGTTCAAAAATATAATACATGTATATTTTTTAAGGAAAAAAATATTTTTTAAATGATCGAAAGTAAAATAATATAAATAATTAGATCATATAAAAACTCTAATTACTAAATTTTATCATATTCTTATCATTTATATCTTTTTTATGAGATAGAACATCTTCAAGCAAGGTTGTAACGTCTTTGACCAAATATCTAAACTTTAAATTTCAAACACAACATCCCATAAAAAAAATATTACTTATCTTTTTAACTAAAAAAAATTATATACTTTATTATTATTATTATTAAACATAATATTATACAACTCAAAACGAATCCCACTAATAGAAAAATTAGTTAAATTTTAAAGTCGATTTAAATAAAATAAAATAAATTTTTTAAACAAAGTAGAGGAATGGAAAAGAAAAAAAAATGTTTAGCTTCACAAATATATAATTAAAAATTAAAAAATAATAATTTTAACCACGTTATACACATTTCTCTTAAAAAGACTCATTTTTTACATCCTTATGAGATTTTCTCCTAAAAAAAATTTCAAACATTATTTGAGAAACTTCCGTTATATTGAGTTTAGATAAAATGATTTACGTATTTATTTTCTTTTGACTTTGTAATGGGCCAGAGTTGACCTTCAACATGGCTCGTTTCAACAATGGAAGGATTCCTATGGGTAATTTTCTAAAGCTGTAGGGCAGGATGATTGCTCCTTTTAGGATAAGCAAAATGCCTATGTTCAGGAGTTACCAACTGACCTTCACATTTCCACTACTTTCAATATGAAGGGACCTGTTTGAATATCATTCACCTAATGGTGGAGAAGTACCGAGTTCGGTTTTACCAAGTTGCCAAGATGGAGAAGATCATCTTCCTCAAAAAAAAAAAAAAAGGAGGGGCAATGATGAAGAGGCACTAAGCTAAGGGTGTTATTTAGTCGTTACTATAATTATGTACTTAGAATCCAATTTTATTTACAGTTTTGGTATTTTGGAGTCTTGTGAAAGTTATCAATTATTTTAGCACTGTATGAGCTTTCTTCTCTCTTAGTTTTTTTCTGCAAATTTTATGAAGTATCTCTAACTTGAATCTTTGAGTTCAAATAAAAGGTTATTCCATCCCTTTTAGATTAACTTTAAGGCTTTTACGACACAATTTATATTATATGAGAATTTATTATTGGATTATGATGAAGTATTAGAAGAGAACGATGTATAATTTAGTTGCACACTTGCAAAAATAGGAATCCAATGACTTACGGTATTTCTCCAAGACTTGGTGGAATTGTTCCGTTTAGTTTGTTATAGGAAAGATCCCTGCAATTCATACATACTAATAGTGAAATTTCATAATACTTGCCTACAGGAGCATATAGATCAAACATAGATAACCCACAAAAATATGATTGTTTGACACTTACAATTTGAAAAGCAGATTGGCTTGTGCCGATGTATCATAACTGTTCACATAAAATAGTTTTCATTTAGATTTTAATATTGTTTGTAAACATCCATAAGTTTGTATATAAATCACAACAGACATAGTATTAAACAATATCAACTTAAACTTTGTTAAAAGGAAAGTTAAGACATAAACATGATACAAAAATTAGGAGATCATGATGACTGTTCAAAATAATGATACCATATATATAAAACCTTTAGTTCAAGTAAGGAGTTCAAAAGATAAGATTTTAGTTGAAGACTAGTGTTTGACAATGTAACATCATCTCCAAATTTATATAAGAAGAATATTGCACAATATTATATAAAAAGAACTCTTATTCAAATATATTTTGACATATCACTATTTATGAAAAGAGTAAAGGAAAATTAGAGCCAACTTCAAAGTATAAAAGATATGGATAAAAAGGACAAAAATAGCATTTATAGTAATTGAAAAATACAATTTTAAAAAAACAAAAAAACACACACATATATATATATATATATATTAAAATGATTAAAATAATCATAAATCTAATCAGTTGAGAGTCGAAGATTTAAGATTTACAATTTAGGAATTAATAAAGAGATATTATTAGTAAATTAAAAATTTTCTTCTTGCTTAAAATGTACTTTTTAATTATTAATCCTTATTTTTATCTATTTTATTCTTTATTATAATAATTTCTATGTCAATCCCAAATTCCAACTTTAGATCCTCTCATTCTAAACTTTGGGCCTTCAAACCAAAAACTATCAATTGTTTATAAAATTTTCAATGAAATCTCAATTCCTTTTGGACGATATAAAAGACCATTGATACCCGGTCCAATATCACGTTGAATCATAATCAAGTCACTTGTTTTTAAGATCACGTAAGTTTCATAAGAAAACAATTTTGAGAAATTACATAAAACAATATACCTAAAATTTATAATAATAAAAATGATACTCAATAATATTTAATAGTGTTGAATTGAAAGGAGATAAATATTAAATTAGTTTAACTTGAACGATATCCTTTTAGATAGAATTCAATGTGACATCATGAACTTAATTTTTTGAATAGTGAGAATATATAAACATAACATAATAAGTGTAATATTTTTTATTATAAATTTTAAAAGTGTTATTTTTATTATTTTAAAAAAAATTAAAAAAATCGATAGTAGCCCTATTTTCATCTACTCAAGTCTAAGAAATAATATACAATACTATAGCCCGTCCTTTGACAATAAACTCTCAAGTTGCCCAGCCCAAAGTTTTAAGGGAGACCTCAGATATTCCATGAGATGCCAAACATAGATATGTCAAGGCCCATAATCTTATTAAATGACGGTTGAGATAATTATCAGAATGAAGAATCAGAAGCAAAATTAAATTGAACGCAAGCTAATGACATGGCAAAATATAGAGCTTTCAAATCAAAGATTAAAGATGGACAAACTCAATAATTTCATAAAACGAAAAATGAACCTTGTTATGGCTTTCAACATATATAGAAATTGAATACTTTCCTTAATCTACAATGATATATATTAGGGAGTTAAAATTGATTAACCATAAAGCATAGAAGTAGATTGCTCCAACTTAATATCACTTTGCCAAAGCCAAGGAATTAACTTGAAAGTTTCCTTGGGGAACCTTTTGAACAAAAAAACCCATGCATGTTTCAGGAAGAACTTGTCATCTCATTAGCTATCCTACATACCTAGTAACCATTTTGAGCAACCCAAATATATATATATATATATATATATATATATATATATATATATATATATTTGAGAGCACGTTTTTGCTAAGAATTCTTAGGGTTTTGGAGTAACAGTGATTTTTGAAGCTTTTCTTCATTCAATCCTTGGTTGTATATGCAATTTTTTTCGCAAATTCTATACATAATCTTCCATATGGAAATATAATATATCAAATTTATTAGATTACATTTCCCTAAACTTTTGAGTGACTCACAAGTTTAATTAAGGATTTCAAACCTTTAATCATCTACATCTCTCTTATGGTTTCCCTGGTTCCATCATCATTTCTATTTTAAGAGCTTTAGAAGATAACTCGTGTTTATGTCATTTTTTGTCAACACTAATGATTGGGCATACCTCTTACTTCCTGTGGATCTGAGAAAAGAAAATACATCGTTAGGATCTTGAACCACCATGTGGTGTTGTGGCCTTTGACCCTTCGATGCTTAAATAAGTTTGAGTAATGTGGAGAAGAAGAAGACTAGTGTCTCTCCTTATGATGCAGAGCGATGTAAGGATATATTTAGGTAGAGAGTCTAGATCTCAATGTCTGTGCTCAAGAGAAGAAGAAGTTTTGTGTAGAAATGATTGTGTTACTAATGGTGAGCAGTGGTGAACATTTGTAGGGAAATAATATACATACTGATTACTTTCACCCATAGAAATAGACTTACATTTAAATTTCATAACTTTATCTTCTTAATTATCTCATTGTCAAATAATTAAGGGTTTAAATGTTGGATTTTTATTCGTTAGATATTTGAATGATACTAAAGCTTATTTGTTAACTCAACGTTGATTGGGCTAGCTTGTAAGTTATAATGCTAATTAGGACCTCCAAGACGTACATAAACTTTCATCAAATAAGGCTTTCAGATCCACCCTACAGTATAGGGTCAAAAGGCCAAATGATTTTAGCCCTTATAAAAAGATAATAGATTCTTGAACCCCTTTCATGCTCATGTCACATGGATCATTTCGTACCTGAGAAGCCTATGTATGAACAAGGATTAATTTTACTTCCCCACCTAGATACTCTAGGTTCGGGGGTAGGTCCCGGGGGGGAGTTTTAGACACATTTTCATACTTTGTGTCTAGAGTAATTCACTTAATTTCCTCTACACAATTGGGCTTTGGTGGTATTTATCATGCATTTCTGGGACTTGAGACACTTGAAGAATCTTTTCCATTTTTCAGTGATATATGAAAAGATAGAAATAAAATGACTACAATTTTGGGTATTCACTTAATCTTGTTAGGTATAGGTGCTTTGCTTCTAGTGTTCAAGGCTTTTTATTTTGGGGGTGTATATGATACTTAGGGCTCCAAAAGGGGAAGATGTAAGAAAAATTACCAACTTTAGTCTTAGTCCAAGTATTATATTTGGTTATTTACTAAAATCCCCCTATGGAGAAGAAGGGTGAAAATTCTCCTAATTTATAGCCTACCATATGTTTTGTTATAATTAGGCAAATGCTCATTTCCATTATGAGTAGTTGTGGTATGTGCAATCATTGTAGGTATAATGGTAGATGCTTGGGACCAAGTTACTATTATTTCTTTTTCCTCTTTTGTATTAAGCGTCTTTATTGTTTTTAATAAATGATTTGCTACAAAAGGATTTTTTTTAGTGAACGTGCCATAATTATTGATTCTAATTTTTTTTCTATTTTTCTATTTGAATATTTTCTTTTCAATTTAATGAAAAAAAGTTTCTTTATGTTGTGTTCTATTTTAGGAGAAAAAAGAAAAAAATATTAAATGATATAAATTAAAATATTTATAATAGCTACGTGGATCAAGGTAGTGGATTGTGAATCCACCATATGTGGGTTCAATTCACGATGTTTACCCATTTAAAAATATATTCTATATAGAGAATTCTAAGAAAATAGAATGAAAAGAGGCAGAAACAAATTTTATTTTCTCTCTTATTTACTACGTAGGGTTAAAAAATATTTATTGATTTCTTGATGTTTTCAATAAAACATTCTCGTAAAAAGATTTTAACAATGTTTTCAATAATGTTAGTAGATGGTATTAGAACTGTTCTTTTTTTTCATGTCAAAATTTTGTATAGAGGTTATTATGTCAACAATATTGTCTTTACTTATGATAAACTAATATTTTTGTTGTACTTGAATTTTGATATAATCAACATGCTCTTTTCTTTCTTTCTTTTCTGAATTATTCAATATTTATGAATTATGAAAGGCATATATGTAAGACACAAACAATCTACTAATTAATTGAATAGATTTCGTTCAAATTCCAAAAATATAATTATGGGTCTTATAATACTTCAGGTGCTAATGAAATTGTTTTAGTGAAATTTAATTGTCTTAATTTGAGTTCCCTTAGAATTTCCTCTTGATCAATAAGAACTACAACATTTTCATCATATCATATCATTATACCATTGTCACATTTGAGTTCTTTTCAAGTATGTACAATTATGGCCCTAATCACTTCAGATCTTTCTATAGGTATATTGGGTACAACTTCATTGATTACAGCAACAATAACATCACTAATATGAGCCCTTGTGATTCGAATACACATTAATTTTTGAACTCCATTGTTATTTGCTACATTCAAATGGCCTTATTCAATCAAATGAAATTGAACATGTTTCTCATCTCTTCTCGAGAAACAAGTGGGTTATTTCTTTGCAAAATTGTGCTCAATTTCATATGTGGAAATTTCGCCAAGATCTCTTCTTTGAAGGTTCCATGAGAACAATTATTTAATTCTATTATCAAGGAACCTCATCACTTTTCTTTCTATGGAAAAAATAAGGATAACAACTTGAAAGTTGTTTGGCATTTTTATATAATATCCATGATTCCATTCCATTTGTAATTCAATACACAAATTAATTGGTTCTATTAGGTAAGATATATGCTATGTATTATCAATGATTTCCACTTAAGGTAATAAGATGATATCTTGAGCAGTTCTATATCCAAGACCATTGACACAAAGAGACACATCACAAGTTCCATAAATATTTCTTATCAATACAATTTTTGAATTAATGGGACAAGTATTCAATTATTTTGGACCTGTTTAGTGATAAATTGGAACCAAAACAAAAAAAAGTTCTTCTATCAAAGAGGCTCATACCTTCTTTGTTAAAGTAAGTACAAATGGTTTAATTTGATATTATCCCCTAGACTTACTAGTCCTGGGTACATGGGCTAAGAGGTCTACTTTGTAATTTTATCACCATTTAGGTTCATTATTTTTTGAACCTCATTAGTGATGTTGACCCCATTATTTTGTGGTCATTACTCGCCTATATGACAATTTTTTTTGTTTTTTTGGGAACTTACAATATGCATGACGATATCCTATTGCCATTGATTTTTACAAATTCTCTATCGAACTCCTGGTTAGGGAGTTATGTTGATATGGAAGCCACTACTCAAGTGGTTCACTTTCCTATTATTAAATAAAGGACATGGATCCAAGTGTATGGACTTGTGATCCCATGGGCTACCTAAGAGCTTGATAAAGGATCAAGATGATGTGTGCTTTTTGAACACGTCTCTTATTGGGATCTACGATGCTAGTACACTATGGTATGCACCTATTACTGGTACACTATGGCATGTACTTTAGTCAGACACATATATTGTGTCCCACCACATATGCTATATCTAACTATGCTCATTTTGTTTGGCCATGTTTGACAGTTTGTATAATGTCTTACCATGTGCACCATGTTTGGCTACGTGTACCATATCCAGTCACATATGCCATGTTAGGCCACATGTACAATGTCCAACCATGTACCAAGTTGCATCATATGTTCTGTGTCCATCCATGTACCATTTGTTCTTAAACTTTGTAATTTTTGTATGACTTGTTTTTTTTATTTTTTCTAAGAAAGGGTGGTTTGTTTGAACCAGGATATGTCTGGTATACCAACCCTCTTGTTTGGTATGCTTGAGTACATTAAGTCACCTAGGCATTAAGTCTTAAGACTTAGAAAAATTTTGTGGTCTTTAGTGGATTATTCCATCCTATCGTAAATGTTGTTTCCCTATAATTTTTATCAACAATTGGGTTTAGGAACTCAAGGTTCCCAATATAAACAAATCTATGCTTGTATAGATATGGTATAGAAATTGTAGCAACTTCTAGACTTAGGGTGTCTGCTTATTAATGATTTAGTATAGCTTATAAAGGTGGGGTACATAAGTTATAACAACTTCGATCTGAACCCAAGGCATAGTTGCTACCTACTCGAAGCTCCAGTTTTTCCCAAAGAGGTGAGGTATAAAAGTTGTTGCAATTTTTGAACCAAGGGCACATTTGTTACCTATTCAAAGGTCCAATGTGGCCCATAGAGATAAGGTTAGAAGTTTTCGAAACTCTTAATCATGAAGTGTAGTTGCTACTTATTCAAAGCTTAAGCATGGCTCGTAGAAGTGGGGTGCATAAGTTATAGCAACTTCTAATCTCGAGGGTACTGGCGTGTGACTTTTCATAGTCTATACCTTACAGTCCCTTTGTAGTTTAGGATTTCCTATCCTTGTCAAATTTCATATGTAGATAAGCTTGGCTCAAATACTTGTAAACATAATTTTTATTAAAATAAAAGTGTACTTAAAGCACTGTCTATCTTTTTATTATGGTAGGGGATTATTTGTCCCATATTGTGCCTTATAAGTGGTATGTTCTACCACTTTCTCCTCTTTCAAGACATTATTATCTCTCGATCTTTTGGTGGCGATGACATATTTAAGAATGGCCTTTTTGAAACTTTATTGTAAGGCCTTGTTTGCCCACGCTCACCCCTTGGGTGTATGCCTTTTGGGCATCATATGAACTTATGTAATGTAGGAGAAGTTGTAACATTGTGTTGGACCTTCGATATGTGAGTAGACATAGATTTTTCCTTTAGTTGGACTTGACATGTTACATCACTTAGTCTGGGTCCAAACTTGGTTGATTATGTTAATCTTACCAAGTGTTCTCATATGAAACTTGGGCTTTCTGAAGTACATTCTTGGGATATTCTCATAAAAATCCTTTTGAAATAATTCATATGGAGATGTACACTTTTGGATGATATGTGATGGTTGTACACTTCATAATCCAACTTATTGGTAGGGTGTAATTTTAGGTTACACACTTTATTTCGTTACATAAATGTTCCAGACATATCATGTATGTCTTTGGCTTAGACCTAGGGTTTATTTTTAAACCTAACCATGGGTCACATCTATTTGTGAGATTGTAGGCCTTTGAAGCATTAATATAGACCATACGGCTTATGAGGCGATAGTATGGTGCTTAGGGCATCGAAAGATACCATAGGGATCCTTGTTGACAAAAAATGGTTACAGATTTTATGAATTGTGGAATTACTCTAAAATAGTCCCATGATTTCAAGGTAGACACATGGTCCCATGCATTGAATATTTTTATTAACTCTGACCATTTTTAGTACAATCATGGGTGATGATTTCTAGGGTGATGATTACCCACTGAGGCCATATGTTTAACATGAATAGATTAGACAAAGGGTCCTTACATGTGGGCCTCGAGTAGATCATGATGGACAGAAACCGCTTGAGGTGGTCCCAACTAATCCATAATGGACGATCAAAGGGACACATCTTTGGCACTCATAGTTGGATGACGTTACACTTTGTGGGTGAACTCTGTCTAATGGTCCATGGGATTTGGTTCCCATCGTGGTAGGTTAGATATTCGGTTGAACTCTGTATAGATATGAGTTAGATCATGTTCATTATAGGCATTAGAAGAAGCCATATGGACATTCTCTAGGATAAATAGTGTACTAGTGACCTATGGCCATGTGAGGCATTCCTCATCACTTTGAATGTTAGAAATAGTTCTTTATTTCATTCTTCTTTGAAAAACAATTGGTCACTATTTAAGAACATTGTAATGATGATGACAGAAGAAATAGATAATGTTTCTCCAGATATTATTTGGATGCATTGGATGAATGGAACAATAGGTGATCATTTCCCCACAACTATTTTGACTAAATTGGATATGTGAAAGGTTTCTCCATACATATTTTTGTCTATTTGTTTTTGTACTTATATCCAAAAATGTCAACTATACAATCGTTGGAATCATCTTATCGATAGAATTTTGAAACAGGTTTTACTTTCCCAAAACTAATGAAAAATGGGGTGAACCAATCTTGAATCTATTTCGAGGTTTATCTAGCGAATCAAATTGGTTTTTCCCCTTATTCTACACAAAATAGTTGTGTTCCGTACCCACTCGTACTGGTAGAGCTTGGTGGCACATGTGATCTCCTCTATTGTCCATTCAAGGTGAAATTTTGTAAAGAGGTTATTCGACACGTGATATTCAAATGGTGGTCTCAAATTTTTCAAATGATGTATAGATTTTTAAGATTCATACAGAAGATACTCGACTAGATAGAAAAGTGGAAGATGGGTCCCTTTTTGGTTGTGCCACCATGTCTAGCCAATTGGGCTTCCATGTTTGGAAGTCTAGAATACCTCACTTTTGAAAAGTGTCAAAAATTGAGCCACCATTTGGTGGCGATTGTTAAGGTGCACACATGTTACTTTATGGACCGTATAGACTAAACATGTCTATCTAACTCATGAGCTTAGACCTCATCAGAAAGGATCACTTCTTCAACCTGAGCTTATGTGGTTATTGAGTAAATATAGTGCATGGTGGGCATTGGGAGATGCCAAAGGGATGTCTTCAAGTTTAGGTGCTTGTGGCCCCTGGATGGTCAACTGACAATGCTTGGGCGACACCATTAAGTTTGGCCGACCATTTTTTGTTCGACACATTTTGTCCAACGACTCCTTGAGTTATGATGGATGGGCCATGTCTGGCTATATCTTGATTGATAATGATGTGATAAGTGTACCAATCAAGTGACCTTTCTGGTATGGTTAGAAGAAATGTGAACCATTTTTCTGTCTTTTGTTAGCGACGAAATTTTGGTGTTGTTAGCCTGAATAAGTGGTTGCACAACTTGCTAGTGATGAGGTGGGACCTCATTATCCCTAGCAGAAACTTGGCTATTTGGTTTAAGAGATAGGTTCATCTTGATAGGACAAAAATTTATAACCTTTAGATTCCGTGCAGAATAAATTTCTTATGTAATAGTTTCTTTCTAGACTTTTAGGACCTTTTTTCAAGGACCGTTTAGCTCAGAATGTTAAAGAGCATTGTAGATCGTTCTCTCGACTTTTAATTTAACTAGTAGAGCATGCTCACTCCCAAAGATTATGCCCAAAATTGATGTCATTTTTTGTCAACATCGATAATTGGGTGCACCTCTTGCTTCTAATGAACTTGAGAACAGAAAACATATTATTAGAAACTTAGACTACCACGGTATGTGGTGGCTTTTGGCCTTTTGATGCTTAAATAAGTTTTAGTAATGAGGAAATGGAAGAGACTAGTGTCTCTACTTGTGATGAAAAGGGATGCAGGAAGATATTTAGGGAGAGAGTTTAGATCTCAATATCTGTGATTGAGAAAAGAAGAATTCGTGTGTAGAAATAATTGTATTATTAATGGTGAGCAATGATGATTATTTATAGGAAAATATTATACATATTGGTAACGTTTACCCCATAGGGATAGACATACATTCAAATATCATAGCTTTATCTCCTTAATTATCTCACTGTTAGATAATTAAGAGTTTAAATATTTATCGTTTATTTGTTAGATATTTGAGTGATTTTGAAACTTATTTACTGACTCAGCACTGATTGGTCTAGCTCGTGATTCGTATTTCTAACTAGGAATTCTCATATTATGCCACATGGTGTGAATTATTTTACACCCAACATCTTATTTTCTAAAACCCTTTAATCGAAATCTCTCAACTATCAAACTTCGATAGATAACATTTTTCAACATATGGTATAACTTAACGATTCAAAAACTACAATTTTAATCCTTAATCTTAATAGAAAATCTTATTATTACACCATAATTGTTGGGAAATTAATATTAAAAAAAGAAGAGATAAACATCATAAGGAAATACTTACGTTTTTGTGTAGAAATTAATATACAAGAACCTCTACCACCGGGTTGTTTGATTCCCTATCGTCATGCCCACTCTTCAAATATAAAACTTTGGGTAGAATTCAAGTAAGAGAAAATCTTGTATTAAATGTGGACGACTCAATCATTTCACCCAGGAATGTTTTTTTGGAAGATGCTCTAACCTATAGAGTCAACAATGATATATATTCCCCAATGTATAAAGAATGGTTAAAAGCTAGCTTTTTAATCAAACTACATTATCAATCAATTTTGGTTAATAAATAATGATGAAGATCAGAAAACTAATTCATTACTTCGTAACTCGTGTCATCGACTTTTAATTGAGGGAAATAGATTCAACCTCCCCTCCTAATCCCAACAGACTAGCCACATAAATAGGAAGTTTTAATTTACATTCAGTAACTCGATCAGTAAGAGAATTTCTATGACTTTGCTTCACGAATACACAAAAAAGTCCAAGAACTCCTTCAAATGACTTAAACTCTAGACATTATTCATTTTGCTGCCTACTAGAAGTCAATATGTGATGCAAAATGATCTCTCAAGCAATTGGTCTAACTATAGATATTGACATGCAATGCAAGCCTCCAAGATTGACTACGACAAAAAAAATTCAACTTGCTGAACTAGTTCACATAAGATCTGATTTCTTTGTTGACTATTATGTTTCACAAGTGACTTTTGCTTTATTTCAGTTCCAAGTTGCAGGACACCAAAGAGAATTTAACTTACTTGATGATGCTGACACTCAACCCTCAGAGTCCACTCAGTCCAGTAATTTAAGAAACCTAAACAATCAGCTTCTATCAGGCAAATATATCTGTTGGAAATTTGGGTAGTATGACAGTGAAGAACATACCAAATTCTAAAAGGAAAGCTTGTGGGAGTTGCTCTAGAATCCAAAAGAAGTTGATTATCAATAGGTCCGACTCAGCACATCACTCTGACTCAATGATTTGATCAATCCTACTATAGTAAATGTGAGAGTTCTATAATGAAATGTTGATGCTATGGTACAAAGAGATGAAAACTTTGGAGAGAACGACATTTGTCGGCTTGTAAATTTTTCTGAGGGTGGGGTGGCAACCTGTAACTTCCCCTCGACCAGCCATGAAAATTCTTAGTTGGAATGGCAAGGGACAGGTGAGACCCGATGCTTGGAGGGTATCTCAAATATAACGTTGATACAGCCCAAAAGAAAAGCTATTTATGTGGAGGAAGATGCAAAGTTTGTAATCAAAATCCTATGGAAGACACTTGGAGGGTATCTCAAAAGGTGCTCGGAAGATTATTAAGAGTTTCCACAATCCTTTTAAGGAGTTTTGTATGCTAAGTATCCGACCAGAAAAGTTAATAATAGAACTCATTCTTTATTTAAAATGACTAATCACTTTTTTTTCCATTTTTGATAGACTAATTGAAAAATTAGAACTCAAATGCAAGAACTAATAAATAGATAAATAATACGTCAGACATCTAATAATTTTGACCTTTTTGTTAGTGTTAATTCAATGAAGATTTCTGATAGAGGAATTCATGACTTACTAAACGCTGACGTTCATATTCTTTCCAAGGTCAGGTGGTATTTGTCCTGACAAATTATTTTGAGAAAGGTCCCTGAAGATATAAAATAATAATAATAATAATGTGTTAATTTTTTTCGGAAAAAAAGGAAAACACTAAAAACTTGAAGCAAAAAAAATATCTAAAAAATAAAAAGAAATGTGTAATTATCCAATTTAGTAATTTACTGCGTAATTTTCATGCTATAAAGTCGCACCAAAAATGATTGCTGCCACGCAATATTTTACTTGTAATTTTGATATTTTTATTCTCATAGTTAAAATTAAAATGTGACCATAAATATTTCTGTCCATGATTAATCATGTGCTAAATAAATTTGTTAAATTTGTATTAAAGACCCAGGCCACCTTGAGCTAGAAAACAAAAACCAAACAAATTCGAAGTATAAAAGGTTTTAGAGTGATTGATTTTAAGGAGTTTATGGCTCATGGGCAGTTCTATTATAATTATGATTTGTTTCTTATAAATATGTAACGAATGACTCACTAGAAACCGATTTTTAATCTCAAAATATTAATTTAATCGATAAAAACATACATAATCTTATAAAATATATTATAAAATTGTTTTTAATTAATGTAAAATTTTATTATCCTTAACATACTTTCTCTATATCTTTATTTCTCACAAAATCCATTTTTTTTTATTTTTTTTATTATATTCTATTAAATTTAGAATATTTATTATTATTTTTATTTTTACATGTTATATGTTTTATGTGACCTATAAAAGATTTTGGAGTATAAAATGTTTTGTATCAGACAAGAACCAGTCAAATTCCACGTATAAAAGGTTTTGAAGCATACTGATTTCAAGAAGTTTATGACTTATGAGCAGTTAAGCTAAAATTAGGAATTGTTTAGAATATCAATGTTTACTTTATTTTATTTTATTATTTGTTAGCTTAAAGAAAATAAATAAAAATTAAAAACCACAATAATTCCACAGGTGATTGACATTTGTAAATTTATAGTTAAATTACTAATAATTTGTATATTTATTTTATAGTTAGATTACTAATAATTTATATATTTATGAATATTTATATTTTTCAGGTGTCTTAATGAATTTGGAAACTAACACAAAATATGAAATAATTATAATAAAATTAAAATTAAAAATTTATTAAATATTAAAGAGTATGATTGAGAATCGTGACTATACGTTGTTCGGATATTTCCTTCCACATTGGTCTTTATGTTATATTTCAAACATGTCCTAATGAAATCATATTATTACGGCAAAAAGGGTTACCAAGTATGTCAATGGGATTTTAGACTTAGGATATGGTATTCGTGATCTGTGAGACCAAGTATGTCTAAATTTGTTTGCAAACTCGTTATTTATTGTATTTTTGTGTGATGTAAATGATGTAAGAGTAAGTTACACTACATCAAGTTGTCTTACTTGCATATATGTAAGGGAATTGTGTGAATAAGTGCTTCTCTATTACATATTTAACTGTGTTTAGCTTATCATTTTTTATATGTATAAGGATAACACAATAGTTTTTCTTGTTCAACTACATGTAAGACTACATGATGCATTCATTAGTATGTATTGTTTTGTGTATGTAGGATATAGGTATCACTTGAGACCTTGAAGTTCTATTGGAGCTAGAATCTAGACATGCACCGTAATTGTGTTGATGCATGAAGATGATTAGAGCACAACAAGATAAATATACTTGTTATAGATGTGTTTGGGATATTTAAGTTGTGCGTCGATGTTTGTTCATGTAAACAAGCATCTTTAGGTCATATTTCATGATTGTCTCTTGGTAAGGTGAGTATCTATTTAGTTGTGTAGTGTTTTACCATAGAAAAGTTAAATGAAAAATTGTAAGTTATGTAAATCTTTTGTGTTTTTGTTAGTATTCTCATGTAAAAAACCCATATTTTATTTATTTTATTAAGTGTTTTATCTTCCTCTATGTAAGGTTGGATATTGATGGTCAATACTACATACACTTATGTAATTAGAAACACTTTGTAGATTTACATGTTTACACATCACAGGGGTTGGTTCATTAGAATGCATGCTAGGTTATGTTTTGTGTTTTTTTGTATTAAAGTACTTTATAATTTTAGAAACCAAAAAAAAATTATGTATACTTATCGGGGTCTATCTAGTCTCTCATCACTCTTGGCCAACAAGTGTGTAACTTCTATTACCTGTGTCACCTTGGGTAACGAAGAAGATGGTGAGAAATCGACGAGGCACCAAATAGCTTAGAATTTTTTATAAATACTTTTTTTATAAATGTTTTGCTAATTATAAAAATGTGAGGAAACTCGATCGCTTTTGAAACTCAAAGTTTTTAACAGGTTAAATTGTTTGCTGATTCCAAATTGCTAACACCTCAAATGTGTTTTCAGTATTAGTGATTCATAGACAATTTTAGCAAAAACTAATCTATTAGGGTTAGGTTAATTAAAACTAAATCAACACCTAAAACTTAGATTTATTGTTTAGGTTCTAAGCTTTATATGAGCTATATTGGTAGGTTTCACTTGTATTGACTTGTTGTGATTGATCATACCACCAAGTAGTGGTAGGGTTACGAAAAAGTGCTAAATTTTACTTAGATCAAGTAGTTGTGAAGGCAGTTAACGTGAAAGCGTAGAAACAATAAGAGCATGTGTTTTGATTGGTGGAGATTTTAAAATTATATTCTTATTTATTTATAAAATATTTTCATTCTATTAATGAATTGTCTATTTTACCACATAAGAAGACATTTATATGGTTTTCCATAGTTATGTCGTTGTATTTGTATACTCTCTTATTTAGTTACTACAAATACACTTTAATCTAAGTATATGTCAACATATGATAATTATATTATGATTAGAAAGTATTTCTTATTGTCTGTCGCATGCGTTATGATTTATTCTTTCTTGTTATCGTGTTTTTTATTTCTTTACTTATATTTCTATATTACTTAGTATAAATTAAACTGTCTATTGTCTATTTGATTTATTTATGTAGTGTTCTAGTGGTTAATTTTTTGTGTTTATTTTATCTGAGAGTGAGTTAGGAGCAAATCTTAAAGAGTTATTGACTTATTTATATTAATTGTTTATTGGGTAGTGGGCTTTCTCAAAATATATTGGATAAATATAAATATAAATCCATTTTGTTTGTCTAATACGTGTAGACAAATATATTTTGTTATGGAATTTTTTTCGTTAGTTGATCATGTTAACATTTATTTATTTAAAATAAAAATATGAACAGGTGTTAAATTTACAAAATAAATAGTATTCAAAATGAATTTGAACAAATGATAAAACTCAACACATGTTATTTAAACAAATATTTTTAAAAATATTGTTCACCTATTTAAAAGACCATTTATTATTGTCAAAGAATGATGCATGTATAAGAAGGGCACATAACTCCTCTCGATTTTCAAAACTGTTTTTTGCTTGTAATATTTGTGCCTTTTTAACATGTATATTTTTTTGTGTAATTTCATTGGTGCCCCTATAAAAAATCATTATTTCCCAAACATGTAATATAATTTTTTCTTAACAAGTTTTATGAACCTTTGTATTAAAATCTTATTTTTTATTTTGTACTTTTACACATAATAGCTAATAAAAGTGATACAATTTTCCTTCATTCTAATTAATTTAAGAAAAGTTATTTTTTTAATGTATATTTTAAGTTCTTATACATTTAAAACAAAAATAGCCACTATCTAATAGAGTGCCAAAATGCCAGCTAGTTTCTTATAAAAAAAAATGATTCTAATTAGAATCATTTTTATAAACTATAAATCAATAAAAAAAAGGGTTAAAATAATACTTGTTAACAATATAACTACTACTTTAATTTATTCTCTCTGTTATATTTTCACTCAATTTTTATTTTAATTTTTTTAATATTAGATTTAATTATACATGACTACTATATATCTTATATTTATATTTTTATATTTTTTCACAAATTATATTCATAAATATTTTTTATTATTCTTTAATAAAATTATAAATTTGATTTTTTATTTTATATTAAATAATTTATTTTTAAATGACATATTATTTAATTATAAGTAAAAATATATATATTGTCCCTCTGAACAAAATTATTGACCACGTCACTGGTTAATTATTTCATATGAGAGTGGCTTCAAGCAAGCTTTACGGCCATCTTCAATAGGGTTCCAATTCAGCACTTGTGAGTTTACTAAGGTATTTGAGAAAATTATTAAATTATAAAGAAAATAAGAATATCCGAAGAGTGAATTAACTTTATAATAAAACGAAAATAACTAAGTTAATTAGAGCAAACTTTATAGTTTGTGTAGGCGTGTAGTAGTAGTAAACAACTTTTTCTTGGCATGTGTTTATTACTGTCAATAAGTTTTCACTTTTGTTTCAATTTAGTTGAATTAATTAATTATAATTGTAGTCTTTAACTCCTTATAACAAAATTACAAAACTAAAATAATATATTTTTAAAAGAAAAATAGACAAAACTTTGAACTTACAGTGAATAGAGTGAAGATAATCCCCCCAAGCCACCAGGAATAGTACCATTAAGATGATTGTGAGACAGATCGCTGTCATTCGAAAACATTATATATTTAGCTTATAAGAGGAGAAAAATAAGCGATAAATATCAACATTATATGTTCACAACATTGTACGCCAATAATATATTAACTATTATTTTTTATATAAAAACGCCGATATTACCATTTATTTGTCGAGCAATTATTTTTATTTTGTTTTGTTTTTTTTTTAGGTTTTTTCATCCAATAATAAATATACTAATTATTTTTAATAATTTTATTGTACATTGAATTTATATTATTATTCATTTAATAAACGATTAATTTATTTATAATTATTTTAGAGTCAAAAACATAACATATGTAATATCAATTAATATACATTATTTTTAAACCAAGAATACTTGTTAAGTTATCTATAGTGTTATTATGGATTTAAATTCTTAAATAATAATAAAAATATTAATGAAATAAATTTATCAAATATTATTCTATTATATTTGATTTATTTATTGAATAAATTTAATACAAATCTTATAAATATTAAATCAAATCACATATGTTATGGATTATATTGTACATGAAAAAATTATTATTTTCAATAATTTAAAAAATTAACTAATTATTTATTTTAAAAAGCATTCTTAGTAATCACTTTACATAATTTTCCACATTAAAGCGTGGAAGTTTACATTTTCACATTAAAAAATGAAACGTGTTTATGCAACTTATGGATGTAAATTGCACTTTTGATTAAGGACACAATTCAAGCCCTAAAAAGACATTGGTCCGGCCCTGTTACTTTTGCCAATAAGATGGGATGGAACAGAATCCTCATATGTTTAACTCGAGGAATGCTAGCTGACTAGCTGTACATATTTTGCACTCAATTTTTCCCGACAAATTAACTCTTCGATATGTAAAATTCATGGACGGATGAGATGGATAATTTCTTCTATCATTATTTTACACTGATACGTTTAATTATATATAAAAGATCATATTATATACAATTATTATTAATGTATTATGAGTAAATAGATTTTTTACCACGGATTTTTAAATTGTTATAAAAATAACATCAAAATTTAATTTATTACTTTTATATGTTTAAAAATATTATAAAAATATTATCAATATACATGTAACTTATTATTCACTTCGATTAACGTTGATAATATTTTTATAATATTTTATAATGTTTAATGATACGAAAGTATCAAAAGAATTAATAATATTTTTGTAAAAATTGTAAAATTTAATGGTGTAGAAATAATAAATCAAAATATTATGATTTTTTATAATAATCCTTAAAATTAGATGATAAAAAATTTCATTTACTCATATATTATTGAAATTAGTAAGATATATCTCATATTTATATACCATACTTATACAAAAGCTTTTCATTTTACATATGGAAAGAGACTCATGCAAATTGCATACCCCGATGCAAAGAAAAATTTATATACAATATATAGTATGTTTTTTATTAATATCAATTATTGATAACATAACTTCAAACATATTTTTTTTATAAAAATAAAGAATTAAGACAACTCTATACTACCATGTATTTGTGCCTCCATTTTATGGATGATTTTCTCCATGTTGCACTTATATTTCATAAGTTATTTGGGTGTTACGTGTCTTATAACAAGTGGTTTGATATTTTTCTTTGTTACACAAGTACATTGAAATAACATAAAAAATAACTCTAATTTTTAAAGTATATTTAAAAATATTCCTAAAGTTTGAAAAAATTAAAAAATATCCCTCAAAAATAACAAAAGTTAAATATAATAAAATTAAATAGTAATATTTTATAAATAAAAATAGAATAATAAATAATAAATAACTAAGAAATAATTAGAAATCAAAGAATAATATAATTAAGAAATAATTAGAAATCAAAGAATAATATAATTAAAATTTGAAAAAATTTTAAAAGTAAAATTTAATTTTAAAGAAAGAGATAAATAGATTTAAAGATTCTTCATTTTTATTTTTAAAGAAATTATTTTCAAGAAAATACATAATTTATTATGAATTAAGTAATAAAAAAATGAATATTAATATTACAAATGTAAAAAATATATAACATAGCGATAATAGATAAATAAATTATATTGAATAAAATATGTAACGTAAATAAAGGATATAGTAATTACAGAATCCTCAGATCTTTAAGATCACCGACTTCTGCTGGTATTTCCCCACTTAAATCTTTGTTTCGCAATGAGCTGCATGTGGCGAAATGAATTATAAGCAATAAGTTTGTCAGATAGAGATAGAGAGCAGAAGTAGAGGGGGGGACATTTAAAGTAATACACACATTTGTTGGATGTTGCAAGTGGTGTTGCAGTAAATGCCAACATGACAAGGTGAAGAACTCCTTTCATCCTTGAGGTGGCAGATAACGAGTTTATCTGCCCGATCTACCCTGCCTTTAAGAGTTTGTAGAACTTTTTCTGCGATATATACGTGTTTTGCTAATAAGTTTCAAAATATTCAATAGCAAAGCATCGTGCAATAATAATATTAATAATAATATTGGGGGCAATGGTGGAACTGTGTCCTGACATAAAAAAAAAAAAACGGATGAGTTAGACACCTTCTTTTGGGGGCAATGGTGGAAATGTGTCCTGACATTGGACTAATTCAGAAAGCAGCAGCCAAAGGAGTAAGATAGATAGCTTGGTGCCAATAACTAGTTTAGAATTAGGCTCCATTCTCATTCCTTCTTCAATCTTTCACCGCATGCAGCTTAATATATATATGACCTAATTAGAAAAGTGGATCGAATTATTATAAAAAAAAAAAAAAACTAGTAGTTGACTCCATATTGACTCCATATTAACAACAAGAGATAACTCCTCAATTTTTTTCATTTCAATTCTATAATCCCCTCCCCACCATTTCCTCAATTTTTTTCATTTTCCTCAATTTTTTTCACCTACTGTTTTCATGTACTTTTCACAAATTCATATATTTTAAATAAAAATTTAATAACTTTAATTTCATATTTATATATATATTTTCTTTTTTATATAAATACATGCAAATAATAAAAAAAAAGTAGAAATTTACTGCTCAATTAATTTCAAAAGAAACAGGATATACAATTTTGAATATAAAAAGCTGAAAAAGACTCTCAATATACAAGATCATCCAAACATATATGAAACATCTTATCACAAAATACACTAATAAAGACTAAATAATTGAGCTTATCCTCTTACGAAAACTAAAATACATTCGAAAAATGAAGTGAATATTTTGTAAATAGCAATAAATGAAAACAAATACTAATTATTCATGGGCATATCAAAAAACCCTAGGATAAACCAAAAAGAAAGCTTGGATTCCATGTTTCGAATTGTATTCATTAAAATTAATATAATATTGCATAGGGAGCTCCATATCACACAACATAAAATTATTTTGTTAGATAACATGACTCATAACAGTGCATAGATTAATACAATTTCATTCTAAATTAACATGACTCATTAATTTTCTCACACGCCCAAAAAACAAGAGCAATTACAAGCACAAGAGAATTTTCCCATAAAATTCTCTCACTTAAGAACTTCTCATACAAGATTTTCTCTATTTTTGGGATGATTATCAATGAAGAAATGAAGCCATATTTATAGCCTTCAAGTTCTCATTTCATATGCCAAACATTTCTTCATTCAACAAAATTAGGCTACCTAATTTTCCTATTCTTTATTCAAACAAGGTTAGGCACCTCCATCTTTGACAATATGATAAGCCACCTTCCATGAATTTTCTTCTAAATTAGGCACCTCCTATTTTGACTAACAAACCTAATATTATTTTTAATCAATCATAACAATCTCCACCTTGATTAAAAATAAACATGGTTACCACTACAACACTGTTTATTCTAAATGTCATAATTCTCTACACCGAGAATTATCATACTCCACCATAAAGAAAGTACACCCACTTAGAATTAATCACCAATTCTAAGAATTTCACATCTACTACGTCGAAAAAAAACTTGTTAAAATTCTATGGTGCAACTCTCACACTTGGTTTTCCCGAGAGTTCATCACCATCGACATCCTTTCCACCACACACCTTGCATCTATACCAAGCTAATGCCCGTGTGGCAAACTTCAGGACCCGCTTACCAATAACACACCCTCTTTCATGGCAATATTTAGAGACTAATTGCACGCTACGAGGATGTACACGCTCTTTTCAAAGAGTATCACTATAGTCTTTGAAAATGCATACTATTAGCTATCGCTTCGTGATTCGAGCTTCATAGATCGCCTCCACCCTTGGACAATTTCTTTCAGGTACCCAGATTGTCCACACCCCCCAAAGACACTATCTTCTTTTTCATGAAATTGTTTTTCTTTCATTGTAGGTTACCAATGCTAAGTTTTCAAAGTGCGAAACATTTCTTTTCACCACTCAACCTTTTTTCTTCGTAAAACAACTTGCTAGTAACTTCAAAAATTATTTTCTCCTTTCCATGAATCAAGATAGGTTTCATGTGATCATAAGAAGATGGAAGAGACCGGGGGATGAGCCTTAAAGCTATATCTCCATCATCAAGTTTAACTCCAATGGTTTCCGGCCGTAGACAATACCATCGAGAACACTTAGATGGTCAGACATAATAGTTCCTTCATTTATACGCAAAGTATGAAACTGCTCTTTCAAATACACCCGATTTGAAACGCCTTTTTCCTGATACAATTTTTCAAGCTTTTCCCAGAATTCTTTGGCCATAGATATTCCATGCACATTTGCAAGAATATTTTTGGCCAAACAAAGGCGAATTGCACCGAACTCTTGGGATCAAGATTTTCCCAATCTTCATCACTTATATTGGTTTTACCGACTCAATACCAAGAATAAAGGGTTGGTTTCCCCTTTAACGCCTCGTGTAACCCATATTGGATCAACAAATCTATTTGTACTTGCCACAAGCCAAAATTGATTCTCCCATCAAATTTCTCAACGTCAATCTCGACTCGATATTTCTCCTTCTTTCTTGAAATTGGCTTTGATACCGCTTGTTAGGAAATTTGGATAAAATGGTATAATCACAAATTCTCCTCCCAAGATCTTCCTGGCAAAATATCAAATAACAGAAATAGATAATACACAACATAAGAATTATAATGAAACTCCAAATTAGAGAAAAACCACTTTCGTTGTCAAAAGACAACCAGAGAAAATTCACTACGTGGAAAATTGTTACAACCACACTCAAGAATTTTCTCACACACCCAAAAGACAAGAGCAATTACAAGCCCAAGAGAATTTTCCTACAAAATTCTCTCACTTAAGAACTTCTCATACAAGATTTTCTCTATTTTTGGGATGATTATCAATGAAGAAATGAAGCCATATTTATAGCCTTCAAGTTCTCATTTCATATGCCAAACATTTCTTCATTCAACAAAATTAGGCTACCTAATTTTCCTATTCTTTATTCAAACAAGGTTAGGCACCTCCATCTTTGACAATATGATAAGCCACCTTCCATGAATTTTCTTCTAAATTAGGCACCTCCTATTTTAACTAACAAACATAATATTATTTTTAATCAATAATAACAGGTTCATCTAGGTTTAACCCAATATAAAACCAGCCAAGATCCTATCTATTAACTTATTATGTGCTGTAATTTGATGAAGTGAGACGACCCGTTTGGCTCTCCTTTTTTTGTTTTAATAATTTGGTTCCTTTTTATATATAATTATTATTATTATAGGATTTTTTATTAAATACTATGCATTTTTATATATAAATTAATTTTAGTTTTTAATATAAGACTTTATTTTCTCATAATTCATTATAGATATAAAGATTTTTTATTTTTTTATGTTTTAATTGTTTTATGGAAGAAAAGTAGTAAATTATTAAAAAATAATAATAAATAAATGAGGTTAGATTATATTTAATTTTTCCTCCATAAATGACGTTAAATAAGGAAATAAATAAGTTTTTTAATATTTTTTTGGAATATAAAAGCTAATAAATAAATACTAAAACAGTTTTTTAAATATTTTTTTAATTACTTTTTTAATAGTAAAATAAATTTTATTGATATTAAAATTAATAAAATCTTTAATTTATTATATTTTTTAATAATTTAAATTCTTTCTATTTTTATTAACGTGATTTTTTTAACTTTTCATTAATGACATTTAGAGGATAACTTTTCATTTCTCATAAATATATTAATAAAAAGAGTAATCAATAAATTTAAAAAAACCATCGAAAAGTTTCTATCATCTTAATTTTTGTTTTCTTTTTCAAATAAGTGAAAATTTTAAATCATATATAATAATATTAAAGTTAATATTTTAAGTAAATATAAAAGATAAAAAAAATATACTAAAATACTAGTGAATTGAATTTAAATCAATCCATAAATTATTAAATTCAGTTAGTTCTGACGTAAGAATACAACAGATAAAAAAATAAATTAAAATAGATTGAGGTATTGAATTTAAATTAATCTGCTCAGTTAATTGCATAAGAATTCATGGGATTATTCTAAAATAAATTAAATTGAATTAGTTCACTTATTTACGCTACTAATAACTACAAAACATAAATTTTAAAAATTGATGTAAAGATTTAGTTAATCTTAATAAAAAATAAATATTTAATAATTAAATCTTAAATCTTAAATATCTCAAAGAGAATACAGATAGATGCTATAATTCTTATATTATAAAGTTTGTAATTTTAATCAAAACAGTATATCTATAGAAAACAATATATAATAAAAAAAATTTTAAAAATACATAAATTAAAAAAAACAGTTAGCCAAAAAATTTATTGCATTAATCAAAATACATTTTAAACTATAAAATAAAATAATGATTTTATTTTTATTAAATTTATTTATTATCATTAAAAAATAATTAAATTTTCTTATTTTTATTAAGAGAATAATTTAAGTATAATTTATGAAATTAAAATAATTAAATTATATTAATCACATAAATAAAAAAAAATTATCCATGATCGGTAATGAATTTGTAAGTTCTAGTTTTTTTTTATTTAATGATTTAGTAGTAAAATTTAACTTTTTTTAATTTTAAATTATATGTTCTAATTAAAAAATATCATTTAATTTAAAAAAAATTGTAAATTTAAGTTTCCAAAGGCAATAATGCATCTTACAGGAAAGTAATTTTTTTAATATTTAGTGGGTTGTGGAAAAATAGGATGCATTATTAACAATAAAGACAAAGGGCCAATAATAGGATGCATTATTAACAAAAAGTTGTGGAAAAAAATGTCCATCGCAGAGTGGGGTTTGGATGTTATTTTATTTAGGTTAAGTAGATATTTTAATAACTTTTCTTCCAAAAAAGATATTTAGATCACATTTTATAAAAATAAAACTCATAATTATTTTTCAATAATAAAAAATTATTCTATTAATAAATTTTTTTAACATAATAATAAAATAAATATATTGATGTTAAATTATTATTTTATTTTAATAATTTAAAAATAAATTTAAATAATATAATATTTTTTATTTTTGGATAAATTGTTTTTTTGAATTTTATATTTTATAAAATGTTGATGATAAATGGTGTCAGTGGTGGAAAGGGATATTTAATAATTTTAAAAAGAGAAGCTTTTATGAAAGAATTTTTTTGAGTGAGATTTTTGTTAAGATTAGGATATTTGAGAAATAATTAAGTCGTTTTATTTATAATTAAATTGATTTTAAATATTTTAGAATTCTTGGGATGCACCCAGTAAATAATAGAATGTCATTAAGAATTTTCTAATTTAAGTGTCATCACAATTTAAGTGTCACATTTGAGATGAAATAAAGGTTTTATATAATTTTTTAAGAATTTTCTAATTGGAATCCTGTACTAGTGAAATATTACAAAAACAAAAAAAATGTGAATGATACTGTTTAAGCCATATAGTTGGTGTAAATAATAACTATTGTTTCAAAAAAATCTTTTTATTGGAATAAAAAATGTAAACTATTATTTTTTAAGATATTTTTTTATTATTATATTTAAATCAAAATTACATACTTTAAAATATTATAAATAAAGAACATACTTAAAAGATTGTAAAATTAGTAACTTTATAATCAAATAAAAAGCTCTCTTTCCTACCACCACCTTCAAAAACCACACAAATAGTACAATTATTATCCTCGACAATATAAGTCATTTAACTTCATAGATAATAGAGAGTTAAGCTGCTTATAATGTTAATGATATTATATTTTTTTAGCTTATATAATCCCTATTTTGATATAATATAAAATTTTAATCCCTATAAATAAAAATGTTTCAAAAATACATAAAAAATTTATAATAAAAAAATCGACCAAAAAAATAAAATAATAAATATGCTTTATTAAATTTAATTTATTTATATTATGTTAGATATATTTATTAAAATATTTTATTTTTATTTAAAAAGTAATTTAAGTGTGAATAGTAGCATGTAAAATAATAGAATTGTAAAAGTTATCATGAAATGTGGCTATCCATCTAACAAATGTTGTTGTAACTTTATTAGCTCCATAATGAAATTTGATTTTTATTTATGTATGAAATAATATAAATATAAAATAAAGAATTGGGGTATGTATATCATACAATGTTTTTAATTTTTTTTTGTTCATCTTTAGAGTTAGAGAATTATGTAAATTTATCTATTATAATATAACAATCAAATAATAATATATTTTATTACTCAAAAAACTTTTAAATGTTTGAAATATATTAAAAAAGTAGCTCTAAATAAAAAATTAAAAAAATTAATTTTCTTTTCGCTTCTGTTTCTTTCCTCCCTCCCTACCTCCCTTTCTTTCTCTTTCCTTTCTTTTCTTTTCTCTTTTCTTTTCTTTTCTCTTCCTTTTCTTTTCTTATCTTTCTCTTCTTGTCGTTCTATGTTTATCTTTATATATACATATAATAATAAAAAATTGTAATATGGAGAATAAAAAATAAAAGTTAAAAACTTTTCTTTTCCTATGTCTATCATTCTTTATTTTCTGTTTATATGTATATTAATAAGAAAAGAAATTCTGTTTTATATGTATATTAATAAGAAAAGAAAAGAGAAAAAGGAAATGAAACCGAAAAAAATGACTCAAATTAATTAAAACATTAAATAATTGTTTCATCAATTTTAATTTAAAATTAATTGTCATTAAAATAATTTTAATTCAATATTTTCTAATAATCTTCCATGTGAATAAAAATTAACATAAATTTTAAATCAAATTTTAACACAAAAATAAAATTCAAAAGATTTAAACCTACATATGATAAGTAGGTGTTACCTTTTAAACCTTCATTTTGAAATTATATTTACCTTACTAACTCACTAGTAGACACAATGTCTTTGAAGTGTTCTATCGTTTATGTAAGCGATAACATACGTCACAAAATTTTTTTTTGACACAATTCAATTCTCATTTTTATGTTTGTTTTGGTTATGAACATATGCATGGTTATGTGAAAGTCTAAATAATTGAGTCATATACAATTCTGTTTGGAAATGACACAACTCCTCCCTCACATAGGTAATCTCTTATCTTTAAAAGTAATCCGCAAAGAGTAACCTGCATACTCTGTTTAATATTCTCTTCATAAGAATCATTAAAAGCCCTATCTTATCTTGTATCTTACGGATATCACTGTTTTCATCGTAGGAATAGACTTGAGGGTACCCCATTCCCAATAATCTTACTTAATCATTACAATTAGGTTATCCCTTTGAACCTAGATCTTAGGATCTCCGGTCAAATAGGTTGGGTTTTTTTTTTTGCAAATCCTTATTCATTCATGGGCTTTAATCTCATTCCCCTCTATAACTTATCAACTACCTCTCAATTTAATCCTTTAGTTAAGGGATCTATTATCCTTTGACTTCACTTACCATTATACATATTACTCTATGCCCTATCAATAGCAAATTGACTATCACAATGGACGCATATTGCAAGTACAAGCTTCACCCACTTAGAAACATCCTCTAAAAAATTGCGTAGTCATTCAAATTCTTTGCCACATTTATCCAAAGCGATAAACTCATATTCCATGTTGGATCTAGCAATGCACGTCTATTTAGAGGACTTTCATGGAACAAATGCACCACCTAATATAAATATATATATTCACTGGTAGACTTTGAATCTTTCATATTAGATATCCAATTTGTATCATTGTATCCTTCTAATACAGTTAAATATCTTGTGTAGTGCAGTCCATAGCTACGTCTATATCTTAAGTATCTAAGTAGTCTTATAATACATTTCCAATGAGCATATCTTGAATTACTAGTATATCTATTTAGTTTGCTTATAGCATAAGCTATATTTGGTCTCGTACAACTCATAGACTACATAAGACTTCTTATCACTCTAGAATATTTTAGTTAAGACATACTCTCACTTTTATTCTTAGATAGATGTAAATTTACATCTACGTGTGTTTTCACAATTCCAAAATCACCATGGTTGAATTTCTCAAGTATTTTGTCAACTTAATAACATTGACTTAGAATGAGACGACTTGATATTTTTGATATCTTAATTCCCATAATTACATTAGTAGGCCCCATATCACTACTACAAAAATGGGTATATAAGTCGATATGTAAAGTTAGTTTGGTGTAGAACCAACGCTATCCACGTAGGATGTAGCGTCAGCTGACGTGTCGAACTGACGCTATGCGTGAACGTAGCATCAGTTTCAGGTGTCAACCGATGCTATCCACGTAGCATACCATCGGTTGAAACGTGGAACCGACGCTATCCACATAACATAGCGTCGGTTGACACGTGGAACCGATGCTATGTTACGTGGATAATTTCTTTTCTCTTCTTTCATCCCCATATAGAAGCTATTCCAAGCGTTGCATAACTCTTTAAAACCCAAAACCTCATCCACTTCTCCTCCACTCTTTCTCATTTTTCAGCCACTTACGACTGCCATTTCCAGCGCCGGTTAGTGGGTTTTCTTCCTCTCTAACTAATCTTTTAGATCCCCTATTTTTTTTTTAGCAAAATACTCAAAAAATTTATACCCATTTCTCACTTACAAAATACCATTTTTTCTTCTTTTTCTTCATTTTGTCACTTCATTTACTTTTATAAGTATTTCTATTAATTTTACGCACTTATTATTCATATTTGTTTTTGTTATTATGTGTTATTATTTATGTGTATAAATTTTTGTATTATATATGTAGCTTTGTATTATAACATCAGGAGAAAAATATGATGATCTTGAATAAAATAAAATAAAACTATGGTAATTTTTCTACTATTAATTAATATTTTATTTTTCAAATATTTGTATTATTTGAACTATTTGTTAAACTGATTTTGGTTTTTTTTTCTGCTCGAATATAGGTTTTTATTTGAGTATAATAGAAAATAAGTAATTTTTTTAAAAAAAATAAAGTGGGCTCACTGCGTGAACCGACTTTAAATTTTAAGTCATTTCATTTAAAGTCGGTTCGTTGAACTGACTTTAATGCCCGTTTTTGTAGTAGTGTATCTTTCATATCGAATCTTGAATTGAACATAGTCTTAGTAAATATGATTATTTGATCATTACTACTCACAATTAGCATGTCATCAACGTAAAGATACAAGATAACATAATCATCTTCTTTATCCTTGACATATACACATTTATCACATTAATTGGTTTTAAAGCCATTTTTTCTCATGACATTATCAAACTTTTTATGCCATTATTTTGGTGCTTATTTCAAGTCATATAAAGACAACCAATTTACAAACTTTTCCTTCTTTCTCTAGGCATGAAAAACCCTTGGGTTGATCTATATAGATTTTTTCATCTAACTCTCCATTTAGAAAGGTTGTCTTTACATCCATTTGATGTATTTCAAGATTTTGTAGAATAACGAAAACAATTATCATTCTTATAGATGTTATTCTCGTCACAGGAGAATAAATATCTAAGTAATTAAGGCCACGTCGTTGTTGGTATCCCTTAATTACAAGCATGGCCTTGTACTTTTCAATTGAACCATATGATTTATGTTTTCTTATGAAAATCCACTTGGATCCTAGTGTTTTATTACTTGGAGGTAAATCAACTAATTCCCAAGTATGATTTTGCAAAATGGACTCAATTTCATTATTAATGGCTTCTTTCCATTGAGTTCTTTTAGAAGAATTCATAGTATCTTCATAAGTTTGAGGTTCACTTTCTAGCAAATAGGTAAAAAAAATTGGACCATAAGACGTTTATGTCCTAGCCCTCTTGCTACGTCTGAGTTCAACCTCAACCTCTTGTTTAGGTTCTTTGTTTTCACTATCTTCATTCATAGTCTTATACGTTCTTTTAGACAAACTTGATTCTCCTTGATATTTACATGAAAATACATGTTCAAAGAACTATGCAATCCTTGATTCCATTATCGTATTATTGTGTACGTCTTGGATCTTTGACTCATGCATAAGAAATCGATAAGTACTGTTATCATATGCATATCCAATGAAGATGCAATCTATCACTTGTGGACCTACTTCATCTTCTTAGGTATAGGTATGGCTACATTAGTAAGACACCCCCACACTCGTAAATATTTATAAGAAGGTACCCTTCTTTTAAATAATTCATATGGTGTCATATGTGTCTTTTTAGGGGTATCTTATTTAAAGGTAGTTAACTACAAAATAACTTTCCCCCACAAGTTCCATGGCAACCCATAACTTAATAGCATTGTATTCATGATTTATTTCAAGGTACAATTCTTACGTTCAACAACTCCATTTTACTGAGGTAAATAAGGCATTGTGGTTTTATGGACAACTCTATGTTGTGCACAAACTTCACCAAATGGTGTTTCATATTCACCACCACAATCACTGCACAGTACCTTGATCTTCTTTTTGAGTTGATTCTTAACTTTTGCTTTATAAAGTATAAATTTCTCTATAGCTTTATCTTTATTTTTAAGCAAATATACATAGTAATATTTCGTGCTATTATCAATAAAAATAATAAAATACGTATTACCATCTCTTGTTTAAAGAAATTTCAAATCACATAGATCATTATGGATTAAGTTAAGAGGTTTAGTGTTCCTTTCAATCAAATGAAATGATAACCTAGTTATTTTTGTCCCAACACAAGTCACACACTTATGCTTTAAATCTATTTGGAATGCATGTATGTTCCATGTTATTTAATCTACGCAATGTATCACAATTAACATAACCTAGTCTATCATGCCACAAGTTGAAAGACTCGAGAAAATAAACAAAAGAATTAATCTTATCAATATTCTTAGCTTTTATAGTCACTACATGTATTGAGGTTAAATAGTCCACCAGATACATACTATTTCCTACAAACATTCCATTTTTGCTCAAAACGACCATATCAGACTCATACACTATACAAAAGCTATGCTTGTTTAGCAATGAACCATAAACAAGATTCTTATGGATGTTTGGAACATAGAATAAATTTTTTAATGTAAGCTTCTTCTTATAGGTCTCATTCAATGTGACCTGGCCTTGCCATTAAATGGATGATGTGATAGAATTTCTCATGAAGAACTTCTCTCCATCTTTCATTGTGTCAAAAGTAATGAATAGATTTTTATTTGAGCATACGTGCCTTGTTGCATAGTATCAATCCACCACTCCTTTATATATGATCCCATCAAATTCACCTCAAAAACAACTTCACACAAGTTAATATAAGAGATATCATAAGTGATGTCATCAAGCATATTTGCCTCACGATTCCTATTTCTTTTCAGAAACTTGCAATCTGGGGCTTTATGCCTTGTCTTTTGATGGTTAAAGAAAATCCCTCTGAAGCTTGACTTCTTAAAAGTTACTTCTCTAGGTTCCAATTCAAACCCTTTATCTAGCTTGCCTAAACCCTTCTTTTTATTATGCTTAGAACTATAACCATACTTTATCACATTAGCCTTGGATGCTAATAGGATATACCTTCTTTTAGAAGAATTGTTGTATTTTCCAATTTGGATCTTACTATCAAGTCTTTCAAAGACACTTTCCTTCACTTGTGTTTAAGGTAGGCTTTGAACCCTATCTATTAAGGGAGTAACCTTTCAATAATAACTATAATTTGAAAAGTTTCATTAAGTACCATTCCTTCTTCATACATCTTTGTTAAGATATATTGGATTTCATGTACTTAACTGCATACAAATTTAGAACCCACAGAACCCACCATCTTATAATTAATAAAGTGACCAACCAAAAATTTATTGGCACTGACATTTTCAATTTCATATTTTCGGTCTAATGATTCTCACAAGTCTTAGTCGTCTTTTCCTTATTGTCATTGTACAAGGAATCAGTTAGACTATTCAAAACATAGTTCCAACATAGATTATCAGAAATACTTCTATGCTGCAAGAGCACTAGCAAATTGAAAATCTTGTTCGGGAGCTTCTTCATTCAAAAACCTTGTCAAATTCAAAGGTATGAAATAAAACATCATCTCACTCTTCCATCTCTTAAATTTCAAACCATTAAACTTTTTTGTTTTCTCTATCACAGCATGGTTCATAGGAATAGAAACCGATAACATTGAAGTTAACCCATGAGTCACAAAAAGTCTCATCATTTGATTCACACTAAAACCACGCATATTAAGGTGAATAACATTAACAATTTAGTTTTCAGTTTGTGATAATTAAATGGTCATTTCAGATGCTATAATTTTTTTCTACAAAATAAAGTTAAAGTATATATAAGAAAACAATTAGTATAAATAAATATATTTACCATACTATTTTCACAATGAAAAAAATGTAATTAATTGGAGCAAAATGAAATAAAAGATTAATAAGTAAATATAATCAAAACATAAAATATGAGTATTGATAAATAAAATGTTAATAAAATTAAAAAAAGTAATAACAAATACTTAAAATATAATTACGAGCTATTAGTCAGTAGCGATAAAAAATATTTTAAAATTTTAAAAAATAGAAGATGGCGTTGAAGATAATTTTAGAAATATAGAACTAAATAATAAATAAATTAAACTTATAGCAAGTTAATAACAATTCTAGAATGAGAAAGTTATAATTTTGTTTTTTAATGTGCCAGAACAATGGATTTTTTTAATCAAAATAACATATACAAAAAAAATTAAATTACCTTTGAAAGAAGTATACAGTAGAACAAATATATATAACTAATTATGAATAATATTTTTTTCTAGAAATATTTGTTAAAAAAATAAGATTTTGAATTTATTTTTTCAAAAAATTAACTAAAAATTATCTTTAGATTTTAGGAAATAATACATAGATAAATAAATTAAGAACAAAATTATTGTATTAAAATTAAAAATATATAAATATATATATATGTATAAATTATATGATCGAACTTTTTATATCACATATTGTTATTAAGATAATTTTTTTATTCATCTTATGTATTAACGAATTACAGAAATTTATCTCTCAAAATATAACGATTAAAAAATAATAAATTTATATCAAAATTTATTATTATACAAAATTTCGATTATTTAAACTTTATTTAAAGAAATTATAAGTAAAAAATAATTTTTTTTTCTATTCCCTTTTTTTTGTTTTTTTCTCTTCTTTTCTTTCTCTCTCTTTTTTTCCTTCCTTTCCTTTTCTTGCCTTTTTACTTTTTCTCTTTTTTCTTTTCTTTCACCTTTTTCTCGTCTTGTCATTCTCTGTTTCTCTTTATATTTATAATAATAGTAATAATGATAAGATGATGATGCGATAATAATAATAATGATGATGAAAATGATGATGAGATAATAATAATAATGATGATGACGAAGATGACGATGACGATGACGATGAGAAGAATAAAAAAGTTGTAATAACGAAAATAAAATAAAATTTAAACTTTTTTATTCCTCCGTCTGCTTTCTCCTTTATGTATATATTAATAAGAAGTATCATGAAAAAATTAAAAGAAAGGCAAGAAAAAAATAAAACTGAAAAAATAATTAAAATATTAAATAATGGTTTCATCAATTTTAATTCAAAATTAATTGCTATAATAATTTTAATTTAAAAATTTTCAACTAATTAAATTAAAATCTCAATAAATAGATAAACATTTAATAATTAAATCTTAATGATAGATAATTATAAATAGATATTATAACAATTTAATTATATTTTAACATACTATTAAAATTAACATTAATGAGATGTAATCTGTGAGAAAAATGTTTTAATTAATTGAAACAATAAAAAAATTGGAAGACTCTCTCAAAAGTTCGTCAAGTACTCAATCCCCAAAAAATCACAATAGACCCAATAACAATAAGGCTTTTCAATGATTCATCATGATGATCTGATGAATCATCTATATTGAGGGGGTTTTAAGATTAGAATATCACAGCTAAAAAATAAAGATGAAAAAACCTGAGAAGTTAGTGACTAAATTATACGTGTATCTGAATATTTAAATCACTTTTTTTAAAAAAAATAATTTTTTTTTTAAATATTTTTTTTTAAATATTTTTTTAATTTTAAATACTATTCTTCTAATAGATAATAGAAAATTAAACTATATGGGTTCAATGTTAACAATCTTGTAATTTTTTAACTTGTATACTAATATTTTTGATATATAATAAAGTTTTAGTTTTGAACTCATTTTTTGTGTCAACTTGTTCGTATCTTTCTTAAACAAATTATAATCAATTTGATCATGCACTAATATTCTTCGTTTCATTATACAAATTGCTTTGGATTATTGAACGAGATTATCTAAGACTTTTAAAGCCATAACTTCTAAACAGGATAAAAGAAAAGTCATGTTTCTCGTTAATTAAAAAACTAGAAAGCCAAGGCAAAGCGGAAAAAAATTAATAAAGAACCATTTCTTGGGGGACATCTAGATGATTTGATTAGATTAAATCTTCTAAAATTAGATAAAATAGACAACAATCTATTTTCGATTATTCGAATCTATTGTACTAAAATAAATCTTATCCAATATAATTTTACAAATATACTAAATATCACACTATTAAAATATCTATTTCAATAAAATTAATACTTATTTATTTTAATTTTAATAATTGTTTCAATAAATGTTCTTTCAAATCTTTAAATGATTATTTTTCTTTGCAAAAAGTGGTAAAGAATCAATCGTTTGCCAACAAGAATATATTAATGCGCGCTTTCATTTTGTTTTCAAAAGTTGACAAGTGTTGACATCTTTTTGAAGAAAATCATGAGTTGGAATCTCTTGCTTTCAAGTCTCCGTTGACCTAAAAGTAACTTCATATTAATATATTATTGTTTAAAAAATTCATATATTCTTGTTGAAAAATTAGTGTTTAAAATGTTAAGTCCAAAGTTCAAAGGTCTAAAAATTTTTCTAAATAAAACAAGCTCTCTTAAAGTTGTATTCTTTCTTTTATATTTTCATTACAATTCTATATATATATACGAGATTTACCTCAATTACTATTCAATTAAACATTTCTTGATTTACTCAATTAAGCGATTCTTTGCTTTTACTCCTTCAATTAAATACTTTTGTTTTTCTCTTTCAATTAATCCTTAAATTATAATGGATGATAACTCATTGATTTACTCCTTAATTTATTCCTTAAATTAAGGTTATTTGATTTACCTTTAAATTAAGAAATTAACACTCCTTAATTTTATCTCCAATACTCTCGTTTTGGATCCATAAGGTTTACGGATTTGGCTTGTATGCAGTTTCGTTGTTTGAAATCGACGGTAGTTCAGGCAACAAATGTAAAACTAACAAAAAATGATGATTACGATAGCAAAAAAAATTTATCGTTATCGACATGTGACCTTTCCTTTTACCACAATACTTCCCTTCCACATCTAGTGTGCAGGACATAGAGAGATGTAATCCATCATCGCCAAGAGCTTAGTTTCAATGTGGGACCTTTCATTTTACCATAATACTCACCCTCCACATCAGGTAGGTAGAAGCTGCAGGAGAGATTTAATCCATCATCGCCAAAAGCTTGGTTTCAATGTGGGACCTTTCCTTTTACCACAATATTCCTCCATATCAAGTCGGTAGAAGCTGTAGGAGAGATTTAATCCATTATCGCCAAGAAATTTGGTTTGAAAAAACAAAAAAATAAGAAATCACTCTGATAGAGTGTCAAACGCACTTTGAGCAAAGGAATAACAATTTTTTAAGAAGATCGACTTGCTCTGATACCATATTGAAAATTAGTGTTGAAAACACCAAGGCCAAAGGCCTTGCCAAATAAAAAAAGCTCTCTCAAAGTTATATTGGAGATAAAATTAAGGAGTAATTTAAGGAGTAAATTAAGGAGTAAATCAAGAACCTTAATTCAAGGAATAAATCAAGAAGTTGTGATCCTTAATTTAAGGATTAATTCAAGAAGTAAAACAAAGAATCCTTAATTCAAGGAGTAAAACAAAAAATCATTAATTCAAGGAGTAATTCAAGGAGTAAATCAAGGAATGTTTAATTCAAATAGTAATTCAAGGAGTAAATCTCCTTATATATAGCTATAGAATTGTAATGAAAATATGAAAGAAAGAATACAACTTTGAGAGAGCTTATTTTATTTAGAAAGGCCTTTAGGCCTTGGCCTATGGCCTTGACTTTTTTCCAACACCAATTTTTTAACACGGCATCGTAGCAAGTCGATCTTCTTGAAAAAAATTGTTATTCTTTGCTCAAAGTATGCTCGACACTCTATCGAGTTTCTTTATTCTATTTGTTTTTTTCAAACCAAATTTCTGCGATGATGGATTGAATCTCTCACGCAGCCTCCTACCTACCCGATACGAGTGGAAGTATTATGGTAAAAGGAAAGGTCCCACATTGAAACCAAGCTCGCGATGATGGATTAAATCTCTCCCGCAATTTCTACCTACCTGGATGCGGAGAGTATCAGGGTAAAAGGAAAGATCTCACATCGGAACCAAGCTCTCGGGCGATGATGGATTAAATCTCTCCGCAGCCTCCTACCGCCCGATGCGGAGGGCAAGATACGGTAAAAGGAAATGTCCCACATCGACAACAATAAATTTTTTTTTGCTATCGTAATCGCATTTTTGTTAGTTTTACCTTTCGTTTCGCCTCGCTTTCTCATCGCTTTCAACGATTTCGTGTAAGCTAGATCCATAAACCTTATGGATCCAACTCGATGAGTATCGGAGATAAAATTGGAGTAAATTAAGGGAGTTGTCAACACCTTAATTTAAGGAGTAAATCAAGAACCTTAATTCAAGGAGTAAATCAAGGAGTTGTGATCCTTAATTTAAGGATTAATTCAAGGAGTAAAACAAGGAATCCTTAATTCAAGGAGTAAAACAAAGAATCATTAATTCAATGAGTAATTCAAGGAGTAAATTAAGGAATATTTAATTCAAATAGTAATTCAAGGAGTAAATCTCCTTATATATAGCTATAAAATTGTAATGAAAATATGAAAGAAAGAATACAACTTTGATAGAGCTTGTTTTATTTAAAAAGGCCTTGGACTTTGGGCTTGACGTTTCCAACACTAATTTTTCAACAATTCTATAGAGTTAAACCAAATTATTTAAATGACTATAATCCTTACTAAATTTCTTCTTTTATAAAATTATAATTAGTCAATTCAGTGGTAAAGTTATTAATCGCATATAACATTCACTGAAAAAGTTAAAAAAAATAATAGAGAACAATATCTTTATACTCAATTTACAAAAAATATTTTCGAGTTAATCATGTTTATCATATTTAGTTTTCATATATATGTTCTAAATAATTTAAAAAATTATGTTAATTTTTTTTTATATTTTTATCATTGTATCAATTGATATGTAAAATATAAAGTTTTTTTAAAAAAATTACTTGAGCGCATGCAATATATTTGACTTAATTTATAAACGTGTTTCTTAATTAGAAAAAGAAAGTAAAAAATAGTGATCTCTCCCACTTTTCTCCATCATTATTTTCTTATATTTGTAGGCTGTGTTAAAATTATTTGTGTTCATCGTTCCTTCAAACACAAGGTGATGTTTATTTCGTTGAAATTGAAAGAAATTAAAATTATTATTTATTAAATTTTATATTTAATTATATTAAAAAATAATAATTAATATAATTAATTCTTAAAAGAGAATGAATGATAATTTATTTTATCCTCTTTATGAATTATGATTCTATTCTTATCTTAATTTTTTGTTTCAATTTTATCCAAATTTCAAAAATAACCCTAAACTTTAAACCCTATAACCTATACCTTTAACCTTAAACCTTAAACCTTAAACTCTAAACCCAAAAACTCTAAATCCTACTTAAAAAATAATAATTTTAACTCATAAATATAACCTTAAATCCTAAACCGTTTTTTTAAAAAATAATGTTTTTAATTCTAAAATTTAACTCACAAATATAATCCTAAATCCTAAATATTATACCTTATACTTCATACCATATACCCTAACTCTAAACTCAAAATCCCAAAATCTAAAATCCTAAACCCTAAACCTTATTTAGAAAAATAATAATTTTATCCTAAACTCAAAAATATAATCCTAAACCTTAATCCACAAATATAATCCTAAATCTTATACCCTATACCCTAAACCCTAAATTCTCAAATCTAAACCCTATACCATATACCTTAAATCCTAAATCTTATTTTGAAAAATAATAATTTTAATAATTTATTTTATTTTTAAGTAATAATTATTTAAAAAATAATAATTTTAATAATATATTTTGTCTGATAAAAAAATAACAATTAAATAATATTATTTAAATTTTATTTAATATAGGGATATTAAGATAATATACAGTATTTTTATTTTATTTTAATTATAAACCAAACACTATAATATTAAATTTTTTTATTTCAATAATTAAATCAAATAATAATGTTTTATTTTTATTTAATTTTAATTCTTATTTAGATTACAATTATATTAAGCGAACAAAACGAAAGCAAAGTGAAATGAAGTAATTGGAATCGTTAAGATTATTTAAATGAAAGTGAATTGATTTTGGCTGCATACACAAACACTCGGCTAGATCTCATTGGTGTTAACCTTAGCATCGATGCTTGTGCCACATTTGCAAAAATATTTCTCTTGGCATCAACTCTGAAATTCATCTTTTATTTGAATTTGTTTTGACACATAAATTTTGAAAATAAAGTATAAAAATTCGTATTATAATTTCATAATTATTACGGTAAAGATTTCATAATTTATAAAAATTATTATATTAATTATATTATTACATATAAATGAATATTTCAATTTTATAATTTTTAAAATATATAATTGTAGTACTATTATTTATAACAATTAGATTATAGGTGAATAAATATTAAAAATACTTATTTTAATAAATTATAAAATTAAAAATATTATTTTTTATGATAATAAGATTATTAATATTGAATCTATAAATTATAAAATTAAAATATTTATTTTAAAAAATTAATTATAAAATTAATATATTTATTTGATCAGTAACAAACATAAATGCTCTCTTCTCTAAAATCAGTGAGTAATCTAATTTTTTTTAGTTTCTTAGGATTTTATAACCGATTATGTATCGAAACTAAGATTTTTTTTAAAATTTATAATAATTATATATCATTATAATATATTATAATATAAGATATTAATAATTTTTATTTTATCATTTACATTTGATAAAAGAATAAATAAAATTTATCCTGTTGAATTTTAAATTTTAAATTTTAATATTTATCTAATTTTATATATATGAAATATATAAAGTTTTTAATTAATATTTTTTATTTTTGATTCTCTATTAAAAATGTATTGATATTGTTTAATATTGGCTTTATCTATAAATTTGAAGGAGTTCATGCATTGAATAACAAAATAAAAAAAAGCATAAGTAAACTCAAAGAGAAAAAATACTTAGTGAATTTAAGAGTTTTATGTGAATTTGGGGAAATACTAAGGAGATATTATTAGTGAGAAAATTTGTATTAGTATTTTGTATATTTCTTACTCAGTATAATAATATCTGCTGCTTCCCGTGGACCTAGGAAAATTATCGAACCACGTAAATTCTGTGTGATTTCTTTTTATCGATTTGAGATATTCATATACCGCTATTTATTGCTTCCGTGCACAACAAATTAGTATCAGAGCCAAATATAACAGTATTATATATCAAATCTAATAACTCGACGAGATTAATGCAACGGTGAAAGAATCACTTAAATCGGAAGTCAAAATCACCACTAGAAGTTGTTGGAGTACTGATGTTAGGAACTCAGTCAACTCGTTGAGTTGGACCGTGTCAACTCAGTCATTAGTGATATTTGGACCGAGTTAGTCTGTTTTTCATCCGTTTTCAATTAAGTTGGACTTATTCCTAGCTAATTAGACCATTTCGGATTCAATCGCCGACTATATTTTTTCAAATATGGTATAAAATTTGGAAAAACACTTTTAAATTTTAAGTGTAAAATTTATGTTATCCATTTGTACTTATGAATGATAAAAGAGAGATCGAAGAAGGTGAACAAGTTGACCTTAGAATTTATAGCAAACCAAGTTGTTCTACTCAAAAACTATATTGTCCAATGCAAAGTTTAAGGTGAAGAAATTCGACGGCATCAATAACTTTGACCTGTGGCAATGTGAAGTATTAGATCTATTGTTCCAAGAAGGATCTAATATAGCATTGGAGACTAGGCCATAAGATTATTCAAATGAATATTGAAATTATTTCAACCGACAAGCTTGTGGCACAATTCGACTGTGTTTAGGAAAAGATCTGAAGTACTTTATCATGAAAGAGAATGTAGCTACAGTTCTCTAGAAGAAACTAGAGGACAAGTACATAACGAAAAGTATTGAGAATAGACTCTACTTAAAGAAAAAACTTTTCTGTTTTCAGTACAAGAAATGTACCCCTACAATTGAGCACTTAGATAATTTCAATAAAATTTTGGTCGATCTACAAAATTTGATGTTGAAATTATCGATGAATATAAAACTTTGTTGTTGCTGAATTCATTACCTGAGAGTTATGAGCATTCAATCAAAATCCTGTTATATGGAAAAGATGAGGTTAAGTTTGTAGATGTTTCAAATGCTTTGGTAAATAATGAGTATCAGAAGAAGGATCAACATGATCACAGAGACTCAATATCAGAAGCATTGACGGCAGCTAAAGGTAAGACGAACAAAAAAAAATGGCGTATCAAATAATAAGGGGCGATCCATATCAAAGTCCTAAGGAGAGTCATCCAGAAGACATCCTATGAAGGACGAATGTGCCTATTGTCACCAAAAAGGACACTGGAAGAAAGATTGTCCAAACAAGGACAAGTCAAATGCAAATGTTACACATAAGGCCAATGAAGATGAAGAATAAGCCTTTTTCGTTTCATCATCAGATACCTACTCAAATAAGTGTATCCTTGATTCTGGATGTTCTTATCATATGTGTCCAAACAAACATTGGTTTTGGAGTTTTGAGGAGTTTGATGGAGGAGTTGTGCTTATGGGCAACGACAATGCCTGTCAGACAAAAGGGATCAAATTAGTATGACTAAAGATGCACAATGGTACAATGAAATTACTTACAAATTTAAGGTATATTCTTGACCTAAATAAAAACCTTATTTCTTTAGGTGTTCTAGATTTGATGGTTACAAGGTAACATTGAAAAATGGGGTCTTGAAAGTTGTACAATGTGTATTTGTATCGTTTATAGTCATAACTAAGAAAATTAAAAGAATAAGAAGTCTAGATAATTATTAAATTATTATAGAATTTTAATATTTATATTTATTTCTAAGTTAAAATATTAATTTAATATAATTATGGTATGTATAATATTTAATTATAACATATTATAAATTAAATGTGCATTTATTTATAATTTATTAGTAATTCATCTAGATCGTATTACATCAGATTATAAAATATATCAATTTGAATTCAATCCAAATCTAAATAGATTAGATACTTTTCGATCTAAATCTGATATGATTATAATTTTTTTCAATTCAATATGATATAAATCTTATATATCACATCAAATTTATTAATTTAAGTAGATTGATTAAATTATTTACTCACCCTACAACAAAGTATTCAATAATGTTTGAATCTTAAATTTGTATTAAAAATATGAAAAAAATATTAACCATAAAAATAAAAAAGAAATAATGAAATAATACAATGTATTTTTTATAAGTTAATTACTACGTAAATAAAAGAGTTTAAACCAATCTTCTTAATTTTTATTTCTTTGATTTTTCATTTTGTTAAAGTCCACAAAAATCATTAGTTTTTTTAATCTTGAAAGGTTAATAGGTGAAGACACTCAAATTTTTTATGAACTCTTTTACAGTGTTATCTTTTATTAATAGGAGAGTCTCATTTCTCTAACATATTCCCTTTTAAGTTTGTGCCTTTTTATTTGATAAATTCTATCATTTCATATTTTAAATCCATTTTTATTATATTTATTATCAAGTCACATTTTTTTAATTTTTCCAAGCCCTTTTTTTGTGATAATTCCATTCATCGATTAAGTTCTAATACCATGTCAAAATTTACAAAAATAATAGGCTTTTTAATCCTAAAAAATTAATCTAATTGATAGAAATATTCATATTTCTTATAAACTCTTCCATAATATTTTATATTATCAACGTGAGATTCTCATTTTCTCTACATGTTTAATTTTTTTACTCATATTTTTTTCATTATTTCTTTTTCATGCAAATTTGAGATCTAAATATAGTCTACATAAATTAAAGGTAAATTAAATTTAAATGGGAGATATGAAGGGATGGAAAATATGTATGTTTTTTCATATCTTCTTTCTCACATGTTAATTGACATTTATTAAGTTATTAGTTTGATCTATTCTTAACTAATAATATTTTTTAATAGTTAAGAGTATTAACTTGTAAAAAAGAAAATATAAATAAACCCATCACTAGATGTTTTTTTAATGATTTATTTTTCCAATAAATTTATTTTGTTTATTTTTTTATTTTTTATGATTTGCTAAACCCACCATAGTATTTTTTACGATTTGCTAAGCATGTCTTACAATATGAATTGAACAATTAATACTATGGAAGTACAAAACAACATTCGGGATTCAATACACAAAAAAAAACTTTAAGTAAGAAAGAAGAAACTACAGTAAACACACAAGTAATGGTATGACTCATAGGATCTTGTCCAGGCTAACAACATGTATAAACATAACAAACATTACACAACGCGCAAGACAGTCATACATACTAAAAGCTATAAGGGTTTCCAATCTCTTCAATACCTCATATGTGAAAACATATTTGATAAATGATGATTGTACTTTCATGGCATGCAATCATACAATACATTACAAACCATAATAAAAAGTCCACTACCTGATACATTACCATAGTAAGAAAATATAGACTCCTTAGAGACTCACAGTAAAAATGTATATTTTAAAAAACATAAGTAATAATTAGAAAATTATAGGCTTGCTACAAGGGAAGGAAAGAAAGCATATAGCTACACAAAATAAATAAGCCCTAATCAAAGTCTAAATCAAGTGATGGAACATACATAATAGAAACTTAGAATATACTAACCCAAAAGTAGATAATGCATAAAAACAGGTATAATAAGGTAAACCCATGTAGAAACTCTATCTATGTGGTAACATTCTTGGGTTACTTAAGGCAACAACTCTGTAGGAAACAATCCATTAAAAAATAAAACAGTTACACTTTGAAAGAAATAAAACTATCATTATCCCTATCAATTGAGACCTTGATAACTGTATTTTATACAGTTATTTTTACCAATTTTAGTAATGATAATTGCTATGTTCGTTTAATAATCATTTAATTTTTGTTAAATAAATTAATATTTTCCGTTTGTGTGCAAAAAATACATTTTTAATAAAATTGTATAATTTGTATCGAAAATGTACTTAATTTCATATTTTTGTCCACAAATATAATTTCAAATAATATAATGCGTAATTACAATTTATATAAATCGAAAATATAATTTAAATTAAATTTGGGCTTAATTATAATTATTAAAAGTTAAAAATTTAATTTAAAATTAGTAAAGGGCTAAACTGTAATTTAAGAAAGTTTAAAATGTAATTTGAAATAAATTTGTGGGTAAAAATATAATTTATAAAAGTTTGAATATTCTGCGCAGGGAGATGAAGTCCACGCGCATCATCACACTCGCCAAACGTGGACCGTCCGATCGCGGATCGGCTCGATTCGCGCGTGTCCATCAAGCTCGACAAAGGCGATCGGGGGGCGTAGATATTCCTTTCACGCTGCCGGCGGACAAGGTCCCACGTGTCGCGCAGCCTGGCCGTAGGGGCCCCATACGTTTGGCCGCGTTGCAGATTCCTCGAGGGCGATCTCCGACCGTCCGGATCGATCGACGGCCCAGATTGCGCGTCCCATCCGTTGCCGCGCACCGAGCCGCTAATGTAACAAACTCGTGTGACGCGGCCCACATGCCGCGTGCATCTTCAATTTTTACGACCGACCGCCACGTGTCCCAAGAATATTTAAGCTAATCAAAGTCCGACACGTGGCGTATTTACACGCGCGACCGCGCCGGATCGCCCTCGTTTCCACCGTTGCGTCCGTGCTACGCGCGCGCCCCAATCCCGTGCGACAAAGTTCTGCGTGCACCCATCCGCTTCAACGAATGAGATGCCGCCACGTGTCCCACTAATTGTTTCCGCGAATCGTAAAGCGACACGTGGTACGCACTTTGAATTAAAAAAGAACGTAGAATCGGCGCCTGTCTACGCGTGAGAATAATTTATATTTTTCGATACAAATCGATACGCGTGATTTTATTTTTTTCGATAAAAATTAATTACGTTTTTTTCGATAAAAAAAATAAAAATAAAAATGTAATATTTTAGATGTATTTTTTAGCTATAAATAGGAGATAGTTTTTAGTTGTAAAAAGTTTTTTTTTTTTTGGTCGAGAAGAGTTTTTGTAAGGTAGTTTAGAAATTTTGTGGTGTTCGTTTTGGACGTGTAGAACACGCAGGCCATTTTTTGGCTTTTGTCGTTCTTCTACACGTGCCAAATATTTTCGTATGTGATGTTTTAATTTCTTTTCTTCTTCTTCTTCTAATTTTTCTCGCATATGTTGTAATTTTTATTTTAATTTTATGAAGTAATTTAATTTTTCTAGTGGTTGCATTTGATTCAAATTCTACGAAGCTTTGATTTTAATTATTTTTGATAGATTTATAAGACGTTTGATTTGCTCGCTTTATCTTGCGCTAATGCTTTTTGATTATTTACGAATTTTATCAAAACGATTTGTGGCATAAAAATAAACTCGAGAAAGGCATTTTCGTGTATATCGCTTCGTAGATAAAATGACATGTAATGGCTAAGGATAGTGAATATACCCTAATTGTAATGCAGGGCCTTTGAAAACTTAACGTAATGGAATCTTGTGAATTTAATTTCTCATGTAGATATAAGTGAATTAATTTAACGAGGTGGTGTTTGTACTGAGTTCTCGGAAGAGATGTATTAATAAAAAGAATTTTTCTATTGACAAATAAAATGTACTAAAAAATATAAATCCAAAGAAAACAATATGATCGAGTTGAAGGATTAAGTCACATGGTTAATTGCAATCCTAGAGTTCTTTTATTTTCTTTTTACCTTTTTTTCATATAAACGATTATTTTGGATAAAATCAGAGAGAAATAATTTTAGTACTCAACAAACTATAGTAACATTACACAACGCGCAAGACAGTCATACATACTAAAAGCTATAAGGGTTTCCAATCTCTTCAATACCTCATATGTGAAAACATATTTGATAAATGATGATTGTACTTTCATGGCATGCAATCATACAATACATTACAAACCATAATAAAAAGTCCACTACCTAATACATTACCATAGTAAGAAAATATAGACTCCTTAGAGACTCATAGTAAAAATGCATAATTTAAAAAGCATAAGTAATAATTAGAAAATTATAGACTTGCTACAAGGAAAGGAAAGAAAGCATATAGCTACACAAAATAAATAAGCTATCTAATCAAAGTCTAAATCAAGTGATGGAACATACATAATAGAAACTTAGAATATACTAACCCAAAAGTAGATAATGCATAAAAACAGGTATAATAAGGTAAATTCACGTAGAAACTCTATCTATGTGGTAACATTCTTGGGTTACTTAAGGCAACAACTCAGTAGTAAACAATCCATTAAAAAATAAAACAGTTACACTTTGAAAGAAATAAAACTACCATTATCTCTATCAGTTAAGACCTCTATTCTAACTTCCTATTACTACTCTTGCTTGTTACTTCCGTAACGACTTAGTTGAACACACGAACCCGATTCTCCTCCAAAGCACACACCACCTAATATGGTGTGATCAATGACTACAGATCAGTAATTAGAAGTGTAACTACTTCCAATCTTGAAGATCACTCTCAAAATTAAACAACATATCTCTTATTGCACACAACAAGAGATATTAGAATTCAAAGTATTTAACTTAGTTCACTCTCATAATGAGGTTCTCACAAATAAACAGTTACTTCTAGGAAACTCCCAGAAGGCACACGACTCATATACAACCCACTTACCAAAATAGTCTTGAGTACTCAACACTCACAAGTACAGTTTTGCTCACACATTCATGAATTACTAATACCAAACAACACTTAAGGTATTAATGATCCAAAAATAGAAAAATGAGATGTCAATTTAACAGAGCTCTGCTACACTTTCTACATACCAAAATAAGAAATAAGGAAGTATTTATAGAACTCAAAATTGATACTTTGCCAGGTACTACGACACCACTTATGGTGAGTTCTCTTACAAGCTTGTTGGTGAAGTGCTAAAATTCACATTTTTTGTTCCAAAAATTGTTAAGTACTTTCCATAAATACTCACACCCGATACGAACCAAAAATACAAGTGATGAAGTTAGCTCGCTTGCATACTTGCTCATTGAAAACCAACATTCCACTTAGCATACACACTACGAAAAGCAACTTTGTGGTATGTGTAAACATGCTTGCATATAAAGTGGTTCTAACTATATGTGTGTATGTATTATTGATCTGTAGTAATCAATCTTACATAAAGGATGACATATCACTAAGTAAAATAAAATTGATACCATGTTTTGTACAAAGGAAACAAACACGCAGATACAAGAACAAGAAACTTATATTCTCTCCCTTTGGCTTTTTGTGTCAAAATACTACAAAACTAAATACAAAAGCTCATCAAACATGGGATGGTCATTAAGATATCCTAAATTTATTTTTTCTTAGGAATAACAGAATGACACACACCAAAACCTAAAAGACACACCTATTCCAAATGCATCAATCTTGAGTGCTCTATCCAACTTCATGAATCAGCTCATCCGATCCTCTATCAAAAGGAACTTAACACCACTACATATAGCACACCCAAAGCAGAAATATTTCACTCTACACGTGTAACTTACAAACATGAAACAAACACGTACTACGTGAATGTGTCATGCAAAAATAATGTGTATTATATCCAAACATTATCATGTTGCCCCTACAAACGTATATACTTATAAGCTAAGCATAGTCAATATATATCAAAAATAAACACAATCTACATGCAACATAAAAATAAAAACTTCCCCAAAACATATGTAACATTCCCTTTAAGTGTATGCATACAGATAATCATGATGTAGTGTGAATTACACTCACCTTCCCATGTTAACAAACAAATAAATAATAGAAGTTATGCACACTATTAATTCACTTACTTTTTGATTTGTGTGGTAGTCATCTAATTTTAAATTGAAATGTTCCACTTTTGATTCAAAAATTTTGTTTACATAACTCTTATCTGATTTGTTATCTTCAACCATCTTCTTTAATTGATAAAGATTCTATTGAATGGTTTGGTATTTGTAAGGAGCATTTATTTGTCAAAGATACTTATGGGATTATTATTGAAAAGAAAAACTTTCACAATTAATGTGGTTTTTGGCAGTTACTTTAAAAGCTAATATTTATGAACGACATAAATTTTTTATTTGAAAATTTCTTTCAAGAGCTATGCGTACAAAGAAACAATTGACTCGTTTTCTTAATTTTGAAAGTTTATTTTGTCCTTTATGCCAGATGGATCTTGAAGAAGTGAAAATTTTATTTATTAGATGTAATATTCTTAAATCTTGGTGGAAGCATGAATATTGGAGCCTCAATTGGAATTTCTTAAAAAAATTGGATATTTAGACTTATATTCACATCATTTTGAAACCATCAAAATTATACATTCCCATTGGTATGTCTTCCCCACTTTTTACTCTTACTGCTATTATTAAAAGTAAAAAAAATATGGTAGTTACCAAACAAGATTCTTATTAAAAGGTACACTTTAGTTGCTCACAATATCATTAATGACTCATGAATGGGATTAATAAATTTAAGCACCTACTTTAAGAGAATTTACTTCCCCTACTTTGGTGGATACTAAGAATGTTAATGTTATTCCTTCTTAATGGAAAAATCCACCCTTAGATGAATATAAATTTAATTGATACCACCTAAAATCATGGATTATCAACATTTAGTTTCAATATGTTTGATTATTATGGGCTATTAAGTTACACTTGACAAATTCCTTAATTGCTCAGCTAGTAGAGTTCGGTTTGGTGAGGCATTGGTTTTCCTTGCCACAATCTAATATGTCATTAAATACAAGCATTATGCTTCGTATTTAAAAGAGGATAAAAAATATTATTGATATTTTTAATAATCTATTTCTTGAAGAATGTTCGACATAAAGTATGGACTTGATTTTGTTTTCACGATCGTTACTCCATCACTTTTCAATTATCTTTGTTAGATAGATTTCATGACATAACAATAAGATAACTCACAATTTGGCGCATTGGTCCGGTATGCATCAAGTTAGATGAATTATCTCTTAATATTCAGAAAGGGTATCAAATAAAAGATTAGGATGCCTTGTCTACTTTTGTAGAAAAAGAAGAATAAGAAGAAGAAAATAATTAGTATGTCATACTAATTAATTATATCTTAATCATTTGTAAAAATAAATAAATTAAAAGTTAAATAAATGTAATGTTATAATGGATAAGAAATAATCTCAGAACAATATTATCGGAAGAACGGTATAATAGAAAAGAGGGAAAAAAGAGATGGTTGTTTTTAACAAAGGATAAGGTGATACAAAATTTTGACAAAATATATTATTTATATCGTTTAATTTTCTATATTAGAAATTATGTTATTTAGTATTTTAATTTTGTAAAAAGTATCAATTAAAAATAAATTTTATTATTTTAATAAATTTTATTTAAAATATTATTATTTTTTACAAAGTAATTAAAATACAAATAAAATACAAGTATTTAACAAGGATAAAAGTAAAATTTAATATGAAATAATTTAAAAAATGTATAAATAATAATAAAATTAAAATTGTTTAAATATATATTTTAATTTTTAATAAAAATTTAAAATTAAGAAAATATTAAAATAAAAAGGTGATAATAACAATGAATTTATTATTATCGAAGATTTGTATATATTTATTAACATACAAAATAATATATTAACCATTTTTATATTGGATAAAATTGATAGAAATTTCAACTATTAATTATCATCTCATGGAACAGTTTAAAAGCAAAACAAAATTTATAAAGAGAAAACTAATATCGGAAGATGAGGCCTCACTTCGCTACTTGTTCTTTAGTGTACTGCTTTTTGATACTCTCTCTCAAATTTTCACTTAATTTGCAGGCTTTTTAAGAACATCTTTATATACTTGAAGAAGGAGGTATACTCTCTCTAGATCTCAAGCTTTCTATATTTCTTTTGCTGGAAAAATTAGACATTCATCAGTATGCATGGTTTAATTTAACCTTTCTCTTCCCTTTTTTAGGTATATATGCATCTTTAATGGTTTAATTTCACCTTTCTCTTCCCTTTTTTAGGTATGTGAATGTCAAGTGATTCTCTGTATGCTTTTTTGATAACTAAAAAATTGAAGGGAAAAAAAGAAGATTAAAGTTGTAGAATATCTAAATAATAGAATTGGTGTTAAAACAATGTCATTAAAGTTGTAGAATATCAAAATAATAGAATTGCATAATTCTATATATATAAAAATTAAATATAGTTTTTTTATGTATATTTTAAGATCAATTTAATTACATATAAATTAACTAACACTTTTATGTATTTCAAATCTTAATTTCTTGTGTATAACTATTAATGTGACTTTTTTTTTTGACAAATGAAAATAGTTCCTTATTTTATAATTATGTTAATGATGTTCCTTCTCATGTATTAAACTTATAATTATGAATAATATTTTGAATTATAAAAAAAAACAAAGAGATTACGCACAAAAAACATACATTTTGATTAAGTTTGTGGGAAAATTCTAAACATATTAGCTCAGTTATTTGTTATGTTATGTATTATTGGGTGATTATTAAATTAATTTTTTTTCTTTCTATAACTTAAATTTTTATGGTTGAGATTAACTTCAAAAAATTTAATATATTATATAAGTTAGAATGATCTAAATTCTATATGCAGTGACTCGCTCAACTTGGAATAAATTTGAAGTTCATGAAAGTTAACATTTCATATTCTTTGGATATGTTTTGTAGAAATAAAGGGATTGGGAATGAAGAGAGGAATTTTGAGATATACAGATCCAGGGCAAGAGGGAAGGGTTCTACAAACACCATGATTTTTTTTTCAATAAAATTATTACAAGAGAACTTCCAAATCTTTAAACTTATATTTTGTTTTAATATGATAAAATAATATATTTTTTTCCAGATTTTTCTAACATATAGGATCCCTTTTAAAAAGAATCTTAAAATTATATAATTAAATTTGACCATACATATTCAAACATAATTATGTTTCAAATCGATAAAAATAAATTGGATTATTTATCTTTGAGTAAATGAAGTTAAATTTGTATATGTTTATATCAATTTAACTTATTTGATGATAATAAATATATCACAATTTAAATTAGTATTAATGTAACAATTTGTTGCTAATAACAGTATTACTAAACTATAAGTAATTAAGATGAATTTTAATTATGATAATAATAAAAATATTTGTTTGAATATCACTATGTGACTGTTTTGGTTGATAAGTTTCAGTTATTGGCACCTAAATAATGTTTGAAGTATACCACAATTCAATTGATTAGCTTAGCGAGCGCCTATTTCTTTCTATTTCGTTGAAACTAAGTGTTGCAACCCTTCATCTATTATAGTCTCTGTTTGGGGTGGGGTGGGGTGGGGGTGGGGGTGGGGGTCACCATTCATTTATTATCTACAATTTTTTTAATTTAAAAAAAACTTCAATATCTACCATTTTTTAACACTTTTTTATATTAAAATAGATATAACAAATAATTATTGATTAAAATAATAAAAAAATTAATTTATAATTATCTAACATATTATAATAAATACTTTTTTTTAACTTTCACTCCATATAAGACCAAGCCATAACTTAGATTCCCTCCTCTGCTTATAAAAAAAATGATGTATTATTCATTATTTTAAAATATTTTTAACCAATAATATTATTTTTTTCTATTAAATATTAAATATTTATTTTAAAAATTATATTATTCTTAAATTTTATTTATCTAAAATAACATAACACCACATGTTCTACTAACAATAAATAATTTGTCAAGAAAAATTTAACTATCACTTTACTTTCTAATGAAGTTTTGCATTTACCTCTTTAGTAATAACTTTAACTTCTTCTTTTTTATGTTGGAGAGAGAGAGACAGAAGAGAAGGGGGAAACATATTTTTAAATTTTTTTATTTATTAAAAAACATTATTGAAATTTCTTTATTTGTAAAAAATATATCGGATAAAAATAAAGTTTTTTATCTTATTTTTTATTAAATATAATGGAAGAAGATATGTATCATATGTATATTTGTATTTTTTAATAGATATATACATAAAAATTTAATATTTAATTAAAAAATACTTAAAATTTTTTAAAAAAATTCTTTTAGAATTAAACAAAAATTTCAATAAATTTTAAAAAAAATTCATTGTTTAATATCCGAAATAATACATTAGATAGTAATTTTTTTAATTTTGATAGAAATATTTTTTAATTAAAAATTACTTTATTAGATATATATCTATCAAAAAGAAAAACATATATGTATTACTTGTGCTATTTATATTTAATAAAAAATTAGATAAAAAATTAATTTTATCATTATTAATCACTTTTTTTACGAACAAAATAACTTAAAAACAAATTTTCTAAATAAAAATAATAAATAACTCTTAAATCTTAAATCTTAAACAAAAGGGATCTTGGTGACCTTTTTCTCTATTTTTTATTTTTTTATCTCTAATTAATTTATATTTAAAATTATGTATATATTTAAAAAATAAAATTTATATAAATATATGTTCAAAAATAGGATTCACAGTAATAACTTTTCTTTAATACATAGAATGATTTTTAAATTCTAAAAAGATAATTTGGTACTTAAGCAATACTAATCAAGGAAGTCGGATCCATAAGAAAAACTAGTTTTTCCGGTCACTTCATGGGAGTTGAATTGTCTCGTGACTTTTTATCTTAATCTTCTTTTTTTTTCATATCTAGCACTTTGTAAGTTTGTGACTATTATTATATTACATTTTTAAATTTTTATTTAAATCACCTAATATTTAAGATTATATATACCCATTAGATCATACAATAAGAGGAGGAAAAATAAGGATTAAGTATCCTATAAATTACTTTCTTTATATTATTATAAAGCTTTAATCACTTTAATTTTACAAGAAACGTTATTATCTAAATAAGAATGTCACATTTTAGTTACTTTTTAAATAATAAAAAATTATTTTATAAATAAAAAATTTTGATTTAATAATAAAAATAAATTTAATATGGATAAAATTAGCATTTTATTTTAACAATATGAAATTGAATTTAAATAGTATAATATTTTATTAATTTTTATTAGTCATTTGTTTTTATAAATTTTATATTTTATGATTATTTTTTTTTGTATTTTTTGAATGCTTTTATTAGTTGTATTCTCTATAGTTAACATGTTTGGATTGAAATTGTAGAATTTATAATATTTAATATAAGGGTTATATAAGTCAAAAAATTACAAAATCATTAGCATTAAAACCACACAGATAAACACTCTCATGTCCACTATCTTCGAAAACTAGTAATAGATATTGAACGATGCATCTTCATTGTGTTGCTTAGAGTTGGGCAATAATAACACCAAATATATAATCTTTGAGGATGATAGACGGGAGAGAGCTCATTTGTATAGTTCTAATACCACTGATATTATAATTTTTGATATGTTATTCACTACTCTTAATATTATAAAGTCTACAATTTCGATACAAATATAATATCTACATAAAACGTAATATAAATAGTACAAAAAAATACATAATTTTTATATAAAAAATTTATAAAAATAGTTAATTAAAAAAGTTATTGTATAATTGATATTTGGTTAAAATAAAATAATATTTATTTATTAAATTTTTTTGACATAAATATCACTTATAAAAATAAAATAAATTGATTAAACTATATACTTAATATAAGCAAAATGATTTCCACAAACTCCTCCCATAAAATATGAAGAGAATTCTAATTCAACGTGATGTCTATATAATACAAATATTTATTTAAAAAAAAGTATGAAATGTTACCTTTTATGAATTTCAAACTTGTCGTGGGTGGGGTGGGGGTGGGTCACCATTCATTTATTATCTACAATTTTTTAATTTAAAAAAAAACGCTTCATTAGCTACCATTTTTTAACACTTTTTCTGATATTAGAATATACATAATAAATAATTATTAATTAAAATAATAATAAAAATTTAATTTATAATTATCTATCATCTTATTTTCATTAAATATAACGGAAGAACATATATATCATATGTATATTTGTATTTTTTAATAGATATATACGTAAAAATTTAATATTTAATTAAAAAATTATTTTAAAATTAAACAAAAATTTCAATAAATTACTTTTTCTTTGACTTTTTATCTTAATTTTTTTTTCATATCTAATATCACTTTGTAAGTTTATGACTATTATTATATTATATTTTTAAAATATTATTTAAATCACCTAATATTTAAGATTATATATACACCATTAAATCATAAAATGATAAATAAGAGGAAGAAAAATAAGGACTAAATATCCCATAAGTTACTTTCTTTATATTACTACAACATTTTAATTACTTTAATTTTACAAGAAACACTTAGTCACTGTCTAAATAAAAATGTGATATTTTAGTTATTTTTTAGACAATAAAAAATTATTTTATAAATAAAAATTTTGGTTTAATAATAAAAATAAATTTAATATGGGTAAAATTATCATTTTATTTTAATAGTAAGAAATTGAATTCAAATAGTATAATATTTTATTAATTTTTTATGGGTCAACTATTTTTATAAATTTTATATTTTATGATTATTTTTTTGTATTTTTTGCATGCTTTTCTTAATTGTATTCGCTATAAGTACCATGTTTGGATTGAAATTACAGAATTTATAATATCTAAGTCAAAAAATTACAAGATCAATGACATTAAAACCACACAGATAAACATTCTTATGTCCATTATCTTTGGAAATTAGTACTAGAAATTGAACTATACATCTCCATTGTGTTGCTTAGAGCATGAAAATAGTAACACCAAACATATAATCTTCAAGATGATAGACTCAAGAAAGCTCATTTGTATGGTTCTAATACCACTAATATTATAATTTTAATAATATATTAAAAATTTCACATTATTCTTCATTAAATTATAAAAAAATCGAATCAAATCGAGAACTAAATCGGACCGAACGGTTTTATAAGTCAAACGATCCGGTCATGTTTTTATTTTTTAAAACCGTTTCAAACGGTCCGATCCGATTCTAATAATATGAACGGTTTGGTTCGGTTAGATTTTTTTAAGAAAAACCGGACCGGACCAGACCATGGACACCCCTAGACTAACACCAAACATATAATCTTCGAAGATGATAGACTTAAGAAAGCTCATTTGTATTGTATAATTGAAATTCGGTTAAAATAAAATAATATTTAACATAAATATCACTTATAAAAATAAAATAAATTGATTAAACTATATACTTAATATAAGCAAAATGATTTCCACAAACTCCTCTCAGAAAATATGAAGAGAATTCTAACTCAACGTGATGTATATATAAAGCAAATATTTATTTAAAAAAAGAGTATGACATGTCATCTTTAATAAATTTCAAACTTGTTCGAAGTTCAGCGAGCCATTGCATAAAGAGTTTAGATCATTGTATTTCCTAAACGTGTGTCAATCAATTCTACTTTTTGATTTTTCTAACATAAAAGTTTTCTTTAAGAATAACTAAAAATTGAGAAAATTGTAGTAAAGCAATTTGAAATCTCACGATGGAGACTGGTATTTGACCAAATCATAGGAATGATCTTTGATAATTATTCTTATTTTATAATTTCATTTATCATTTAAGTTTATATATTAATTTAAATTAATTTCAAGTTAAAAAAAATTGAAGTCTCTGAACTTACATTGTTTTAGGGTTAGATGGTTGAATTGTTTGTATAATCTAGTTAAGAAAGAAAAAAGAAAAGTAAATCTTATATTTATTTTAAAATTTGACAATTATGTATTAACACACGTAAAATCTTATATATATATATATTATCTCTTGTATCCTTCAAGAATGTCCTTATTTTTCATTATTTGTAATACGTGGAATTCTCACATGGCAATTGTATAATTTCAAATTTACTTCTAAGCCCTTAAATAAGGGCTAAAAATATTTAATTGGCGGATAGTTGATCAGTGATATAAGTGATCGTAAAAGTTAATTAACTTTACTGTTAATAAATTATAGGTAAAGTTAGCGAGGTCCATGGAACCGGTAGGTAAGGCGACGATCGAAGTCCTATTGAATAGTCTATAAGGTGTAGCCTCAGGGCAAGCCAGCAATGTGTTGGATTTCAAAGATGAATTCAAGAAGATGCAGCAATGGCTCGAATTCGTAAGCGGCATTGTCAGGGGAAGCGTAGAACCAAAGCCAGAGGAAGACCACAGCGTGGCCAACACAGCCATACGTCAAATTAGGGATATCATGTATGAATCTGACGACTTGATCGCTGATTGCATGATTAGACAAGAATATCAAAGGGAATGGTCTAGCTCCTGGAGGTTATTTTTTGACGACCCACTTTTCTCGTACAAGACAGGCAAGAAATTGAAGGATATCAATCGAGATATGATTCGAATACAGAAAAGCTTGAAAGCTTTTGAAGTTTTGAACAGAGCTAGACCAACAGAACGAAGCCAACGAGAGGAAAATTTCAGCCAATGGAAGAAGTCCACCTATTACTCCAGCTCAATGAAGCCCTTTGGAATCGAAGAGGATTTGGAAAGGATTAAGAGGTGGATTTTGACACAATATGACAGTAGTGATGAGGATCTTCAGCGAATTGCAATACATGGTATGGGAGGGTTGGGCAAGACCACAATTGCTTCGGAAATTGTCAATGACACACAAGTAATGGCCAGTTTTGATAAGGTGATTTGGGTTTGCGTCTCAAGAGCTTTTAATGCTGAAATTATAAATAGAAGCATGCTAGAGAAGTTAGGAGAGGAAACATCCGGGGTAGATCCTAGTTTGTTTTTGGGAAAGATTAGGAAGGCTCTTCTTGGGAAAAACTGTTTGATTGTTATGGAGGATGTTTGGAGAATAAATGTTGAATGGTGGAACCATTTGTGTGAGGATACCTTACCCAAAAAATCAAGCGTTACTAAAGTTAGAAGCTGTGTGATAATAACGACAAGAAATAAAGATGTGGTTGCAAGCATGGGAGTAGAGGAGATGCGCATTCACCAGCCCAAACGCCTTAGTGATCCTCACGATTGGTCTCTATTTTGTAGATCATTTGGAAATAGGCGGGGAATGATAGATAAAAGACCTGAGTTGGAAACTGTAGGCAGGGAGATTGTGAAGAAATGTGGGGGACTTCCTTTGGCTATTAAGGCAATGGGAGCCTTATTAGCAGTTAAGAAATGTGGGTTTAGAGATAGCTTTCATGGATTGGTTGTAGAAGAAGATGAAAACAACTTTGTCTTATCTACCATTCGTTTAAGTTACGATGAACTTTCACCTGGTTTAAAGCAATCACTTTTGTGTCTCTCTGTTTATCCTCGAGACATTGGGATAAATGCTGAACAGTTGATCCACTGGTGGGTTGCCGAGGGCTTCGTCCGAGGAACAGAAAGTAAATCAGCTGTAGAAGTTGGCCATAAATACCTGTCTGAACTAGCTAAGCGATGCCTTGTTGAAGTTGTCAATCGATAAGACTACAATGGGAAGATCATTTGTTGCAAAATACATGACATAGTGCGGGAATTGATCATTAAGATTGCTCTACATTTGATGAGCAGGGAAGACAGACCTTCACAGAAAATTCACGTGGATTGGTTTTAATGCGACACAGACAACATCATCGTCTTCTTTGAAAATTGGAATTGAAATTCCAAAATTAAGAGTGTTCTTGATGTTGAATTACGCTCTTAATAAAAAACTCGAATTCAAGGATTTCAAGCAGCTTAAATCATTAAGGGTGTTGGATCTCTCCCGCAGCAGACTAGATGAGGCTGACATAAAGGAGCTCTTTCAGTGGATCACTTACCTTAAGCGCCTAACCTGTCTCAACCTCAGTGAGATTCTAGACTTGAAACTACTACCTTCTTCAGTTCAAAAGCTTCGGAATCTCCAGATCTTGGTTCTAAATAGATGTTACAATCTGAAAAAAATACACCATTCAGTTACTAATTTAAAGAGGCTAATGATCCTGGACTTGACAGATTGTCCCCTTGAGTATCTACCTGTTGGTCTAAGTCAGCTATTTCATCTTTAAGAACTCTCTGGATTCATGGTCCGAAATCAGGCCAAAATTCAGCATTGTCAGCTTCGTGAAGTTTTGAATCTGAAAGAGCTAAGAGTACTAAGGATCAAAATTAATGATGAAACTCAAATCTCAAAAGATGAAGATGATATCCTTTCTCATTTGGTCAAACTCGAGGTGCTTTGTATTGATGGTAAAAGATGTGAAAATGAAAAGAAAGAGGTTATGGAGATGGTTAGTCTTAGAAACCCAAGCCTAACTCTTAACCCAAAAGTTAGCTTGTGAGTTAGAGGATTGCTGAAACATAAGGAGTATTGTTCTGCTTTCTTGGCCGATGTGGACTTAACATCCTCCACATCGGCCAGAGTGGGATTCTGACACGATAAGGGAGTACTGAGGAAGCCAAGAGCTACCGATACCATCTTAAGCCTGCCTAACTCTTAAGCCAAAAGCTAGCTTGTGAGTTAGAGGATTGCCTAGACTTATAAGGAGTATTGTTGCTTTACTCTTAACCAATGTGGGACTTAACAGTTAGTAAGTTCCGTCCTCCTCCAAATTTATTGGAACTTCACCTAAGCTATTATTGCCAAAGTAGTCTACCTGATTGGGTTAATCCAACTGATCTTTCTAAATTACAATACCTTTCTATAGTTATCGGAGATCTTACCCACTTGATTCCTAAGATGGAGAGTAATAATGGTCACTACATGACTTGGAGACTTCAGGGTTTATGTTTGAGATACTTACCAAGGTTGGAGGAGGACTGGGAGGACTTGAACAGATGCATGCCTGAACTAGAGTTTTTGCAGGTTGGTCAATGTTTCAAGTTAAAAAATTTCCCTTGTTCTGTAGATAATAATAAGCCAGATGTTTGGAGAAAGCGTCAGGATTAAAAAGCCCGGCAAGACTTTTCTTCATCATGGGTCCATATTTATATATATTATGAGTGCTTTGGTTTTAATTAAGCTTTGTTTTGGGTTTGTAATATATTAAGCTTTGTTTGGGGTTTGTTATAAACTCTAATTACTGTATGATTTTCTGTTTTTTGGATGTATCATATTTCCTATTTAGTGTGAATTGAGTGTTCTAGTTTCCAAGACAAGTATGTTGTGTAACCTGCATGGTTGTCATGCTTATGTTTAATAGTAATATAAATTAATAAGTTGTTGCTCCCTGTTGGTTCTATAATTGAACCTATATATCCTTCTATTCTCTACTGAATTTGTTAATCCTTGTACTTCTTCATCAAACCAATCATCGTAAGAAGGAAGGAGTAAGTTTTAGATGTAACATTTATAGGCATGTTTGAGCCTCTGAAGCACGTGCGCATAGAGATCCCCTTTATATTTATGGAGTTGCAATTTATAACAAATAACATCAATTAAATATATACTATATGAATTGGGACAATAAAATTGACACCTAACTGTTTAATAAATGAGTAACAACAAAAAAATCAAGGTAAAACATGTTTAATTATTATTATTATTATTTAACTGGTTAATTCAATACGATCATTTACATGACCCAACTTAAAAAAAAATTATTAAATATTTTTTTCATAAAGATACTTATTATTACTTTCTTTCTTTTTTCCTAATATGTAAAGATACTTGATTTTACGATCATTTTGATTAATTCCCTCAAATTATTAGTGTGTTAATGCTAAAATTAAGTAAAATAAATACTTAAAGTAAATTATCTTATCTCATATTTAATTTAATGTCTTTAATAAATTTATGAAATAATATTATCTTAATCATTTTAAATATTATCTCATATAATTTTATTTTATTTAGATTTTAATTTTAATAGAATAAACTTTAACCTTATATCATAATATTTTTCATATTAAACTTACATTATAAATAATTATGTAACATATCTTTTATTATTTTTGTATTCTTACTTATTAGTTTATTATAGATAAATAAGATATATCAATTTGTATTGTTTTATTATCATCTTATTTCATTAAAAAATAAATGAGATAAAATAAAATTAATTTTAAAAATTAATATATTATATTATGAATTTTATTAATATTTCATAGTAGTTTTTACGACCAGTACAAAGAAACTTGGCAAACTTGTCTCAATAGAACTGAGGTGTTCAATTACAGAAGCTCAATCTATTTGCATTGGCTAGCTAGATTTGATAACTTTTAAGTAACTGGATTAAGAAACGATGATATACCTGAAAAATCAAACATATCTTTGAAATTATTATGATATTATTGATATTTTATACATCATGACATCAAAATTTATATTTGTTTTGGATAATTTGTTATGAAATTGTTCTAAATATAGTTAAATTATAGTTTAATTGTGTTCATCAGTAAATTGAAATAAAAAAAATACTTTTTAGCTAAAATATATAGATATTATAAATATTTTCTTTAAAATTTGTTCACAATATTTACAAAAGTTGACAGATACCACTTGTACATAAAAGATGATGTTGAGTGGTGATAATATCATAATAAAGAGAATATAAATTTCTATTTATAATAATTAATATAATTAAATAGATTATTTAATTATTTTATTTACTTATTCTACTATGTTTGAATTTTTTTATATAATTTTTAATTAATTCATCAATTCATTGATTATTATATATATTTAAAAATACATGTATTAAATAAAAAAAATTAGTTTAAAATTAAGTAATTGATTATTTTGACGTTTTATAAAGTTTTATAAAAAATTCATAATTTTGATAGAGTTTAATTACTTAATCTATAATTTTTGAAATTTTTATACAATTTTTAATTAATTGATTATTATAAGTATTTAAAAATACATGTATTAAATAAAAAAATTAATTTAAAATTAAGTAATTGATTATTTTGATGTTTTAAAATTTTTTATAAAAAAATTCATAATTTTGATAGAGTTTAATTACTTAATCTAAAATTTTTTAAATTTTTAATTAATTGATTATTATAAGTATTTAAAAATACACATATTAAATAAAAAATTAGTTTAAAATTAAGTAATTGATTATTTTGATGTTTTAAAAAGTTTTATAAAAAAAATCATAATTTTGATAGAGTTTTCATAATTTTTGTAATTTATTTTAAGTTTTCATTAAAACAATAATATCTTTAACATTTTCGTAAAAATTATATTTCAACATCTTAATAGATATGATATTTTAAACCTCATATATATCTATGTTAAAGTTTAAACGTATGGATAATATAGAATGTAGATTGATGGGTATTTAGTATATTTGTGGGTTGTTATATGCATCATTGTTTTAATTTATATTAATTTTTTAGCTCTATGTTGTATTATAATATATTTTTTAGTTATTTTATATTATATATTTAATTTTAATTTTTTATATGTAACAAAAAATTTAATAATATTTTTAATTTCTTTTAAAAAATAACGTAATATGAATAAGGTTTGTAATGATAAACAATGTTTGATGGGATAAACAATATCACGTTAAATTTGATGCGATACTATTCATCGCATCCACTTTGTTGCAGGATTTGAGTAAACAAAGTTGGAGCAATAGCTACGACATTCATGTGATATTCGATGATGATAGATTAAAGAGAGTTTATTAGTGTTATTACAACGTAATTGATTTTGGAATTTTTGACCCATATAGAGCTTATTTTTGATATTGTAAAATTTACAATTTCATTCAACACACGATACTTATGGAAAACGTAATGAAAAAATGTCCAAAAATACATAAAAACAAAAAAAATTTACTCCATTAAATTAACTTTATTATTATGTTATAATTTTTTTGTTAATATAATAATATTTTATCATTCATAAAATGACTTATAATAATTTTTTAAAGAATCAAATCTTATAAAAAATGACTTATAAAAAAATATTGTACTAATTAAATTTAGTTTTAAACTATTAAAATAAAATAATATTTTTGACTTATTAAATTCACTTTATTATTATATAATAATTTTTTTATTTAATACACGTATTTTTAAAAATTTATAATAATCAATAAATTGATCAATTAATTAAAAATTGTATAAAAATTTCAAAAATTATAGATTAAGTAATTAAACTCTATCAAAATTATGATTTTTTTTTGTAAAACTTTATAAAACATCAAAATAATCAATTATTTAATTTTAAACTAATTTTTTTATTTAATACATATATTTTTAAATAATTATAATAACAATTAATTAAAAATTGTATAATTTTTTTTTAAAATTATAAATTAAATAATTAAAATATTTAAAATAATTAAATAGTTTAGCTAATTATATTAACTATTATAAATAAATAAATATAAATAAAAATTTATATTCTCTTTATTTTGATATTATTAACAATCAAACTCATCTTTATTATAAACTTGTTTCTATAAACTTTTATAAATTGTAACTAATGATTTATGAACGATCAAACTATGTTACATTTACAACTCTTCCCTGTAAACTTTTATAAATATTGTAACCAAATTTTAATGAATATATTTTAGTCAAAAAAAAAAAAACATTTTTTTATCTCCCCACCGACCAAGAATGCAAGACTCATGAGTAGGTACTGGTAACAACCCCACTAGGGCCACTACGCTACATGACCGATCAAAAAAGATGACAGCATTATAAGACGACAACGTTTACTTTAAACTAGCAAGTTTCTCCTGAAATTGAAGGTTAAAATTGATAAACTGTAAAAGAATATGCTTTCATCATTTTTCTGCTAAAAAACACATGGGGGGCTTTTAGTATTCTTCATATATAAATAGAAGAAGCTGTTCTTTGGCTGGTTCATGTTTTTCGTGAAAGGCTCAAAAGCAAAAGCATAAAACCTATCATCATCAAATCTGGTTCAAAATGGCTGGAAAGGGTAGGGCCCTTTTGTAGGACCTTTTTTCTCTCTCTCTCTCTTACTTAAGCAATTAATATTTATCCTTCTTAGTATCTCTGTGTATTTTGAATTGTGCGTGATTGATTTTTTTTTCTGTGGGTTTTAGATTCGCTTGCTGAGTTCCTCGCCTCCGCTGTTGATGCTGCCAAGAGAGCTGGCGAGGTATTTTTTTTAATACCTGTGTTCCTTGTTTTCAACTTTTCGCATTCATAGTAGTTGGTATTGAAAAAAAGTTTTGTTTTTTTAATGTATTTCTGCAGATAATTAGGGAAGGATTCTACAAAACCAAACATGTGGAGCATAAGGGCCAGGTCTTTCTTTGTCTCCCTTTTTTGCCCCAATCTACTTGCTTGGATCATTACCCCTCACATTTTATCTGCTGATTTTTGTTACTAAAAAAATCACGACATTGTTGCACTCGGAAAAGTAGGGTTGGAGGAGAGTTATAGTGAGGGAAATGGTTTGGTAGAGCCCTACTTGAATTTTTCACTCACCAAAAAAAGAAGATTGACATTTATTTATCAGCATGCTCTCATGAAGCTTTTATACTTTTCACTGTATTATAGATGTTGACTGTACTTGGCAGAGTGATCTGTGAAGTTTTGGCCGGTAATTACATTAATTACTTTGGTAGATTGGGATTAGGTCTGTTTATCTGATTTTTAACTAGGATTGAGATACAATAATTTGATCATATATTCCGTTTTTCGGTTGTATTGTGTCTTTAGTAGCAAGGGCCCAGGGGCACTACAATAAGGTCTTGTGAACTGGGTATAATTTTCTGCTCTTAAAGGGATAAGTTTCTTGAGGATTTGTTGGAGTATAATAACCAAGGAATGAATTTTTTTGATGATTATGTGATTTACTCATGATAAAGTTCAGGGAATCCTGTGTGTTACTGATAGACATGATTTAACTTGCATGCAAACCAATCTGATATGAGTATGTAAGGTGGTTTTTTAGTTAAAGTCTTTGTCGTCTGATATATGCAGGTGGACTTGGTCACAGAAACTGATAAGGCATGTGAAGATCTCATATTCAATCACCTCAAGCAGCTTTATCCTACCCATAAGGTTAGCTCTTGTCTACAATGAGCGGTCTCTCCATTTCTCGTGCTATGTGCATGAACTGATTCTATCCATCTCCATTTTAGTTGATCGGGGAGGAAACTACTGCTGCTTTTGGTGTTACAGAGCTTACCGATGAACCAACATGGATAGTTGATCCTCTTGATGGAACCACTAACTTTGTGCATGGGTATATATTTATTTCTTCAATGTGTGTATATATATAATACCTTATTTTCGCCATCCTGAGATATGATCATTATTTTAGTCTCACTACATTATAAATTCACAGGTTTCCTTTCGTCTGTGTCTCTATTGGTCTTACGATTGGAAAGATACCAACCATTGGTGTTGTTTACAATCCAATTATTGATGAGGTTAGATAGAATTCCCCAACTCCTTTCACTGTCAAGCAGTCGGCCAAAATCCTTCAACGGTTTTAGAATATTATGTTAAGGAAGTTTATATTGATTGGTATTTGGAAGGTTTAGATAAGTGGTAGATAGTGGTTAATAAAAAACTTAATGCTGAGTTTAACTTTTGCAGCTTTTCACTGGCATTCGTGGACAAGGTGCTTTTCTGAATGGAAATCCTCTGAAAGGTGATTCTTGTGATTTTTGTGTTCATTTTTGTTACGTATTTTACTTCTATCAATATAAAAAGAAATTATGTTTGAAATTTATTTAGTATCATCTCAAACCGAGCTCATGAAGTCTCTGCTTGCTACTGAGGTATGTTAGCTTCTTCTTCTTATTCAAATGGAGATAAACATTTTTTAAATGGAGGTATTTTACATTTTGATTGACTTGGTAGATTGCTGGTAAATTATTGACCTTCATTTGACATATTCCTTGAACACTACCTACTGATTCGAAATTTCTTCTATTCAGGGTTACTTTTAGTTCGAGCTTGTAGTTTGATAAGTGAATATTTTCTAAAATTCTAACTAGGCAATGACTTTCTATGGTTGAAAAACAAAGGAATCCCCTGCTTGACTTTCTTCTTCCTTTGTGTGCGACAACATTACCTTTATTTGCACTATCATTTGACTACTCTTTTTTAAATCACTCTGCCATGCATTTTATCTTCTTGAGACTAGAAAAAGGCGAATCATTTAGAATTATTTATGCTTTAATCCTGTTTCGTTATCTAGAAATATCTGACATGTTGTGTGACTAATAGAGTAAGGTGAAAACTGATCAAATTTTATCTTACTGAAAGAGCAGGTGGGAACAACACGTGATAAGCTTACTGTAGATAATACTACAGGAAGACTTAATAGCTTACTTTTCAGGGTAAAACCAGATTCTTCTATTTATTTGGAGTCTAAACTAGATTTCAAATTGTAATTCTTTGTTAATGTTAGTTTTTCTTATGATCAGGTGAGATCACTTCGGATGAGTGGCTCTTGCGCGTTGAACCTTTGTGGAGTTGCATGTGGAAGGCTGGATCTGTTTTATGAACTCGGCTTTGGGGGTCCTTGGTATGATCTTTTTATCGTTTGATTGAAGTTTAGAGTTATATAAATGACATTTTTTCGTTCTGTTTGCAGGGATGTCGCAGGTGGCGCTGTCATTGTAACAGAAGCTGGAGGACTTGTCTTTGATCCGTATGTATCAAAATATCTTAAATGTTAAATATGCATTCTCTTTCTTGCTATTTTTTCTATTTGTATAAATTGATGATAGAGTGAATTCCTATTTGTTTCCTTTCCCAAAGTATGTTAATAATCTAATGAAGTTATGATGTCAATTATTTTGTTGACATTCACAATGAGTTTGTATATGCAAGTGGTTCTTTGTTAGTGCAAATTGGGTCATAATGTTGGTTTAAAAAACATGAAAAAGAAAAAAGCATAACATGCAATCATGCATCATTATTTTTGTGCATAAAATTTTCAATGTATCACGAAACACGGTGGTTGTTTTTGCATCAGATCTGGTAAGGACTTCGACATCACATCTCAACGAGTTGCAGCTTCAAATCCTTTGCTCAAAGATGCATTTGTTGAGGCACTGCATGCAGCAATCTGAATAAGACAGCTTCATCAGATATTTGGGGAGAAAAGGTATTTGTATTGACTCTTCTAATTGCCATATGACCTTGGCAAAGGCCAAAACTATTTATTGAAACTATTCATACGTGGATGATAATTTGTAGCAAAAATTTACGTTCTAAATTTAATGGCAGATATTTATGCCATTTTATCGGAGTTTTTCTGGAATATGGGGTAAAATATTAAAACCTTGTTACTCTATTAATTTATAGGTACCATTGCCTTGTCCAAGAGATGAAAATAATGTATATAGTTGAAGAAGTCAATAGTACAAAATAAATATAAATATAAATATAGTACACACAATGCAAGCCTCTTACAAATAGCATGCAATTAACACCCTGCTGTGGTACTCTACCCTGATTGTATGCACAAACAAAGTTTGAATCTAAGACTATTACATAAGGTTACAGAACATAAGTTAAAATGTAAGATTTTTGCTACAAAATGAAGATGCAAGGTAATGAGGAAGAACAACAACAAAAGGACCATATCTTCCAGGAGGCAATGTATTATGTTTCTTAACCTTCTGTCATAACCCATTCACCCCATTTGTTTCATCGACACCCTCGCCTTTGGTTCTCCTCTTCCTCAACACCACAATCCATATAAAATCTCCAAACATACAGTATTGACACCCAAAGCAATGATCAAACCAACTTAAGCTCTCTTCCACTTATATGCTGGTTGCAAGATATCCAATCCTTTGAAAATGTTAACAATGCTAAGGATTATAACAGCATAGCCAATAGAGTGATGGTAGATGTTCCATTAGCATCTGTATTTATGATGCTTATTTGGTCTCAAAAGCAAAGCAAACATCTAGTTACTAAAAAATGGGAAATTTTAGTACTTAAAAAAAAAGAAGGAAAAAAAAAACGTCATCAAGGTGAAGTACCCGAAGGGTTTCGAGGCAGACAAGGGCAATGCTGATGTTTTGGTGAGTGATTTGGACAATGCCATGAGAGTCACTGCCAAGTTTGAGACCAGTTCCTCAGCCGGCAACACCAACAATGTCAGCCGAGGTTTGACAAGCCGCATGAAGATAGAACCATGCAGGATCTGCAGATTGCAATACCTTCAAAATACCTTGCTATTGTTGCTCCAATTGGCATCAATAGTCCCCAGCTTACTACATTTGGGACTCCGTGGACCTGAAATTTTCATTTTGAAACAAAGTAAGAATAAGATATCAGCTTTGGTTACTTGTGATGATAAGGTTTGGTAAGGAAAAACGTCAGAATTTGTAAGAAAATAGTGTTGATTTAGCTGTCAATATTAGAATTATTGAGCCATGAAAAAAAAAACCTGCTTTCAACATACGAAAAATTATGGAAAAAAAGGCTCTAAACTTTACGTTAAGAAACAAAGTTGGGAATTAATATAGAGAGCTAAAACCAACAATAAAATCCAATCAAGAACTCTTTTTCTACACCAAACGCGCAAAAAATTAACGAAAAATGCAAAACCATGAAGCTGAAAAATCACATGTAGTTAAGATAAAAATAGATTCAAAATCACTGATGTTTCTCTTAGTACTGGTACTGCCTCCAGTAGAAGATTGTCCAAAAAGCAGATTCAAAGTACCCTTGGAATTAAGGTTAACCTGAACCATAGGATGAGCTTCAACTGTGGTTCCTTGAATTGGATCAGCTTGCCATACTTGATTGATATTAGTCATATTTGTAAGAAGAGTCCAAGTTGCAAATATGGTCATTTCATTATTCTAATACGTTGTCATTAAATCTAAAATGTTGCAACTCAAATTTCCTTCAAAATAATATCATAGCTTTGAATAAGCGATGTAAACTTTTGGTGCTCCACTTAATTGTGGATAAGCAACAAGTGCTTGTGCCCCAGGCATAGCACTCGCTATACCATTTGGATTAATAGCCCAAGCAATTCAACATGAAGACGATACTTCTATTTGTGATACGTCATTTGAAGCTTTCCAAACGACTGGTCGTATGTCCAATGAAAAAAAGAGTTCAAATATGGAAGATCTTGGCAAGAGCTATGTTTGGGGGGAGGATGATAGAAACAGAGATGCTAAAGCAGAGAACTCAAAACAAAGTTTTAATAATCTCTTTACACTTAATTGAGAACTTAAACTCCTTAATGAGTTTTTATAAACCCACCAGAGAGATGGAAAACCAGGAGAAAAACTATCAAAGTTGGAAACTTTGGAACAAAATAGCCAAACCCAAAACAGATTGTTTGAAAAGTGATGAGGATCAGTTATTTGGGTTTCAATATCTGATAAAAATCACGAAAGCAGATACAAAATGTATGCGTTGTAAGACAGACATATTTGAGGCTATTATAGGAGTGCGTGGGATAGGTTGTTAACTACTATTTCGAAGATTCCAATATTTCACAACCTCATTTGTTTTTCTTGTTACTAGTTATCAGCAAGTGGAAATTTACACCAGAGAATTATTTGTATTTATGATAATACACTTATATTAGGATATTCTATATCAATATTTGAAAATAATATTATAAAAGGTAAAATAAAGTAAATAAAAAAATATTTTTCTTAATCAATACTTGTATTTAAAATATGTAACATATATATAAAAAAACATTAAGTTCTTACAAGTTCTAAAGATACAAAATTTAATACAGAATATTATGAAACAAGTACAAATTTAATAATCATTAATTTGATAACTTTTTTAATTTTATAGCATATTTTAAGACAAATAAAAAATAATATAATAAAAAAGTTTAGCTCAAACTTGATTATGTTACATTTTTACATAGTTTTGTATTCTTATATCATCAAATAAACTTTAATTTTTTTTTGTTTCAAACCACATATTTGAATCACATCAAATATTATTGATTTAAAAATCATTAAATAACCTCACAATAAATTTGAGAAAAAAAGTTTGTTTAATAAATTAGATATTTAATAATTATTGATGTTGGATTACAAAAAACAAAAACAAATCAAACTAATTATATGTGATATCTAACTATTTTAATTTTATAAAGAAAGTTAAGAAATTGTGATTTATGATCAAAATGAAAACTTTTATAATTTTAATTTTTTATTTTTAACTAAGTGATTACTATATATGTTATTTATTATTCTACAAATAATTAATTTTAATTAAGAATATTAGAATTATAAAAGTTTTCGTTTAAAAAAGGGTTCATATTGTTTAGTAAATTAGATATTTAATAATTATTGGTGTTGGATTAATAAGATCAAAGATGCATCAAACTAACTAACTATATATGATATTTAATTATTTTAATTTTATAAAAAAATTTAAGAAATTATGATTTAGTAATCATAACGAAAACTTTTATAATTCTAATTTTTTATTTTTAACTAAATGATTATTATATATGTTATTTATTATTCTACAAATAATTAATTTTAATTAAGAATATTAAAGTATAGAAATTTTTGAACAAAATAGTTATATACAATATATAGCTATTTTAATTTTATATAAAATTGGGTGTTATTTATAATTTAAAATATAAAATTTTTTGACCAAAATAGTTATATACAATCATCTAAATTGAAGTCTTTTAAAATTATAATTTTAATTATTGTTATTTATTATTTCATAAAGAATTAATTTTAATTAAAAATATTAAAATTTTGAAGAATTATGTAAGAAATATAATTATATGTAACTTAAAACCTTTTGAAAAAACAAAACAAATAGTACTCTTTATATAAAATTCATATATTTTTATTATTAAAAAAAGTCTAATACATTATTTTATTTTGAATATCGTTTAATTGGATACAATTTAAATTAAAAAAATTATTATTTAGATTCTTTTAATATTGAATGTCGTCTAATTGAAACATATTATTGGGTGTTATTTTGTTATTATAAATTTTAAGAGTAATTTTTTTGTAATTATTTTTAAAAAAGATTAAATAATCTTAATTGAGGTATGTTAAAATTATAGTTTTAAATTTTTAATTAAGTTATTAGGTTTATTATCTAATAATCAAACAAATAATATTAAAACTTTTGAAGAAAAATTACTAAAATAATTGTACATAATATATAATTATTTTAATTTTATTAAAAATAGAATTATGAATGGATAATTAAATAATTCTAACTAAATTATTTTAGAATTATAGTTTTTAATTTTTAATTAAATTTTATATTCATAAATAATTAATTTCAATTAAAAACTTTAAAAAAAGTTATAATGTCTGATTAAATAATTATAAATGAAGATTTTTAAAATTATATTTTAAAATTATTAATTAAATCATTGCGTATATTATATATTATTTTAATACTTTAATTTTAATTAAAAATATTAAATATATATATATAAGTGGTTAAATAATTAAAATTAAAACCTCTCATTCTATTTTTTTAATTTTTAAGATATTTGACCTATTATTTATTATTTTAAACTAATTAATTTTAATTATAAGTATTAAAATTTTGAATAACAATGACCAAAATAATTTTATATAATCTATAGTTTTTTAATTTTATAAAAAATAAAATTAAGAAAAAATGAATAAATAATTTTATAACTGAATTTTTTTATAATTTAATTTTTTAATTTTTAAAAATATATTAGGTTTGTTATTTATTATTTAAAAAACATAATTTTTTAAAAAATATCAAAATATATTATATATTTAATACATAGATGATTAGATTAAGTTATATAAGAAAATATATGATATATTTAATATATAGGTGATTAGATTAAGTTATATGAGAAAATATAATACAACTCACTCTCTTATAAAAGTTTTAAAAAAATTTATTTATTGTTTCGAATGTTAATTAATTACTCAAATAACAATAAACCAAGGGTGGTTTATTTGTTAATGCAAATCAGTTGTTAATTGCTCGGTTTTACGGTTTATGCATAACACAAATTAGAGAGAAACTTTACCATTGTTTGAAAATCTCTCTTTCCATTTTTAGTAAAAGATAAATCTTCCCCCTCTCTCTACGTAATTACTTCATTTTTATAGATAATTGGTCGGAAATGGAGTAAATTTTGTTTTACGTAAAAAAAATTAGAGTTCAAATATTATTGTTATTAATTAAATTAATTAGTTTAGCAAAAAATTAATTGATTAAGAAAATAGTTAACTCATGAGTTAAGCTGTACGGTTGAAACGCTTGCAGTCAAATATCTTTTTTGAAGACCTTTGATATAAAATTGACAATAAAAATTTAAAAATGTTTTAATTGGAGAAAAAAAAACAAAGATAATAAAATGAGGATTGAATAAGAGGATTCTCATTTTAAAAATATGGGATAAGATAAGGATATAATTTAATTTTATGTATCTTTTTTGAAATTTTATACTTTATTATCATTTAAAAATAGTATATATTTTTAAAAAAAATTATGCAATTATTAAGACTTAAATAAATTATCAAATGTAAACACATTATATATTCACCATTAATTATATTATATTCTTTATTGTTTTAAATATTTTTCATATGTTAAAATTATTTAAATTAACAACTAAAAACTAATAAGTAAAATAATCTTATTATTTTAAAATTTATTAATAATAATAGTTTTAAACTTTCATTTATAATTATTTTTAAAATGAGTTACTGGATACTAATTTTCCAAAAATGTCTAATTAATTAAAAATACTTCTTAATTTAACTTAAAAGGTACTACTAAATTAAACTTAGTTATTTGAAATACTTAATTTGAAAATTTTGGTAATTTGGAGTGTGAAAATAAAAACTATGACACCATCAAACCTTGAAATGATAATGATATAGAGTTAGTTATATTATAAAATTAAAATTACGTAATAATTGATATATAAAAATATTTATTTAATTTTTTTATGTTTTTTATTTATTGATAAATTATAATTAAATTGTTTATTGGTGTTTTGTTATTACCTTTAAATCAAGCTTAATTTTAGTAAAGCAGTACATGTAAAACAATTGTGAATGTAAGTGGAAGTGAAAAAATTGGATAACCCGACAAATATAATTGAGTCGTAGGTATTAAACTCGTAAGAGAACAAAATTTTGTTTAAATCCACAGATTTTTTAAATCGATGCCATTATCCTCGCCCTCTAATTTTTATTCCACTCTCTGTACATCCCTTCCACTATGAAAATTTCTTCTTTGAACCCTAACAACGCAAATTTTCCAAAGTTTATCGAAAATATTTAAATCCTATCAACTTGTGAGATTAGCTTTACCATTTCTACAATGGTGTCTCTGGAAGATTCTCATTCGGTTTCTAATCGGTTTCATTCAGCTGGAGATTACTACAACACGGCGTCGTCTGACTCTGCTACAAAAAATCACAGAAATGTTGCTCGTTCTATGCGAACAAGGCGCTCTAATTTCTTACGAGACGATAACAGCCGAATTTTCCCTAATTCCTCATCCGAATATTCGGGCTTTGTCTCCGATGACTTAACTGAGTCGGTCATCGCCACGAGCAAACCTGCGAAGTCCATGTCATCGGAAGAAGACTTTCTCGAGCTTTCCCAAGCTTTTAGCGACTTTTCCGCCTGTAGCAGCGATATTTCTGGCGAGCTGCAGAGACTTGCGAGTTTACCTTCCTCCGATAACAATAACAACAACTTGGCCAGAAACAAGGGGCCTGTTGATCCACAATCCGAACCCGAACCATGTGTTGGGTTTCTTCAGAGGGAAAATTTCCCGACTGAGATAATAGAGGGCATATCCCCGGAAGATCTTCAACCGACGGTCAAGATCTGTATCGACGGACTGAACTCCCCTTCGGTTGCAGTGAAGCGATCCGCTGCGGCAAAGCTGAGACTATTAGCAAAGAACCGGTCTGATAACAGAGCTTTGATTGGTGAATCCGGTGCTGTCCCTGCTCTAATTCCTCTGCTTCGGTGTAGCGATCCATGGACTCAAGAGCACGCAGTCACGGCTTTGTTAAACCTTTCTCTTCATGAGGGTAACAAGTCTTTGATTACCAATGCCGGAGCCATAAAGTCCCTGGTGTATGTTCTCAAAACTGGGACTGAGATTTCGAAGCAAAATGCTGCTTGTGCTCTTATGAGTTTGGCTTTGATTGAGGAGAACAAGAGCTCAATTGGGGCTTGTGGAGCTATACCATCTTTGGTTTCTTTACTGTTAAATGGGTCGACTAGAGGAAAAAAAGATGCTTTGACGACTTTGTATAAGCTTTGTTCTATAAAGCAGAACAAGGAAAGAGCAGTTAGTGCAGGGACCGTGAAGCCACTAGTAAGTTTAGTGGCAGAGCGAGGGACTGGGCTTGCTGAGAAGGCAATGGTAGTGCTGAATAGCTTGGCTGGGATTCAAGAGGGTAAGGATGCAATTGTGGAAGAAGGTGGGATTGTGGCTCTAGTGGAGACAATTGAAGATGGGTCTATCAAAGGGAAAGAATTTGCTGTTTTGACGTTGTTGCAACTGTGTGGTGACAGTGTGAGAAATAGAGGGTTGCTGGTTAGAGAAGGTGGCATTCCTCCTTTGGTTGCTCTTTCTCAGAATGGTTGTGTTCGTGCTAAGCACAAGGTTAGTTTTACATTATTGAATTAACTCGGTGAGAATTCTGCTGATTTTGTGTGCTGAGGTTGTTGATTATATTTAGTGTTATATTTTCTTTTATCCTGCTACGTATTAAACGGATATATGCTTTAGACTGTCTCTGGTTTGATATTGAATGTGATTTAATTATTTCTGTAGGCTGAAACGCTCCTGGGATATTTGACAGAACAGAGGCAAGAAGCTTCTCCTTCAAGTCCTTAAGAGGGGAAAGATTACCTCAAAATTATACTATGTGGTTGGGTAGTGATGTACATAGAAATTTTTTCTTTCAAGGGTGTGTACACTGTGGTCGATAAATTAGGAAGAACGACTTTTGAAGGTATAAAAAATTAGAAGCTAGTGAGTGCTGACTCTTATGTGTTTTCAAGTTTAAGGTTAAAATGTGACTATTTTTAAACTAAAACCCAATTAAGCTATTTTTAAACTATAACAAGAGAGATGCCCTTATAGACAAAAACCCAATAGGTTCTGGGTTTCTCCTTTGTTTCCTTGTTTTATTGTCTTAATCATCTAGAAGTGAATGCATGTTTTTGCCTAGTCGATTTTGGCCGTCGGGTGTTTTCATTTTGTGGCCCAAGTTTACTGGCATTCTTTTTACTTATTAGTAAAATTAATAGAATGCATGTATGTCACCCATGTTTCGATTCTGTCATAGCTTGCAAGTTGCATACCCAGCTTTGAGTTTGTATTTTGGATTGATTTGTGCTGAAATATAAGCTGGTTTCTCGGAGGATTGTAAATCATTAGTTTTTGAATTACCCTTTCGATTCTTGGTTGCACTAAACTTGGATTCTAAGCCCAACTAGTTGGTACTCCAGCAATCCATTTGATGTGCCCCACACAACTTTATGCTTTTGCTTGCTGATGTCAAGATCATCTTTAAGCCTTTTACTTAATAAGCTGGTAGAAGAAAGGTGGGAAAGGTTTTAAATTTGGTCAGTTTTCATACAGTTAATCCTCATGACCCGTGAAAAGAGAACGTTTTATTGCGTAAGCTATTTATTGTAATAAATTCCTGGGGGTTCTTTTGAGTCGTCGATTTCAAGTTTTTCTTAAGCCACAAAATTTGCAAGGTATTTGTTTCATTCCTCTTTCAATTACCAGATGGCAAAGAAAAGGGCTTGGAATGGAAAGATTGTTCATTGATGAAATGGTAGACCCCTTGAGTTGCTCATGTTTGGTGTTGAGTGTATGAGACGCATCCGGTGCATGAAATAATATGGCTACCAACTAATCAACCCCACAAGAGATTATGAGAAATTTTGCGTGCACTTTTAAGTGTCTTTTCTTTTGTTTTCTTTGGCATTAGTTATCATGCATTATTGGCAGATCATTTGTTTTGAGATTACTATTATATATGATAAATATATAGTATGTATGACTGCAATTATCAATCAAACAGTGTGACATTATTTGAGATTTTTGAAATGTATACTTTTGGTTGCAAATAGCAACTTGCAATCTCACTATTAAAATGGGTCTAGCGCTTTGAACTTGATTGGATGAGAAGGTGTCGGTGCACTTCTATATAATAATATAAATATTTTTCATTGTCACATCATATGTAGGGTAGCAGATTTGTTTTTGTCAATCTAGTTTCTAATATTGACTTTTTAGCTAAAAAATGAAGAGTTCCAATAGTATGATAAGAGTTTTACTTTCACAATACAAACACTTGATTGTGAAAGGATTAGCTTCTACTTTACTTTTTTACTTTTTTTTAATCTCTTATATATATATATATATATATATATAAGAAAGATGTGGTATTTATTTGATATTTTACTTTGTTTCATAATTTATATAAAATAAAATATACACGGTTGGATAGGACTAATTTAATAAGTAAGATAATTTGTTAAAGATATTCGTATATCATTAAGGAAGACATATATACATGCATTTAAAATTAGAAAAAAAAGTTAAAAATTAATTTTTGGATTTCAGAACGGATAACGTAACTGTTATCCCATGAGCTTCGTCAAAGTCATACCTAACATGTTCGTCATGTTTCGTCCTGTTTATATTCTTAATTGTTGTTGGATAATGTTAGTGATGGTTTGAATCTTAGTATCTTTATGATGTTTCGATACTTTCTCTTAGTTAATAGGTTAATTGATACGTGTAAATATAAATATTTTTAAAATAATAGATTAATTTTGTTTTATGTTACTTATCTTTCCCAAATTTATACTTGAGAAAGAAAAAATCATATTAATTTATTGAAATTGTAGCTATTATAACAAATATATCGTACGGATAATATATGTTATATGTCAAATTCACCTTAAAAGAAAATACGTTATGTGAATGAAAATAGAAACCTTGAAGTTCTTAACCAGTGTCTATGTGTTCAAGTTTTCACTCGTTTGTTCTTTTACATTTACTGCGAAATGTACAGGTACATATACCGCCTTGCTTCATTTTTGATAACTAATTAACCACCTGTTGGAACTTTGCTCTAAAAAAACCTAAAATATATTTTATAAATTTTATTTTAATATTTATTATTATTATTTTAATTTTATTCTTTAAATAAACATAATAATATTAATATTGTTTCTATTAAATTTTATTTTTATTATCATTCTCATATCTATTAAGTTTACATTACACCAACCAAGCATAACCTAAAGGTATTATTTAAGATGATTAGACGAATTACTAGAATACTTTATATGAAATCTTAATAGAGCTTCACACAAGCAGAGGGAGGTAGGAAGCGTGTGTGATTATCTGCTTCCTCATCCTTTGTACGATAAGTCTAATGATCTTGCATTTTGGATTCTACTCATATTATGGGGCCAATTTTATTCAATAATTCTTGATGCCCTTTTTCTGTACTGCAGGTACGTTAAGTGTTGAACTGTGTCACTTTCCCTAGTAGGCAAGGCTGGAATATAACATAGAGGAAGCTACCAGATTGATGTGCATCTTTGCCGACTAGGAGAAATTAAGTTAAATTACTATCTTTTCCATCCCAATACTGACTTCATAAGATAGGCATTCTCTTAGATTCTTTTTATGCAACACACAAGTAACTAAACTCAAACGAAGCTTTTTCTCCTTTATACCTGCCTTGCCTGCTAAGCTTGTTGGCTGAGCTGTTTTAGTCTTTAATAGATAGCTTCATCTTCTCACTCTATGTAAGGCAAAATTTGATTCTACTTAGATTAGATAAAATTATGGTCCCTAAGTAGCGTAACAACTCTAGAAGCTGACAATGGATTTTTATGAAATGGAAAAGACAGAAGATTATCTTTTCAAGATTGTTCTTATTGGTGACTCAGCTGTTGGAAAATCAAATCTGCTTACAAGATTTGCTAAAAATGAGTTCTACCCTAGTTCAAAGTCAACTATAGGAGTAGAGTTCCAAACACAGAAGATGGATATCAATGGAAAGGAAATTAAAGCACAGATATGGGATACAGCTGGCCAAGAGCGCTTCAGAGCCGTCACATCTGCATATTATAGGGGTGCTGTTGGAGCTCTTGTAGTCTATGATATCAGTAGACGCCCGACTTTTGAGAGCATTGGTAGATGGCTTAATGAACTACACAGTAAGAATCTAGTATTTCTTCTTTATGTTGTCTTTTTCTCCCATCTAAGTTTGTTGAAATAACGGAAGATTGCACTTCTATTATGAATACTTCATGATTATCGTATTGTTGAAATTATTATGCTCATGAATTTGTTATTGAACCTGTAAGATATTACGATAGGGTTAAAGTCTCATCTGTGATTAATCAGACATTAGCAGCAAGTAAATTATTTTGAATAATTAATCCTAGAATGACACGTTTAGTATCATAGCTCACATGCCTACATTGAATTGTTTTACTTGAGGTAGCAACCAAAATTAATGAGCCACATGTATAAAATTGCTTATTTGAAAAGTTTGTGCTATCACTTATTTTCCCATTTATTCTGCTGATGATGGTATCAAAATATTATCTACTTTTTTACCTTGTTAATGCAACAATGAAGTATTGATTGGGTGAAATCTGCAATTGAACAGCACATTCTGACACGAACGTAGTTACAATTCTCATGGCTAACAAGACCGATCTTAAGGATTCCAGGGAGGTCACCACTGCAGAAGGCAAAGCTTTGGCAGAAGCTGAGGGTTTGTTTTTCATGGAAACATCTGCCCTTGATTCATCCAATGTCACCCTTGCATTTCAAACGGTTGTGAAAGAGATTTACAACATCTTAAGCCGAAAAGTTATGATATCTCAAGAAGATGAAAAAACAGATTCTACCTGGAAAGGAAATGAAAAGACCACTCTGGTTTTACAGGGCGATGAGAATCAAGAAGCTGTCGCAGAGCCTAAAAAGGCTGGGTGCTGCTCTTCTTAAGTACAAATCATGAAAGCTCTTCTAGATTAGTGATGGTTGAAGAAGATAAATTGGAGTAGAGATTATAAATGACATGAAGAAGATCAAAAAAGTTATATAATTTTCAAGTTTTTTTTTAACTCCCTTCCTTTTATGTTGTACTTCATCAATGATCAGGTGGCTCATATTTTGCTACTCAATTGATACTTTACCTTGCATTATAACGATTCATTCATTTAGGAAGAACTTTTCAAGTCTGCTTGTTCTTTGCTGTGTACTGTTGTCTGTTGCTAAACGAAGGGAGGGACGTTGATCATATGGATTTTCTACAATCAAAGATTTCTTATGTCTTTGACCCCTTTTTTTAATTATCGATATTTCTTGATTCTAACATTCGTCTAAAGTAACAAATGATCCAAACAAACCCTTTTTCCTACTTCTAAAAGTATATATTGATATTAAAAGAAACTACAAAAAATTACAAATCATCATTGGCTGCAATGCAACAGTTTTAATTGTGATGTGTCCGACTGCACACTTGGTTTTTTTTTTCTCTCTTTTTTGTGTGGAATTATTACAGCACCTTATTTTGTTTACATTTTATTTATTGATAATTTTAAAAATCGTTGAAAATATCGTTACAAATTTTAAAGAATATTTTTGATAATTTTTAAATTTAATAATAAATATGATGTGAAAATAATAAAATGCAGTGTTAATTCTAAATTTATTAAAACAATTAGTACAGTGGCACTCTGGGTTTGGGAGTAACAAAATAATGCATATATGGTGGAAAATATATTTTTTTAAAACTGAGAATACAATATATATTTTTTAATTTAAAATACCCAAAAGAAAAAAAAGAGAGTAGGAATTTCAACCATGCTTTCATAGAGAGTTGAGCTCAAGATCTCCTGCCGGGTGCTCTAACCAACGGAGCTATGAAAGAGAGCACACTTATCAAGTGTCATAAAAATACTTATTCTGCAGTTCTTTCCTTCAGGAGCATGACCTATAAAAATAATATCTTCGTTTACATTTGGAGCAACTATTGACGCCATCTCTAAGTCCAAATGTATGTCTTTGAACACAAGTAGTATGTAGCCTCTCAACGCTCAGGAATTGGCGTAATAGATAATTGATTTTAAAAATGCCATGTGTCATCTGTTGGGAAATAACGCAAATTTCCGATAAGTCAGATTTATGAGAAAGCAAGAATAGAAAAATAACACAAAATTTGATAACGGAGTTTGGTCAATCTTGCTTACGTCTCCGGACCACAAGTAGATCTTTTCTTGAAAGGAGAAATTACACAAGGTGTTTACAACACTCACAACTCACATGACCCAATTACACCTTTGAAAAATTACTCTCAATTTTTCTCTCAAAAAAGCTTTTCTCTCTAAGCTTTGCTCTCAATTGGAATGCTCACTTTGCAAGGTTAATTCATTACAAATACACATCTATTTATAGCAAAATTCACTCCTTGAATTACTCCTTAAATTAATGGTTCCTTGAATCGCCCCTAGAATTAACCTCCATGTTTTACTCCTTGTTTTGTTTCATGTTTTGCTCCATGTTTTACTCCTTGTTTTATTCCATGTTTTGCTCCTTAATTTGCTCCTTAAATTAAGGAACCAATAATTTCCAACAATCTCCCACTTGAAGACTGATTTCAATCTGTCTTCACACCTCGATCAATGCAGCAACTTTTATAGTCTTTGTTACTCTAGCAAACCAACTGAAGTTGAGCACTGACTTCGCCTTGTCAATAATCACCACCTTTGTTAACATATCTGCCGGATTTTTGCTCCTTGAATCTTCTCGGTATTAACACATCATCTTCTAATGTAGACCGATGAAGTGATAACGAAGTCAATATGTTTGGTTCTAGAATGAAATATCTGAATTCTTCGCCAGTTGCATTTGCACTTTGACTATCACTATGCCTAACATTCTTCTCGTTGTTTGAATCCCAACTCGGTTAACAAACTCAAGCCATATCATCTATTTACTAGCTTCGCCATCGCTACATACTCACCTCGTAGTGGATGGTAGTGACAATTTTCTCGTATTTGTGACATCCAACTAACATTTAGTTCCAACAAGAATATATAACCGGTGGTTCTTCGGTGATCAACTTCACCTCCAAAGTCTCCAGATCTACGTATCCTTGTACTTTTAACTCTCGCTTTACTAAAAGTACAAACACTTTTCCTGGTGCCTCGGAGATACCTCAAAATCCACTGATCGCTTCCCAATGAGTTTTCCTGGATTTGACATAAATACCGCTAACAGCTCCCAGCTGCGTACAATGTACGGTCTTGCTGCACTATCACAGACATCAAACTTCCAATGGCCGAGGCATAAGGAACCTTAGCCATGAATTCTCTCTCTCTTCCTCTATCCGGGGAGTGATCCTCGATAGCGAAAATGACTAGCGAGGTGTGCTAAGCGGCTTGGCATCGCTCATGTTGAATCTATGCAAAACACGATTGATGTACTACGCTTGAGATAAGCGCAATGATCCTTTCTTCTTATTTCTTGTGATTTGCATTCCAAGAATCTTTTTCTTTGGACCCAAGTCTTTCATGTCAAACTCCTTTGACAATTGATGCTTCAATCTTCGATATCATCCATATCTCAACCTCGCTTACTAACATATCATCAACATAAAGTAGTAAAATGATATAATCGGACCTATATCTCTTGAAGTAGCAACAATGGTCGCATTGCACTTCCTGGAAACCTTCCTTGTGCGTGAAGTATCAAACTTTACGTACCATTGTCTCGGGCTTGTTTCTGTGCCATACAAACTCTTCTTAAGTCCGCACACCATGTTCTTCTTCCCTCTTCTCGAGAAACCTTCGGGCGGTACATGTATATCTCTTCATCTAAATCTCCATGGAAGGAATACGGTCTTCACGTCCAACCGTTCAAGATGAAGATCTTGATGGATACAATACTCAATGCGATCTGATAGTATTGAGCTTCACAACAGAGCGAAAAATGTCGGTGTAGTCAACTCCTTCCTTCTCGTTGAAACCGCTTTAACAACTAGGCGTGCTTTGTATCTCTTGGAACCATCGTACTCTTCTTTCACCTAAGACACCCATTTGTTGTGAAGTTGCCTTCTTTCCCATGGTAACTCACCTAGTTCCCATGTCCGGTTGGAGATGAGAGATTTCATTTCTTCTTTCATAGCAAGCTCCCACTTATTGGAATCTCGAGTCTGACAAGCTTCATCATAGCATTCGGGCTCACTCCATCGATTAGCAACATATAGTTCGTGTATCTCCCTGGGCAAGTATAGCGAGGTCGAGAAGACCTTCTCAATACAAGGAGTGGAGTAAGAGGTTGTGATGTGTCGAATCTTGTGGCACTTCAACAAGTTCCTCTCCGGTCGAGGACTTGTTACAATTGGTGGTCTGTTGCGAAACCATCTCGGGACATCATCTGCAGATCTCACGCAAATACCGACTCATTCCGCTCCGATTCATCAAGGCGTCTATTTTATGCATGTCTCTTATACATCACCCTTCGTTGAAAATCACATCTCTGCTACGGATAACTTTCTTGTTTTCGTCATCCCAATGATGTAGCCAAACTCATCCTCACCATGGCCGATGAACGTGCATTTCTTGGATTTGGGGATCAAGCTTATTCCTACTCGATCAACGTATGCCTGACAAATGCTGCACGGTACGAAAACTTTTAGATGTGATAGCTTTCACCTCTTTTCGCTCCATACCTCATCCGGTATTCTACGCTCCAATGGAACGGATGGGCCTCGGTTGATCAAGTAAGGCTGCCGTGTTGATCGCTTCGCTCAGAAGCCGGCTTCGGTGACTGATATACGAATTTCGGCTCTTTCGTCAACGTTCGGTTCATACGCCGCCTACACCATTATGTTGAGGTACGCTCGGTTCTTTCCATTCTCGATCCCACGCTCATAGCAAAAAATTTTGAATACGGTGTCTTCATATTCACCACCATTATCTGGATCTAAGCTTTTTTGATCTTCAAACCCGTCTCATTTTCCACCATAGCTTTCCATCTTACGAAAGCCTCAAATACTTCAGGACTTATGCTTTAGAAAGTAAACCCTGTACCTTCCGAGAATGATCATCGATGAAAGTCACGGGCAAGTATTGTTTCCCACCAATGGATGAGACGGTTGTTGGTCCCCAAACATCCGAGTGAATAAGCTCTAGCTTTTCCTTAACTTTGAGGTTCTACCACTTGTCCGAAAGTTGACTCTCTTTTGCTTTCCAAGTATACAATCTTCGCAGACATGTCCATCTCTGATTGTATCACCGGGAAGTTTTCCTTTTGAGTGCATAATCATCCCCTTTCCTTCACCATGCGTGGCCTAATCTGCAGTGCCACGGGTTTGGTGTTTCATTACTGCTACAATTGGTGTGATTGAACAATGTGCGTCACCGCGCATGTAAAGAGTGCCACTTTTCTTGCCTCGAGCATCATTGCACCCTTGAAATCTTCCAATCATCACCATGGAAGATCGTAGTGTCCTTCACTAGCCAATCGCCTTGCTGAGATTAAGTTCCTTCTAAGGCTCGGAATACGCCGACATCCTTCACCTCCCAAACAGGACCGTTTAACTTAATCTTTACTACACCTTTGCCAATAATAGCACATGTGGTTGATCATCACCAAGATATACCTTTCCAAGGTTTCAGGGACATATTTCTCGAAGAATTCTTTCTGTGGAAGAGTACGGAACGATGCTCCAGTCACAGCACCCAAGATTCTTCCTTGCTCTCCAAAGAGCGTATCAATGCACGTCATCTCCTCACGAGGTGGAAGTAACATTTGCCTCCGCCTTCGCTTGTTTGTCCTGCATTCTTGCACCGATTTTTGTAGTGCGGTTCTTCCACAATTCCAACACTCGATAGTCTTCGAGCTATGGGAATTATTAGGATTCCTAGATTTGGACCTCCCCGTCCTTTGATCTACCTCGGTGAGTCGATTCTACCACCTCCATTTTCTTTGGTTGAATTTCTTCCTCTTGACTCGTATGCAAACCGAAGAGGTTGACGATTCACGTTTCTCTACGCTCTGGATCTCTTCACCGAGAACCAAATCACGAACATCGTCAAATTTCAACTTATTTCTTCCCGATGAGCTACTCGCGTAGTTAGTGGCATTCCAGCCTTTCTCGGTAGAAAGACAAAAGTATCAATGCTCGTACTTCTTCATCGAATTCAATTTCCACCGAACTCAACCGGGTTGTAATCGTGTTGAGTTCTATCGAGATGTGAGCTACCGATGCGCCTTCCGTCATCCGCCAAATTGAACAAGCACCTCATCAGTTGCACTTTGTTTCGAGTGATGCGGCTTCTCATACATATTGGAGAAACTGCCATAAGACCCGCCGTGGTCTTTTTCCTTTGCTATGCTGAAAGCAACATTACGGGATAACGTCAATCGAATAACTCAGGGGTCATTCTGCCTGTAAGATTCCAATCTTCTTCCTTCATAGCCTCTCTCTCTTCCCCGAGAGGTTGATATAGATTTCTTTGATACGTATAATCCTCTATCTGCATTTTCCAAAACCCGAAATCCGTGCCATCAAATTTCTCGAGTTTCACCCTTCCTTCATCTCCTACCTGCTCCCACTTGCAAATCGACTTCTTCCGGGATCGTTTCGACTATTTTTTGCGAGAAAATTGACGTAAATCACTACCAATAACTCGATACTACTTGTTGGGAAATAACGCAAATTCCCGATAAGCGGTTATGAAAGCAAGAATAGAAAAATAACACAAAAATTTGATAACGGAGTTGACCAATCTTGCTTACGTCTCCCAGGACTGTTGCCAGATCTTTTCTTGAAAGGGAGAAATTACACGCGTGTTTACAACACTCACAACTCACAACCGATTACCTGTAGAAAATTACTCTCATTTTTCTCTCACAATAGTTTTTCTCTCTAAGCTTTTCTCTCAAATGGAATGAACACTTTGGATGGTTAATTCATTACAATTACACATCTATTTATAGGAAAATTCACTCCTTGAATTAATGGTTCCTTGAATTGCTCCTAGAATTGCCCACGTTTTACCTGCTTTATTCCACGTTTTCGCTCCACGTTTTACTCCGTTTTTGTTCATGTTTTACGCTCCCTTAATTGCTTCTTAAATTAAGGAACTTTATAACAATAATATCTAACATCATCAAAGACTTATTCCAACCTACATCTATCAAATTTGATGCATGATTTTAGCAATAATTCTATGCTAAAGCTAGGTTTGCTTCTATGGTGTCCTTAATGATTATGCTAAAGTTATGTTTGCTTTAATGGTGTACTTAATGATTTGATACTAAGACTGCTCTTTGTTTCAAATCAAAAATTCGAATACCAAGTACCATTTGATCTAAAAAAAAAATTTATGTTTGCGTCTGGCTGGGAAGAAGTCCCCTGATGAAGGGTCGTGGTTGCCTGATCGGTGGTTGGAATTTCGATCTTGGTTGACTTACTATTTTGTTTTGTGAATCCCCCCATACAAATAGACAATTCTACGCTGTGACATAAACAGAACACGATATTGAAGAAAGTGTAACTCATATACTCTCTTTTCTAACAAACACATTTACATGCAAAGTTTGATAATCGGTGGTATTTTATAAGGGCTACTCTCTCAGTTCTACACAAAGCTACAGAAAACAGCATGTCTTGCGCACTAGGGGGAGGTATTAAAAAGCAAAATTTACAGGGTATTCCATCGCTACCATTTTCACCTCCAAGCTGAAGAAGTTGCCATTGCTCTGTTCTTCCAGCCAAGATAAAGTGCCCCATTCCTCTCCTCAATTCCATAATTCCCGTTATATTCCTTCAATAGATTCCGTACAGCATTAGTGACGGAAGGACTCAGCGGGCATGGAGTGAACCCAGCCATCATCAATCTTGACCTCCATTTTCCTAACAGTTCATGTCGTTCCACCCTCTCAGACCCTTCACAAGCAATCATGTTGACTATGTCCCGTGCCACACAATGTTGCTCTGCACTTATTCGCTGCTTGTCATCTTTTGGACGAGCCACATCAATGGACTCAAACATAGCCGTATAATAATCAAGTGTTTCAGCAAATCTTGTAAAGAATGAGGACGTGTTGGTGTTTGATTCTTGCTCAACAAGGCTCATGACCTTCGGTGACAAACTTTTCACCATCCTCAGCAATTGATCTCTATGATTTTGAACACTCACACTCTCATCTGGCATGTGGTGTAACACATAAGGGAAATTTACTACAATTGCTTCTCTCGGTCTTACCATGAGATGTTCCAACTCAACCTCACTACCACACATAGCAGCACCATGAAATTCAAATGGAACATTGAACTTCTCAGCATGCTTTGACAGCTTTTGCCCAACTATGTGCAGGCCCCCACCACGAGCATGAGCTGAATTGGAATCATCAATCCCTGTGATGCGAATAAATGGAGGTCCACCAGGCCTCTGTGAAAGATCCTGGATGAGAGGGAACCATTGACTGCCTTGTGCAATCTGGAAATCAATGATGTGAATTCTACTTTCATTTGCCACAGCTTCCCCAATGACAACATTTGCAGACAAGTAGGCAAACCTCCAGTATGGGCAGATCTGATAGAGGATAGACATGTACGACAATAGTTCTGTGCTTGTTGGTTCCGTGCACTTAAGGGCTTTGTAGATTGAGCTACCCGATCTCTCCAGCCTTGCCCTAAGCCCTTCCAACATGTAAGCCCCTAACCTTTGAATAGGATTTCCTGAGACTGACACCATATGCCCCAAGACATCCATTAAACCAACTGCAGTTGAAATATCAGTTTCAGATATAGCATGAGCACAAGTGAGGAGCACTTGCTTGACGTCCAACTTAGATGCCATTTTCACCAACTGTTTCCAGTTATACTTTGCCATGGAGTTCCTTTGGTGTTCCTCGCTCTTGTAGCAGCAATAGCAGCTATCGACAATATTTGGTTCAGGGCCCAGTAATGACATTTCGAGTTCCTTAAGTTTGTGCTTAATGTCAAAGCTATCTTCAGTTACAGAGCAACTACTAGCCGGTGATCCAGAAACATTGTCAGGAGAATGTTGTGGATCAGATACATATGACTGAGAACCTTGAGGTGAAAGAGGACTCCTGTTAGACAAAACACTAACAGCAGAAGGAGAATCACATACAAAAGAACCTGCAGTTGCAGGGGCTGAATCCAGAGTGAAGTATTGCTCCTCATAGGTCTCATAAGAAGAACTCTTCTGTTGGCTACCATTATTTGAGCACTTATTGGTTTCTAAAATTTGAAATTGAGAAAAACAGTAGGGATCCATCTCTTGGACAGGCTGGTGGTATATACCACGTATACCACTGCCACCTTGGTGTTTTTGAGATGTTTGCATCTAATTATAAGAAACAGTTTACACAAACAAACAATTACTTTTGCTTATTTTCGAATATATTGCTTGCTCCTCGAACTTCACTAAGATTCCCCTCCACCAAAATGCAAGAATAATTCACTATGCATCAAGAAGATGCCAGGTTAATCCAGAGAACAAACTAGGCAAGTTGCTTCTCCACAAAAATTGTTGCCACTTGTCGAGTGGTCTGGCTAAGGGGCAAGAAATACCATCAACTATCACAACCTGCATAAAAACCAAAACATAGGTTACAAAATAATAAATCAAAAATATTAATACCAAATAAAAATCAGCCTTTAACTAATTCATAAGCTGAACACAGAAATGGGATTGACTTTACAAAAACCATATAGCGGACTTTCATTATATTAGGTTCAGAACTTTGATATACTACATCAGGTTGCATTAAAATTCTTTAAAATAAAGGCTAATACTATGTTTATAGTTGTAGAAGTCAGTGGATAAACAAGTAATAACATATTGTGCTGTGCAATTTTTGGAAAATGAAATATGAATAATGAAAAAGAAAAAGAAAAAAAAGGGAAAAAAATACAAAGAGTTAAAGGGGCAAAACGTATCACCTATAGAAACTTTTTAAAGCAAAACCAAAAGAAAATTAGATAATCACAATCAAACATGGGAGCTGTGTTCTAGAAATTTTAAAGATCGAGGCAAAGTAATGGAATTCAAAACTCTTAATAGAAAGATCTCAGAATTCAGTTAAACCATAGATGACCAAGTACCAGAATATTTGCGAATCTCATAAAAACGTGGTATTTTCTTGGTTTTACAAAAGAGAATGAATTCGTAAGAGCTGTCATAATATATTTAAACCTCACAAAATAAGATCTAAAAAATAATTTAAATTCACCACATGCATTAGATGTAAAAATGGACCATTAAGATTTAAAAAGAAGCACAAATAAGTAGGAAACAAACATGCAGAGGACCTGATTCTAAACTCAACCATTAGAAAAGCCAGCCACAAATTACAGGTAAAAGCCTAAAAGGTAGTTTGAAAGCTAAAATGTTATTAAAGAGTGGTTAATAACAAATAACAGGGGTGGTAACTAACGATAGCAAAGGAAAAGAGATTAAAGTAGGAATAGAAAACAAAAATTATCAAAAATGACCCACTTGCTAATCAAGTCGAGAAGTTCGTCAATGATCTAATCACTTAGAAATCAAATAGCTCCGTTTAGGGCAAGGAATGAAATTCTCATGATCTATGAAAGTTTTAAACCAACAGTCCATCATATCCCAGTATCAGTCTGAAAAAACATCCACAATAAAACCCACCAAGTTTTTGACACAGAAAAGTTGTAAATTTCATATATATGAAGATGGACCATAGAATTATCAAATTTTGGTTGGCCCACGAACTAAACATAAAACAGAGCAGAAGTCTGCAAATAAATATAATATTTTATTTTCAGACGCCAAAATAGAATTCCAAACATCATGACAGATCCATTATTTTCTACAATTTTTTAAATGAACCCATATTCCAAAGCCTTTAACTTATTGCTTAAAAGAAAAAAGAATTAAAAAAAAAACCCTAAATCACAACAAACAAGCAACAATTACCAAGCACAATCTCTTATGATTCAAAAAACAAAAAAAATTTAATCACAACTCGTCATCCCTTCTCCACTAGTGAACCCAAACAAAGGAAAATCGAAATCGAATGAAGGCTGAGTGATCGACATACCTTAGTGGGAAAGAACTCTCTGAGCTCAGATACTTGAGATTATTTGTAGAGACTTTTGTTCTGGAGTTGGGATAAGTTTATGGTTTAGTCTTCTCCTCAAATAGCAAATCAGTGGGTTGCTTTGTAGTTTGCTTTATAACTACATCTGACTAATAACCACCCTTGAAATGACTTTTAATTACACTAGTGTCCCCAAGGAATAGTATTTTGTTTTTATGTGCTTTGAACAATGAAGTTGAGCCTAAATGACGAAAATAGCCTCTCTCTCTTCTCTTCTCTTCTACTCGGTAAGTGACGTCGAAAGTGTTTCGTATTATGGTGGTTGTCATGTGGTTGAGTTACTTGTGTTGACTACAGTACTTGGTACACCTGAGCGATAAGTACAATTTGGTCAATAACTCAAAAACATACAACCTTTTTTCTTCTTATAATTCAAAATAGACAAATTTAATTGACCATCAACAAAAGTATTAACGAAAGAAACATTACATTACTAGGAAAAAAAACTTAGAGAATTTATATTGTATGAGACTACACTCAAAAGTTGTTGATCATTTGGTTTTTTTTCTTCTTTAAAAGGGATCATTTTGTTTTCCTAATACAATACTGTCTTTCTTTCTTTCTTTTTTTATCATAATGATTGCATTTTTTATTATTATTTAAAATTAAAGTTACGTTTAAAAAGATATTATGGTTATAATTGCTCAATCATTTATTAGAATGTTCGATAAAACTATAATACAAAAATGAAAACAATATTTTTAAAATTTCACGCTTATAATTTTAGAATAATTTTTACTTTTTAAGAGTTCTTTTGGAGGGAGTTAGACTATAGATTCCTTCAAATACATCAAATATTTTAATAAGTAAAAATATACTTATTATTATAATATTTCTTATATTTATTTTCAAAAAGAATTCTTTTATTTTATGTTTTTACCTCATGATTGTTGCACTTTGTTGCACTTATAGTTCAAATTCTATGTTTAATAAAATTACTACTACTTCACTTCTTATATTTACTGATTTCTTGATATTTTTATTAAATTTAATCTTTTTATTTTCTTAAATCTTTGATAATAATTACTTTATTCTTTCGGATCTAACTATCTTATTTAGTGGGACTTAATATTGTTTTTTTATTAATATTAATATTATTACTATTATTATTTTAAATTAAATTTTTTTTGACACGTGACTAGATATTAATGTCATGAAAATTGTTTAATCTAATTCTTAATTTAATTAAATGTCTATAAGTTTTGTAGATATATAAGTATATAAATAATAAATTATTTTTGTATTTATACCTCTTTTTATTCATAGTAAAAAAAAACGGGGAAAAGAGAGAGAGAGAGAGAGAGGAGGAGGATAAAAGTAAAGTGAAGAAGGAAGAAGGTGATTTACAAAGTCATGCCTTGGAAGTGATTAATTAAATAATCTGTAATATGACAAAGGTGGTAAGTGTTAACTCGGTTAAGTCCGGGTAAATTTTTGGTACCTTTTAGAACACGTTTTACTAATGACGGCGAATCAAATGGCAAAATTGTAGTTTGATGGTACAAAGGGGTTCTTTAATAAGCAATGGACCGCGTTTGTTGACAATAATACCTCACATTCTCCGAAGCAGCCCAATAAATTGAAAATAATAATAATAATTTTTACTTGTATTAATTTCAAAATCGTACGATATTAATTACACTTAAATGTATATAATTATAATTAATAAAAAATTAGTTATAGTTATGGTATTTAATAATATATTAATTATTCATTAAATATAAATTAAAATATATAATAATATAATTCATTAAATTATACCACATATATTTATTTACACATCAGGTTTTAATAAATAAATACAAAGAAAAGTAAAACAAACACAAATTACAAGTATGTTTTACGTTGCTAAATATTGTATAATATGAAAAACAACTTTTTTTTTAAAAAAAAATATCACAATATATTATTATTATAAATTTATGCTGATTTAACATCTTATTTTTCTAAGTCATGCTTTTTAATATCTTTGTCAATAATTATAGAAAAATATATATTTTGTCAAGAAGACAAAAGCCAAAGATGTTTTGGTCTTAAAATGGCCAAGGCAGGCAGGAGGGGGGCGATTATCTAGTAAGTTATCTGGTCAAGACTATTCTGTTTGAAATAGAGTCATTCTTATTTAAATTATTAATTCTTATTAAAATATGTTAAATTAATAAAATTTAAAATTATTATAATTTTTTTTTTTTTTGCAAAAAATACTCAATATATATAAAAATAATAATATAATTGATATGTTATATACTACAATAATGATAATAATAATAATAATAAATAACACTAATTATCCATCAACAACTTTCATTAATGCCCCCGCCGATTGTTTTTGAAATAGCATTATTGTCATTCATTCAACTTTCATCAATAACCCCCCCAGCAGTGAAAAAGATGGAAAGATACATTTTGAAATAGCCTTATTGTCATTCATTCAACTTTCATCAATAACCCCCCCAGCAGTGAAAAAGATGGAAAGACACCTTTTGTCAATTGTCAGCAAGGTCTTACCTTTAAGACTTTAATTAGCTTATCATTATATGATTAGATCATTTTAATTTTTATTTAGTCTACTACGGTGAACTATATATAGAACCAACCAAACAGATTACACATGAGGTAATGCTCGGTCATGTAAAGGTCACCATTTTAGCTTAAGACGCCAACTGATAAAAACATAGGACCAGAGGAGGCTATGTAAAATGGAAAATTCACATTTCATGATATATCATAAGGTCAAATAATATAACGTAAATTAATCAACTAATTTAGAGAAAATAAAAACGTGCCGTAATTTTTTTTTATATTAATTCAAATATAGCGGCAAAATGAATAAATAAGGAGATAATAAAAATAATTTTTTTTTTTTTTGCTATGAATTTTCTTAAAAGAAAAAAAAAAGGATGTGCTTTAATATTCATAAGTATCCCTAATCAAACCCAAAAAGTCGATAACTCTAACCTCTAAAAAGTTATTTTCTTTTTCTTCATCTCTTGTCTAAAAAAAATTCTATTCCTTTTTTTCATCTATTGTCCCAAAAGTTCTGTTCTTGTTCATTCTCTCCAGCTCCTAAAACTAATCTTCTTCTTCTTTTTTTTTTCCTTATCTCCAGCCGATTAACTTCAAATATATTCTCTAAATAACGGATTAAGAGAAAAAAAAAATAAATTAAATGACTTCAATTATTCTTTATTAATCAAACATGTATACTGTATATGGTAGGGGTGGACAGGTCGGATTTTGTCTAGCATTGATCCATGTTCAAAAATAAATAGGCCTTATTATGTGTAATTTTTCATTTAAAAATATATGCATCAAATGTGAGATTCATGTAAAAAAAAATTCCCCTTTAAAAGTATTCATGTATCATTTAATATATATATATATAAACAAAGGCATATCTTAATATAAATATATAATACTATTTACTCTTCTTTAATAGTTTCATAATAAAACTTATTTTTTTTTTCATTTTAAATCATATCTTAAAATCCCTTAATTACAATTTAATGTATCAGAAAAATATTTTATTCCGTTTAAGACTCGAAAAGAAAACATTTTAATGTTATTCGTAATCAGGTCATGGTAACTATCGTTTCAAGTTTTATTGACGAAATTAAAAAAATTTGAAAAATGATATACTTATGTCATAGATTATTTTCTAATTTAACTAAAATCATAGATTTATTTAACAAAAATAATATTTGGGATGAATGGGTGAGAAATCAAATCAGAATTTTTGTTTAAGAAAATAACAAAATTTTATTAATATTTTTTTAACTTAATAATATTTGGATTTTTTTAAAAATAATATGTCATGATATTTTTTTAAAGTTAGTTACACTTAATTCTTTTAAAAATTTAAATTATTGGAATAATGAATAATTATATTTTATATATTTATTAATATTATTAATAAAATAAAGAATGAGATAATTTTTAATACATAATAACAATAGTTAAAAAAAAACAATAGTGCTTAATGCTGAATGATGTGTTGTGGTTTTCTTTTTTTTAAATCAATGTATGAAATACTTTTTTTTTAAACCTTTTTTTTTCGAGAATAAAGGCCAAAAGCTTCTACCAACACAAGCAAGTGGTAACATGTCATGTAACTTTCTCGTTTCTTCTACATCATAAAAATTGTATTAAAATAAAAAATAAAAAAGGTAAACAGTTGTTATAGTCTTTTAATAAGATTATTTAAGTTGTTTATTTCTTTATTTTAAAAAATTATTTTAAGAAAATAGTTTTAAAATACAAGAATCAATTTTTAAATATTTTTAATTAAATTTATCATTACTTACACACGATTTCATTAATACAAATTAAAATTATTATTTTTACTATTCAACAACTTTGAAACTTTAATATGTGATTTTCTTTTTATCTTATTATTTTTTTAATTTTAATCTCTATTTTTTAATATCTAAATAATAATATTTTAATTATATTGTTAATTAAAAATATTTTATTATAGATTTACACTCATTTCACAATAACAAATAGAAAAATAACTTTTTTTTTATTCTAAAAATTTAATAATTACTTATAGTGAAGCTACCTGAACATAGCAACCTTTAAAAAAATAATAGATCAACAACAATGCCGACATAGACCTTAATTGTTCTTTTTGTGTGTCTACAATTTTATTCAAGTTTTTTTTTACTGCAGTACAAAATAACATTCAATAACCACGTTGCATTTCTATAGGTTATTGACCATAGAGTTTGGATCAAGCCAAATGTTAAAATATTTGTATTCATAAAGACAATCGTTTCAATTTTACAAATATACCTAAAAAAAATCTAATATATAGTCAATATAAATAGAAACTTTTATAATTTACTCTTTTTTAGAAAGAAAGAAAAAAATGTTAAAACTTCACGATATAATCCTATGGTAAAATGATATTTGAGTAATATATATATATATAATTAATATTATTATAGATAATCCATGGATCATCAAACCCACAACTCAACTTCGGTCTGCTTTCAAGTCCATGGAACCATCAATTCGAAGTTTTACCATTATTAATATATGTTTTTTTAGTGCCACCAATAACATGGTCCCTTTCACCAACTCCAACCAATACATACGCAACCCGATCCACTTAACACTACTGAGATGATTCCACATTTATGTTTAAAATCAAAATGTAGAATAATGTTAATATAATAAGTAGAAAGAATTTATGAGATTTCTCAAATTACAACAGAAAAAAGAAAGAAATAAATGACTATAACTCTCACGCTTACGAACATGAAGACCAGATAAGGCTGCACTTGTATTACGTCTCCGACATGAAAGTAGATACATCCATACAAGCAGTGATGCAAAATAATTGAGACACTATTAAGCACCATAGTGTCACCAACAAACTACTCTACAGTAGAAAAGTATTTCCATTTCACCAAACTTGGAACTATTTGCTGCCTTTTTGTCACTTCCAAACTGAGAACGCTGTAAGTTGGTTTTACCATTATGTAATTGGGTCCTTCGATAAATCTAGTAGTAAACTTGATACAGCTAGAAGGAAATTTTCCACCGCAGATATAAACTCTATGAAAGACAAAGGTTTCCCATTGTGATGGAGAAAAGCAATGAAGGAAAAGTGTCAGAATATACATTTCACAACCTTGTCGGTCCAGTTGTCATGCTACTACAATAAAAGCATTGATAAAATGGTGGGAAAATTATTACAAAAGTAGGAAATTATGAAATTGGAGCAAATTTATTCTTCAGATTTCAACTCAATATTATTGGATATGTGCGAACGAAGTCTCACGTTTGCTAGACTTGAAGTGATTCATGGGTTGATAAAGGTTTAATTACTGGGTTGACAAGGGCTTAGTTCAGAGCCAAAAAAAAAAAAAAGAGGCTTGGTTATTCCACCTATTGGGTTAGGTTAACCTTTTGGATGCAACCCAAATCCCTTACAAATACAAATATTAATCACCAAGATGAATAAAAGCAACTTAAAAAAGGGTCCTAACATAGACTCGAAGACAGGAACCTAGTTTCTGCTTCTTTACTCATGAATAAAAGAATAATAATCAAATGGGAAAAAGTACAGTCATTTTACACTATCAGTAATCCAATTTGTTGCGGGGGTGACAGCCTCATGGTTGTGGTGTAAGAAGCTCTCCAGCAAACGAGTCATTGAGCAGAGTTCTGGTAGGCATGGATACCTATCAGCTCAACCGGACATCCACATTGACCATTCCTTTATCCCAGGCTTCACTCCTAGACATACAAAGCGAGTACAAAAGTTAATTTTACATTTCAAAGCAGACAACAAGACAATCAACGAAAATGAAAAGCAGCGAGACATTGAAGGTGGCAAGGGTTCCACCAGAGTTAAAAGATTGTGAAGAAGACGCCAATGATGGTGAGAAAGCCACAATTGCATGTTGGTTGAGGAAGCTGAAGCTGCCAACATGATGTTCATTGAACTTTCTAACTGATATTATATTGCTTAGGAGTGTAAAGAGTTGCTGCTTCTAGTTGCCTTTGTTTAGTATAAAAGTTGATGCTGACTATTCAGCCATCCCATCATTGATGACACTCCCAATAAACCAAGGATCAGACATCCAAAGAATTCCAAGCTTTTTCTGAATACAAATTGAATATTAGTCTCCATTGACATCCATTTGAGCTATGAGGTATGCTAACCAGTATATAGCAAGTCACATTACTGGCAGTGATCTCCAGCTACCCTTGACACTTCCTTTAACAACATTGCCAACCAATATATTCCAAGTGACATCACTAGGTATGAACCCCTTCTCTAAACCTCTGTATAAAATTAAACAAGCATCGTCAACCATATTATTTCTCAAATGCCAACTGATCAACGTGTTATAAGTAAAAGCATCAGGACAAACTCCATCTGGTAATTTGTTAAAAAGGCTCAAAGCCTTCTGAAGCTGTCCCATCTTGCAGTAACCATTGATAAGGCTATTGTAAGAGACTATATCTGGTGTCAAATCCCAATCAATCATGTCTTTCAGACACTTAAATGCATCATCTACTTTACAACATCTGCAAAGAGCATTGATTAAAATATTGTATGTGATATTATCAGGGTGAATTTCGCTCCTAATCATTTGTTGAAATTGTTCAAATCCTTTCTCAACAGCTCCAGCATCACAGAGCCACTTTATAAGGCTGTTATATGTGATTCTATCTGGAGGACATTCTTTGAGTAACATGTTATCTACAAGCTTTAGTGCTTCGTGGATATCATTTCTTTTCAAAAAAGCATGAATTAATGTGTTGTAAGTAACAATATTGGCAATAATACCCTCCAGTAACATATCTCGATACAGTGCCAAGGCCTCATCAATTTTGTCAACCTTGCAAAGCCCAAATATAAGAGAGTTATATGTAAATATGTCAGGCTTATATCCTTTGCTTGACATTTCATTCACCATTGGTATGGCTTCTTCGACTTTTCCACTTTTGCATAAACCATATATTTGGCAATTGTATCCCACAGTATTCAAACTAAGTCCCTTAACCGACATTTCATTTAAAACATGCTGCGCTTCGCCTAGCTTGCCTTCTTTGTAGAACGCATTAACCAATGGTGTGTATGTTATTACGTTAGGTTCACAACCCTTAATTGCCATCTCATTGATCAATTCTTGAGCTGAAACCAGAAGACCCTTCTTGCAAAGTCCATGAACCAACATGTTATACGTATAAACATCTGGAAGACAGCCCCTATTTAACATGTCATTGTACAGAATGCCCTTGGCTTCATCAAATCTCCCACTCACCACATACCCATTAATCAACGTACTGAAAATGATAACATTTGGGCTAGGCAATTTGTTCAATAAATCCTTTGCTTTATCCAGTTCTCCCATCCTACATAATTCATGCATTAAAATTCCATAAGTAGCATCATCAGGGGTCAAGCCTCGAAGGAGCATCCGATCAATCAATTTTGCTGCCTCATGGATTCGACGAAGTTTGCATAGACCTTGGATAACATCACCAAAAGTCTGAACATCGGGTGTGCAACCCATCGGTATCATTTCTTCCAAAAGCCTCCGTGCTTCATTCACATTATAATTCTTGGAGAGTGCATGAATCAAAGTTTGGTAAATAATTGAATTTGGAACACATCCATGCTTTGTCATATCCCTTAGGAGAGAGCATGCGGAATCCACCTCATTAACCATACACAATGCCTTCATCACAATACCAAAAGTGTAAACTGTGGGAGAAATACCTTTGCTCAGCATATCATAGAATACATTTATTGCAAATTTAGGACAATCCCCAGCTACCAAAACTTCCAATACGACATTATATGATTTAAAAGTTGGTTCACAAGAGTAAACACTTGTCATATCTAAGAGAAGCCTAGTTGCTAGTCCAGGATAACCAGCTCTCCCATAATGTTTCATGATAATGAGGAAAAGGGACTCTTTAAAAACAAGCCCCTCTTCTTTCATTTGTATCAGCAACCTATCTATGACTTTAAACTCACTATTCGCCCCAAGCTTATCAATCAACACATAGTAAACATCAAATGAATGGCAATAACCCTTTTGGGAACTTGCCCATTCAAATATTTCCATTGATGTGGGCACGTCAATTGGGAGCTGAAGTAATTTACATAACTTAAATGGGGTAATCAAAGGGAGTACCTTTCGAAGCTCTTTGAGGCCAAAAGGCTTGAGTAAACTCTCCCATTCATTCTCAGACTCTGCTCCTTTTTCACAGCCAAACGACATGTTTTCATTACTACTATCCTCAACACTTGTAAATGAGCAAATCGAGCAACATGGTATTTTGAGAAAAGACCTTAGATTTTTGTTCAAATTGACTGACAGTTTCAATCTTGTAAACATTAGTCCAAAGTGATTGCCAATAATACAAGGTTCACAAAGCCTGAAAAGCATAGTTTTAGCAAAGTGGCCCGTGAAATTCTATTGATTTTCTATTAAATTTGAAATTTTGTATCAAGTTCCACTGAATTGAGAGATAAGAGAATGAGACAACTAGTTTCATGAAAACAAAGGGTGAAATATATCGTTTACTCTAGTTGAGTACAATAGCTAACAAGTACTTTATAGCCCCTCCCTCCGGAAACAAATTTCTAGGCCCGCCCCTAGTCTTAGTAAATTAAAATTCTTTAAAACTAAGGCCAATTCTATGTTTATTGATGTAGAAGTCAATGGATAAACAAAACACTGTCCAATTTCAACCACAGCAAGCAATTAATAAAATATTGTCCTGTGTAGTTTTTGGAAGATGAAATACCGATAATGCACAAAAAAAAATCTACAAAGGGTAAAAGGGGCAAAAGATATCGGCTATAGAAACTGTTTAAAGCACAACCAAAAGAAAATTAGATAACCACAAGCAAACATGGGACCTCTGTTATAGAAATTTTGAATATCGATGCAAAGTAATGGAATTCAAAACTCTTAAGTATACAACTCTAAATAGACGGATCTCAGCCAGTTAGACCATAGATGACCAAGTACCAGAATATTTGCAAATGCATATAAGAATGTGGTATTTTCCATGTTTTACAAATGAAAAAATGAATTCATAAGGGTGATCATAATAATTTAAACTCAACCATTAGTAAGGAAATCCACCAAGGACAGGGTAAAAGCTTAAGAGATAGTTCGAAAGCTAAAAAGATATTAGAGAGCGGCTAATAACAACTAACAGGGATGGTGGCTAACTATTAAAGTAGTAATAGAAAGAAAAAAAATGACCGTCTCTTGGTAATTAAATCTACAAGTTCGACAATGATCTAATCATTAGAAATCAAATTGCTCGACTTAGTCCAAAGGAATGAAATTCTCAAGATGTATGAGAGTTTTAAACCAAAACTCCTTCATATCTAAAAATTAGTATCAGTCTAAAAAATACCAATAAAAAAAAACCCACCAAATCTTTGGCACAGAGAATCAATAAATTTCGTGAATATGAAGATGAAAACCATAGAATTATCAAAATTTGGTTATTAATTATCTATTATTTAAATTTATCTAGTATTTTGAATTTAAATTTATCATTTAATTATTTAGATTATTATTTAAAATTATTATTAGTTATTTTATCATTATCTAACTTATTATTTCAATTCTATAAATAGGAACTATCCTTGTATTTATTTTTCAGACCTGAAATGAATTGAATATTAATTATTAGTTTTATATCTCCCCTATTACATTCGTTTGATTATTTTCTCCTTTCTTATATTATCTAACCCTTCTTGTATATTCTCTCTCCTATCTTCTATCTACTTTACATTAGTTTGGTATTAAATCCAACAAAAATTTCATTTTTTTAAATGAAATTATTTATCCTTAATTTCTTATGGAAAAAGAAAAACATAATCTATTCTGATATGAGAAAAAAAAATAAAAAACCCATTATTGTCGCCCTATCCATCAGCCCCAAAGCCACTATCGACCGTCATTAATCCCAGTAAAGTCCCATCAATAGAACTGGAATTCAGCTGCCGACCAACGCAGAATCCAAAAAACCTGAAATTGTCTAGCTCGCCAACCTTCGATACTAAGTTCCCCTTGTACACCGCCGGCAAGTAAGGCCTCCCTACTGCTGATTAGTCAAGCCCAAGTGTTCCCATCACCTAAATACACCAAAATCATCCTCCACTTGCCACTATAGTTTTGCCGAGTCTTTCTCTCAACAATCCACGAGCCACCACCTTCATTACCGACAATGGTCACTAACAACAGAATCCCGTTGCCGCAGGCTATCCAATGACACCCTAACTTTCACTGTCTGACACCCTTACTGACAGTCAATGCCAATCAACCAAAAATAAAACAAAAAATGCTTCTGGAAAAAATAAAAAACTTAGTCTATTCTAATTTTTTCTGTTGCAAAGGTTTATCAATTTTTATTACATGTATGAAGATTGAAGAGCTTGAACAAGAACGCCTTACCCTCAAATCATAATTAGCAAAAATGGATTATTTAATAAAGCATTAAGGCAAAGAAATGATCCATTGCATGGATTTACTTACGAATGAAATGTCGATTTTAAGGTACACAATGACTGCTTTTATTTAACAAATGTCATCCATGCAGCAACAAAAAGAGAAAATGAAAATTGTTGATGAAACATGCATAGGTCAATGACCAAACCCCACAATCCAAACAGAAAACTGTCAATGAAGATCTTTTATCCAAACCAATAGTTCCCACTAATGAACAGAATCTCCCGGGTAAAATGTCCCAAACTTGTGAATTAAAATCACAACACCAATTTAGCAACTATAGTATCCCACGTAATGGTACCACTCCACCGGTATATTACATTCATTTGTACCAACTTGTCGAAGTCGAGTTTTTCTTAACTGAGAAAAATTGATACAAATCCAACAATAGATTAGTTGAAGGAAAAGACTACATCTTAAATTACTTTATTTTCATAAATTAAATACATTAGTCACTCTAAATTAATGCACTTTAGTCACCTTAATGTTATATTTATAGATATTTTAATTATTTTAGGTCAATTTTGATGATTTTGATAACTTTTTGAAACATTTCTTTTTTCAAACATCTATCAACTCTCTACTATTAAGGTTCAATTCAATTTAATTCAATTTTTTTCCTAAAAAAATGATTAAAAAAAATGACTAAAGTATCTAAAAATCCATTAATAAGGTGACTAATGTATCTAATTTATAAAAATAAAGGGACCAAAATATCATCTTATTCTATTTAGAATATTTATTACTCATTAGTTATCTATTATTTAAATTTAGATTTATCATTTAATTGTTTATGATTTTTATTAGCTATTTTATAAGTATCTTGTTCTTTACTTCACTTTTATATATAGGACCTACCATTGTAATTATTTTTCACTAGTGAAATGAATTGAATATTAATTATTAGTTTTATCTCTCCCCTTTGATTATTATCCCTTTTCATCCATTATCTCACCATTTTCTAATTTTAAGACGATAAAATAGAATTCCAAACATCATGAAAGATCCATTATTTCCTACAAATTTTTAAACGAACCCAAATTGCGAAGCCTTGAACTGATCGCCAAAAAAAACTATGAACCCAAAATCAAGAACAAATAAGCAACAATTACCTAGCACAATATCTTACGATTCAATTTTTTTTTTTTTTTGTTAATCCCAACTCGTCATCCCTTCTCTACGAGTAAACCCAAACCAATAGAAAAAACAGCAAAAAGAAAATTGAAATCGAATAAAGGTTGAATGATTGACATACCTTACTGGGAGAGAACTCTGAGCTCAAATACTTGAGATTATTTGTAGATACTCTTTTGATGGAAGAAAATAATTGCAGAGACCCTTGTTCTGGAGTTGGAAAGAGTTTATGGTTTAGTCTTTTCCTAAAATGGCCAATCAGGTTCCTTAGTAGTTTGCTTTATACTTACATCTGACTAGTGCCCACCCCTGAAAGCACTTTTAATTACACTAGTGCCCCAACGAATAGTATTAATATGAGAAACACACAGAGCAGGAAAACACCTTTTTGCTCTTGTGTCAAACCAAACCCACATCCGCTTCTCTTCTTCCTGTTGGTCCACCTCTTTGCTCTTTTGCTCAAAGCACCAATTTATTTTCCCTTTCTCATCTCAAGAATGAAGATTTTCCCCGAAAATACTAATATCAACACAAAAAAAGTAATCCCATGTCCCAACTTACTCACTTATCAATCCCTGCAAAAATCCTCCAAATCCCTATCCTTCAATTACTTCCTTGCTTATTGCTTTATTTGATTGTTCCCATAAGGTGAGATAAGTTGTCAATTAGGGTTAGACTGAATTTCTAGAATATAGGTGGCGTGCTGTCGAACCTCACAGAATCGGCAAACCGCTCCACAATGGGTCCGAGCTGGGTGGCTTGTGTGTTTCTCATTCCGACTCCACGAGAGATTTGCAATTTGGCTCGTCTTCGTCGAGCTAGAGGCGTGACTTCGTCGGATTCGGAGATTATTAAAGCTTTTTTTAATAGATGAATTACGTATTACATCCAGAATAGAATATATGAGTTATAAAAATATTTAAAATATTTAAATAATTATAATTATATTTATAAGGTTATGGTTATGGTTAATAATAAAAACATAAATTATTAATATATTATGGTATCATTTAAATTAAGATTAAATATATTTATAATTAATTTTAAATATTTTTTTAATTATTTAAATACATAATTTTATTATAATATCTTTAAAAATATATATATAAAATATACATAATATAATTCATTTAAATATTAAATAATGACTATAAATTCAATATATTTTTAACAACACACGTAAAATTATTAACATGATGAACGACCATTTTTTTACTATGCTGTGCATAAACCATATCTGATCCTTCATTACATTGTTTTAATCAAAAATTTAATGTTTTCTAGATGTTAACCTCAAAGGGATGGATGGTACATGTTTTTTAATTATATTTTTGTAACAAAAATTTAGTAACAAGCACTTAATAAATTATTATATATTATTTTTTATTTTTAAATTATTTTTTAATAAAATAATAAAATAATTTATTTAAATTATAAAAATTTAAGATTTTATAATTATTTTATTTTTTTATTATTTTAAATTAAATCGTAACAATATTTTATCAAATTTATTTAGAATAAGAATATTGTGTATATATATTTTATTTTTCTTTGTATTATATAAATATTTTTTATTTTTTATTTAATGTAAATAATTTTTATTTTCGTTCTTTATTAGCTTGAAATTTTCTTTTCTTTTATATAATAAAATATTTATTATTGATTTAATTTTTTATAATTTTTTTGTCGTAATAAAAAACTAGTCAAAAAATTTAAAATTTTTAAAATATCACTTAAATTTTAATCTTCCATTTGCAGTCCCCAATCCTCAATGTTTGTTCGTGCAAGGATTTTAAAGGAGAATAGAGGATAAAATTGTAGACGAGAAATGAGAAAGGGCCTTTAAATCCGCCTTGTTCTACCTGCCCTGATTACAACCAGCAAAACACATTCATTCCTTCCACCACGACATAAAAAAAAACCCAGTAATATCACTTTCAACTCAAAAATTATATCTTGCAACCAAAGGTCTAAATTAACCACCTTTCTAATGTAAGGAGAAAAATACAAACTAAAGGTAAACCAAGTACTCTCAGTCTCATTACAAGGACACCGCATGCAGCAACAAATGTTCTAGGTCTCCACCTTTTCCATACAAATAGGACAACGATCATCTTGTACCACCCCTTTTTATAAAATTTTTCTTTAGTATATTGAAATTTTTCAAAGACTTTCCATGTAAAAAAAAAAATCTCACCTTATGAAGCGTATGAAGCTTCTTCCAAAAACAAAGCTTGCATTTAAGTAAAGCTAGAAGCAAAGAATAACCCAAAACCAAGCTTTTCCTCGTGTAGCCTGTGTAGCCTGTGGTAACATGTTTCCACAATATATTTCCCATTTTTATTAAACCTCCGCTCTAATTTATCATACACACAAGATTAACAAAAAGAAGTAATTACAACAATCATTTCAATAATACATGATTGAACATCCATTCTCCAAAATCTTCTTCACATTATCAATAAAATAACAGAAATAACCATACCCATCAACCTTATAATCACTCAATATCTCCACATCAAGAGCCACTTATCAGTATTTCATATATCAACGTGCCTACATTACCAATAAATCATACATGCACACCCTTCCTTACCTACAAGCCCTTACACAAGCTTTTTCAATATTAAAAACTCAGACCTAACTCAACTCAATAAGATCTCATTAAGTTAAGGATTATCCAGACTTATAAGCATTCTTACTGTCTTAATCCTGACCGATGTGGAACAATGATACTTAACAACCCCTCCACACGGCGGACAACACTTTGATACCAAGTTAAAAATATTGAATGATTGTATTGTATTATGTATCTTAAGGAATATACCTAGTGTATTTATATAGGATTTACAAGTAAACTAGATGTGCTTAAAGCCTATAACATGATATACATTAACAGACATTCATTAATTTGTTAACAGATATATATTAACAACCCTCCCCCCTCAAACTTAAAGTGTATGTAAGACTGACATGAGATTGTCAACTAAATTACGAGTACGTCCCTTAGGAAGTGTCTTGGTAAAGATATCTCTGCAAGTTGATCGTTGGAGAAGACAGAAAAAAGCTTGAGAGTACCATATACAAGATGAGAACGAATAAAGTGACAATCAATCTCGATATGTTTAGTCTGTTCATAGAAGACATCATTGTGAGCAATATGAATGGCACTCTGATTGTCACAATAAAAGGATGTAGCAAATGATGTGGACACACCCAAATCCCTAAAAGTCATCGTAGCCAAAAGAGCTCAGATACAATATCAGCAAAAGCACCATATTCTGCTTCAATACTGGAACGGGCCACGAAAGTTTTCTTACTTCGCCAAGAAATCAAAGAAGAATCAAGGAGAAAGCAATAACATATAGTGGACCTACGATCAGTGCGATCTCCTGCCAAATCAGCATCAAAGAAAGCACGAAGTACAAGAGGAGATTGAGTTGAGTAAAAAAGGCCATGGAAGAGAGTGCCCTTCAAGTATCGTAGAATGCGCAGAACAGCAGCATAGTGAGTCGATCGTGGAGCAGACAAATACTGGCTCAACTGATGAACATCATAAGAAATGTCTGGCCGAGTAACTGTGAGATAAACCGAGCTACCAACCAATCGCCAGTAAAGAGAGGGATTAGTCAATGGTTTTCCCCCGAGGGTGTCAGATGTGCATTAAGTTTGACTGGAGTGTCAACAGTCTTACTGTCAGTGAGTCCAGTTCGAGATAAAAGATCAGATGCATACTTGACTTGAGTAATATACAGACGATCTGTTGAACGAGTGATCTTAAGACCTAAGAAATAGCTGAGATGTCCAAGGTCTTTCATCTCACACTAATGACTAAAAAAATCCTTGAGTTCTTGAATGCCACTGAAACGACAATGCCGAGAGAAGATGGACTTGTTTATGGAGGTGAAAACAAAGGTTGATGTAGGGTTGAATGATTTTTCAATCGATATTTTCGCTATTGACGAAGGCTATTGTGGCCCCGACAATCCTTGATGGATTTGGTTGGGGTTTTCTTGATGATCTTGGACACCATTTCTTAGTTTTTATAAAAGAAGGAGAAAAAAATTGACTGTGTGGAAAGTGATTGGACTTTATACTCACAGGTCTTAGAATCTTTAAAGCTCTAATACCATACAAGAATTCAAGAGTACACTACATTCCTTTATTGAATCTTTAATAAATTCTTAACACACATTGACATCAATGCCTAATATAAAAGATATAGTACAAACTATACATGTTCACAAGCTCACTATTCTGTTAATTAGTTACATAATACTTATAAACTATACTAAGGCACACTATATCACTATATATTCTAACATTATCACATGTTCTTTAATGTTAATTTTGTAAAAAATTTAAATTTAGGACTAGTATTGCATTTTCTTATAAATTATAGGACTTGAAATTACCAATCCAAAAAATTCAGGACATTTCTAAGATCATTATAGGACATATCATGCCATGCACCCCATAACGTAGTATTGGCTAATTACAAATCACAAAGACAAAAAAAGAAAGAAAGGAAGGAAGGCAGACAATATTGCAAAAAACACAAATTTGAGCAAGGAGGCGAGAACATAAACTCTCTGCACTTTTTGATGCACAACATACTATTTATGCTCCACAACACCAATGCAAACCCCTACTGCAACTAAAAGAGTCAACGTATCCACAACAAATGAAATTCTAAAATCACTGCCGAGGTTCCAATTTGTCACGATAACAAACTACATCTTAAACCATCTTTCCTAAAGTGTTATTAATGACACCCAATCATATTCATGCAAAAATGTCATCCGGATTTGTAAGAAATGGATTTATTGATATGAATAAACGAATGTTTACAACCTATTTATACAAAAGAAAAGCAAATTTGTAATAATTAAAAATAAACATAATTATGGAGAGGCATGTTCATGAATGACTGTCCTTCCCAATATTTCGTTTGGTGTAACCCATTTAGGTGTGTTGGTTGTCACCAAATTTGGATCTCATAATTCTTTAACATTCTCCTCGAGTTAGAATATATGTTAATTATTCCTAACTTGTTAAGTAAACAGAAAATTGTGGAAAACTTCGGGGATTTGGTAAATATATCTGTGGTTGCTCTAATGTAGAATATGATAAGTTTTGATCATTCGACTTGAATCTTTTCTCTTACTAGATGGCAATCGATCTCTACCATGTGTTTGGTTCGTTCATGAAACAACTTTGGATTTGATGCAATGTGAAGAACTGCTTGATTGTCACAATATAACTTGGTTGGTTGAGAGTGTTTGATACCCAAATCATCAAAATATATCGTAACAGGGTTACTTTGCAACGTCATTGCCGTAGAAGCGGTATTGATCTCTGCACTTGATCGTGAGGCTTGTATTTTGTTTCTTAGTTTTCCAAGAAATTACTTGAGTTTCCAAGAAACATACAATATCCTGTGGTTGATCGTCGTGTATCTGTGCATTTTGCCCGGTCTGCATCACAAAGCATTTAGTTGTAATGAACTAGTTCTTTGAGAAAAAGAGACATTATACCTGGTGTGTTCTTGACATATCGTAGCACTGTTGAAATTTCTTCCAAATGTGGTTGTCGTGGTTTATCCATATATTATTGGTGAGAATGTGCACGGCGTACGCTAAGTCGGACCTTGTGATGGTCAAGTATATTAATCTCCACAAGTCTTCGATAGGATGTGGGATTCTTGATGAATTCTCCTTGACCTTCAATGAGGGATAAATTTTTGTTCCATAGGTGAATTAGCGAGATTTTGCACAGATAACCCATATCCTCCAATATTTCAAGTGCGTGCTTGCGTTGTGGCCAGAACAATTCCCACTTCTGGAACGTGAAACTTCTATGCCGAAAAATACTTTAATTCACGAGATCTTTAAGCTTGAATTGTCTCGTGAGATGATTCTTAGTTTTCTTCAATGTCTTGTATATTGTTTCCTGTTATGATTATATCATCTACATGTAGACAAGAAGAGGTGAGAAGGAATTACCACGGGTTCGGACGAACGGTGAGTGATCATACTTGGATTGGTTAAAACCGGCTTGCTTAAGTGTTGTTGATAGCTTGATGAACCATTGTCGTGAGGCTTGTTTAAGTCCCGTACAAAGATTTATGTAGCTTACGTACTCGCGTTTCCTCCTTTCGTCAGAATCCGAGGTGGAAGGGACATGTAGACATCTTCGTGAAGATCACCGTAGAGAAAAGCATTGACATCAAGTTGTCGAAGATGCCAATTTTGAATAGCGACGACGAGGAGAAGCCGAACGGTGACAAGTTTGGCTCTTGGTGCAAAAGTTTCTTGGTAGTCAAAACCTTCAACTGATCAGTATCCTTTAGCCACTAATCGAGCCTTGTATCGTTACAGCCATCGGGATTATACTTGATTTTGTAGACCCGTTTACAACAGTGGTTTCTTGTTTGGAGGAAGTTGTTGAAGCGTCCAAGTGCCATTAGTTTCAAGGGGGCATCAGGTTCTTGTTTCATAGCGGCAAGCCGCCATTTTGGATCATTGAAAGCTTCGGCCAAAAGTGGTTGGTTCCACTGAGAATGGAAATAGAAGTAGCGAAGGCCACGATGTGCGGTGATAATTAGTCGTAGGTAAGTACGTGAGATAAAGAATGAGAAGTACCTTTGTCTTTCGACGATCTTGAGTGAGACGAAGGAAGGGCAGAAGGTAAGGAAGCTTCTACGTGATATTTTTGAAGGTAGCTAGGAACGTTTGGTGGATCGGCCTATGTGTGGTGTTGGAGAAGTTGTGTGTGGTGGAGAAGTTGATGATGATGTTTCGAAGATGAATCTTGAAGATGAAGAGTGTCGGTGATTGTTGGAAGCCGGTGATGTATGATCAAGTGATATATTTGGATTGGTTGATTGACGAATGTTGGGTATGTCATCATAGATAGTATCTTCGATGGAGGAAATAGGGTTGGAGTGTTGACGGACGGAAGTGAAATAAGGAAATACATGTTCATGAAAGATAACATCTCGAGACACTAAAGTCTTGCTTGTTTCCAGGATTGTAGACACGATAACCTTTGATCCCGGATGGATACCCAGATGAATATGCATTTATGTGATCTAGCATCGAACTTGGTGAGTCGATCATGATGTGGCAGACCTGAAAACAAAGAGAACCAAAAACACGAAGATGTTCATACCTAGGAGCTTTGTGAAAAAGGACTTCAAATGGTGTTTTACCGCCGAGAACGAGATGTTGGAGTGATTTATGAGGTATGTGGGCTTTGTAAGAATGGCATCTCCCCACAGAAATTGTTTAGGAAGATTGGCTTGGAAGAGCAATGAACGGCGGACGTTGAGAAGATGGCGATGTTTGCGTTAAATGAACACCATTTTGTTGAGGGTAGAGACCATGACTAGTTTGATGAAGGATTCCGCAGTAGAAAACATCCTGGGTCGTAGAAAATTACGGTCGTTGTCCATCATTCTGAATGATTTTAACTTCCTGGATGAAAATTGTGTTTCAACAAGATTGATGAAGGTGGTAAGAGATGTGCGTGTATGATTTAGCGTGTAAGAGATAGACCACGTATGCGTCTTGAGTAGTCATCATGATAGTGAGAAAATAACGTGCTCCAATTAAGTCTTTGGAATGTGATAACCACCCCCACGAATATCGGCATGAATCATTTCAAATGGTGCTTTTGTATTGATGGAACTTAAAGGAAATGGATTACGTGTTTGTTTAGCTAATGGACAAATAGAACAATCACAATGGAACAAAAAGGTGTGTTGATGGAAAAGAGAAATTACACGCATCGTTATTAGATAAATGACCAAGTCGTTGATGCCATAGATGAGTTCTTTAGGCGGTGTTTGAAAGCGGAGAAACATCCGGCCTTTTGAGAAATAGTCGGTAGTAGAGTCCCCGCTTTCTCGATTCCACGTCAATCGTCTTCCCGAGCATTTGTCACGAACAAAGCGCATCATCTTGTTAGTGAAGGTGACATGAAATAATATGAGGTTTGAGTTAGTTTAGCTACCTTTGAAACTAAGTTTAATTTGAATGAGGAACACACTGAAGACATTATGGAGTATGAAATTATTTGAGAAATGCGGTGATACGTGTGACACGGGCGAAGAGAATGATCAGGTAAATGTACATGTCCGATTAGTGAGAATGGAATCTGGGCTTCAAGGTTTTGAGCAACCATTGTGATCGGTTGCCCGTATCAAAAATCCAACGGGTTTCGAATGGAAAAACGATTACGTAATGTGTTACCTGAAGAAGTAGTCACTTGACTTGCCATGCTACGATTTGGATTGATTGAGAAGTGTAAGGGAGCTCTTGATATTGGGAAGATGTAAGGTTGTGGAATGGTGTCTTTGTGTCGGGCTTGACTTTCTTGAAAGTCGGTATGATGAGCTTTGGAAGGGAAGCCATAACTTGTATTTCTCTTATCTTGAATTACTCCTTTCTTAACGTGTTGACGTTACATGTCCATTCAAACCCGCAAAAATTACATTTGAGACGCTTTCGGCGAGTTTTCAAAATTGTGTCATTGAGACCACAAAAATCACATTTGAGGTGACTTCGACAATTCTCGGAATTATGGCTATATTATTGCATCGATTGCACTTGAGATGTGGATTCCTCAAGTGGGTAATTTTTGTGAGTATATTGTGGACGACTATCTCCGGCAACAAGTGCGGCGGCTCAGGTATCCTTCCCACGTGCACAACGTGGAGACGACTCTTTTGCTTTTCATCTTGAACAATAAGTGAATAGACCTTATTCTTGTAGGTAATGGTTCCATGAGCAAGATTTGTCCACGTGCGGATGTGTAAACATTGTTAAGCCCATGAGAAATTTTATGGTTATTGCTTTTGTTGATATTCTTGTAGTTCTCTTAGGCCCATTCCACCACGATGTGGAAGAGACGTAGTGCATCACGACTATCCCATAAGCTTTTCAATTTTGTATAGTGATTCTCCAATGCTTACACATACGTATGCAATCGTCGTGGATCTCTTGCTCGATGTGGAATAGGTGCTTGTTGGTGTGCGGCACGTTCCTTTAATTCCTCCCATAACTTCGTATGCGGTATCCATACATGACTTTCTGCAATTTTGGGTGATATAGTGTTGAGGATCCATCCTTTGACAAGAATGTTGTGAGTCCATTGTTTGATTTACGATTTCAAGGTTTGTTGATGGCGCTTTTGATTGTGCGTCAATGAATCCTTCTTTGTTTTTGGTTATTAGGGCATGAAGCATTGCGTGACTCGAATGTGATGTTTCTGGTTTAAGGATCGAGTACGAGAATCATGCCTGGTTGGTCACGAGTGGTGTAAATATAATGAACGGCTAAAATTAAATGGGTCACCATTTTGGTAAAGTAGGGTTGGTATTGGTAGTCAAAGACATTATTTGTTGAATAAATTCGAAATTACGGGATAGTTTTAAGTGTGTTTTAGACAATAATGACTATTTATGAAATAAATAATGGACTGAAATATGCTTTATCTTATAGAAAAAGAGTTAAGGATTACGAATCCTAGGAAATTTCGTAGAAGAACCGATTCGGAAAGTGGGTGAACCGGCGGTTGGAATGGTGGCTGTGGTACAACGGCGGTGGAACACTAAACGGGATGAAGAATCGGGCCGGGGCCAGGATGAAGAACCGAACCGAAGTGAGCAGCCAGCGTCGTTTGCTTGACGGCACGCTGACGGCGATGTCGTTGAGTCGTCTTCTTGTGGTAGCGCGTGTTGGCGCGTGTCTCCGGTGGCGCGTGGAACGGTGAGTTTAAAACAGAAGGCGCGTGTGAGCGCGTGAATAGGTATTTTGGCTTGATTTTAATTGCGGTATCGCTTCGGATGACGAATAATATGATGGGATGAAATTTAAATTATTTTGTGGATCTAAATTGGTTTTGGAAAAAAAGCAGTTGAAGAAAAATGGGAAAAAAATTTACATGGTGAATTTTATGGGAATTGTTTCACCATACGATCTGAAATGTAAGAAATGGATTTATTGATATGAATAAACGAATGTTCTTACATATTTATCTGAAAAGAAAAATTTGTAATAATTAAAAATAAACATAATTATGGAGAGCGTATTCGTAGACAATTTATCCTTCATGCATCGCTGTTGCTGCCATTCAAAAACTGGTGTGTTGGTTGTCACCAGCTGGATCTCATATTCTTTAACAGGATTTGGAAAGCACCTGATAAAGGATGAAATAGTAATATATTTATAGTTAAAGAAAAAGCCATCCTATAATCACGAAAACCACAAAGAATTATATTAAATCAACACCTGCCTCCAGACTGCAAAATCTTCAACTAGACAATTAACCTGACAAGTTTCAGGTATATTACTCAATCACATAATGAGAAAACCTTCAACGTCTAAATTTACCAATTTGAGCAAACACGATTAAAACGCTAAACAAATTCTTCAGCGACTTTGAATTCATAGATTAAAGAAAAGGAAAACGCTGAATCCCAGAAAATTGTGTTTATTAACATGAACATAAACCATCTGGAAAATGTCCAGAGAGAAGAAGTTTAAATAGGGAAAAAAACCCTAAAATGAGAAATTAACTTCAATATGATTTCTTGTAACGAGCTACCTCATCACTATTGGGAAAGAAACCCATGATTCTACCAGCTGAATTCTGGTAAGCGTACATGAAGCCACCCATCAGCCCAATCAAACCCCCTGTCACCATTGACGGCCCTTTGATCCCTGGCTTTATTCCTATAACATATTTAGGGGCGAACTAGTTTACATTACACATTACAACATAAAAGAGAGATTAAAACTCTATAATTGGAAAACAAGGAGATAATGAGGAACGTGAAAGTGGAAAAGGGATAAACCAGAGAGGTAGCCAACGGTGACGGAAACACCAGTGATGGTGAGGAAACGGAGGTAGTCCAGGGAACTGAAGTTACCAACGACTTTCGTGAATGGAGGGTTCCGATCTAAAACAGGGTACTCTGGCTTCGCCGACGCTGTTATGTCGGTGTTCATTTTGCTTCGTTACAGCCGCCGATTGCTCTCTCAGTTTGACTTCTCTCAACTCCCTCCTCTTCGTTTAATTATTTACCCCCAGTAATTTAAAAAAAAAAAGACGAAGAGAAGAAGAAAAATGTTTCCGAAAGACGGAACAATCTCATTGGGTCTTCATAACTGGGCCTTCGTAGTGTGTATTACAAATATACTAGAAATATCCACTGTTACTCCCTTGGCACCGTTTTTATTTTTATACTTACATAAGATTTTTTTTTTTAGATATCATAAAATGTTACTCTATTAATTTTTGAACGTGTATAATTTTAACCTCTTTCAAACCTTAAACAGATATTTATTATATATTTTTAACGTATAATTTATAATATAATATTCTTTAATTTTTCTATTAATAATAACATATTTATATCAAAATTTTAATAGAAAATACGTGTTAAAGAATTAAAAAAAATTAATTAAATAATATGTTATATGTAAAACAAAAATATCTTAAATTAACCAATAGGCTAGATGAAAAATGTAGATACAATTAGATTTGGACATTTGGTTTGAGATTAAAACATTGCATAAAAAAAAATTGACCTGTTTTATCTAAAATTAAATAAATTAAACCAAGAACCCAACTTATAATGATTCATGTTTTCGTTTCTTCTACGAAATTATATTGGATTCGTTAAAATCTTACGAATCAATCATATGCATCTTGATTACGAAGAAAATAGTTTTTGACTGGCAAGCGAATAAGGTACACTTGTGTCACGTCCCGCCCAAACTACCCCTAAAATTGAATGTTGGGCTAAAAGGATCTAGGCATGGAAAGTTATAGAGTTCCTGAAATCTAGAAAGTTTGGAGTTGGATGGACTCGGCTCAAGCTTGAAGACCCTAGAATGTTCTGCAGAGCACACCAGAGGGTGCTAGAATGGGCTAGAACGTTCTAGAATGCGGCCGGATGGTTCGGGAAGGATGTAGAAGCCCATTTGGAAGCTTGCGGAACATCCGGAAGGTTGTAGAAGGCTCTTTGGAAGCTTGCGGAACATCCCTGGAAGGTGCATGAAGGACAAGCCTAGAAGACTCACAGAGTGGGATAGAAGGTCCTAACCTTGTGGCTCGTATGCATAGAACTCTCTTGTATATTAAGAGCTAGAAGGATCTAGAGAAATGTGGCATACTCTTAGACTTGTTGCCACACTATAAATAGACCACTTGGTCTTCATTTGTATTCATCCTTGGGAATTCTTAGCAATTGTATCATAAACTCTCTAGAGCAATACAAAGCATTCTTTGCAAACTCTCTTACTATTCTCTTTGGAGTTCCATTTTCGGATTGAAAGGCAGGCTTAGTGCGACGGACCGAGCTAAGTACCGCACGATCGCTACTTAAGAAATTAAGGTCGTGACAGTTGGTATCAGAGCAGGTTAAAGTATCTCTATCTTTGGCAAATATGAAGAACACCGCCCGAGCTACACGAGCATGGACGTTCCACCAATGGAACGTGGCCGTGAGGAAGTCTGCGAAAGCCCAAAGGAATCTCGAGCCAGAGTCGAAAGACTTGCTTTCTAGCTTGGAAGCACGAGTGGGAAGTGCGCGGAGACGGCTTAGGGAGGCATTTGATCGGGTTGACAACTCAGAGAACGTTGCAATGGCTTGGAGGCCGAGGGATGTGGAAATCCGTACGGCGGTTAAGATGTCACTCAATGAGGACTCGGCGGATTGAGGCAGAGATTGATGGGTTGAAGGCGGAACTTGCCAAGGTAAGGGATCTTGTCAGAAGAGAACTTGCTAATGTATTGCGTAGAATGGAGGATATGGGTGGTGATCTGGCTACGTAGTTTGCATGGCCGCGGAACTAGATGCGCAACCCGCCCGGTAGGCTAAGAGGGTGGACGTTCCCCGAGCCCGAGACGTTTAATGGCGTTAGGAACGCCGAGGGAAGTGGACTGACTTCACATGGGGGCTAGAAGCGATACTTTGAGGCTGCGCGTAACGGACCATGCCCGGCGAGATCCGAATCACACGGCCGTGTACTTATCCGACAACGCGATGTTGTGGTGGAGACGGAGACATGGAGATGTGCAACGTGGGGTTTTGCACTGAATTGACACCTTTGAAGACTTTAAAAGGGAGTTCAAGAATGCGATTCTTCCTGTAAACGGCCCGAAGAGGAGTGCGGGCCGCGACTGACGGTTAAGCGAGACGGGTAGCATAAGGGATTATGTGAAGGAGTTCACATGACCTTGTCTTGAAGTCCCCGACACAGCGACAAGGATGCCCTATTCTTGTTCATGGGCGGTCTCCCGATCGTGGGCTAACCTTGAGCTCGAGCGACGTGGTGTCCAAGATTTATCTTCGGCCATTGCGACGGTGAGAAAGCTTCGTTGACTACTCCGAACAAGGGAGGGCTCCAAAGCCACGGACAAGAAGTTTGGTGGAGAAGAAAGTAATGGAGGCCGTGCCAAAAGTCGGGGATCCAAAAATCATAAAGGCAACTCCTCATTCAAGCCACGGGACAAGGGAAGGAGAAGGAGGATCGGAATGTCTCAAAGCCCCGTGTAACGTGCTTTATTTGCGACGGACCGCATTGGGCACGCGGTGTCCCAAGAGAAGGCATTGAGTGCCTTAGTTGCCTCCACGCATGGTCCAAGATGGAGGTGAGTCGGACGATGGTGCAAAGATGGGTTCTGCGCCTGCGAGGTGCATTGCGAGTGCTGAAGACCAGAAAGGGGCGATGTGCGTAGATGCGACCATCGATAGGAAGGTCGCCAAAGCGCCTTGGTCGACACGGTGCGTCTCATAACTTTGTTTCGGTGGAGGAAGCAAAGAGACTAGGCTTGAAGGTTGTCAATGGAGGGGGGTTCTCTCAAAGCAAGTTAACTCACACGGCCTTGCCGTTGCATGGAGTTGCTCGCGGGGTTAAGGTCGATCTTGGTGCATGGGCGCGGCCAAGTAGACTGTCGGGCGCGCTATGGACGACTTCTCGGTTGTATTTGGCATGAGTTCTTGGACCAGGTTAGAGCTTTCTTGGTGCTCAAAGCTCTATGTGTATTATGGATGGCTCTACAAGGCATGTGTGGTACCAACGGAGAGGACCACGGATCTACTACTCAAACTCTCTGGCGCACCAATTCGAAAAGGGATTGAAGAGGATGAAGAGAGTTACTTGGCCATCCTGGAGTACGACGATGAAGAGGTGTCACGAAGCCAAGCTTGCCAACGGAAGTGCAAGGCTGTCTTAGACAAGTTTCAAGAGGTGATCAGGAAGCATTGCCGTGTTACCTCCCGAGGAGAGGTAGACCACGTGAGATAGAGTTGGAACTCGGAGTGCCACCAAATGATGAGTCCCTGTCGGATGGCAAACTCGTAGTTGGTGAATTGACACTCGATGAATCTTTGGATCACGCAGGCTTTATAAGACCTTAAAAGCCCCGCTTTGGTGCCCACTGTCTTTGTTCCAAAAGAAGAAGGATGGCTCGGCTGCGGATGTGCATTGACTATCGGGCTCTAAACAAGATCACCCGTCGAGAACAAGTATCCTATCCCACTTATTGCCGATTTGTTCGACCAATTGGGGAACGCAAGATACTTTACAAAGTTGGATTTGCGATCGGGTTACTACCAGTACGCATAGCCGGAGGAGATGAGCCCAAGACTACTTGTGTGACAAGGTATGGTGCCTATGAGTTTCTTGTCAGCGCCATTCGGTCTCACCAATGCACCGCCACCTTACGCACATTTCATGAATAAGATTTTCCATCCCTACCTCGATCGGTTCGTGGTAGTATATCTTGATGATATTGTGATATATAGCCGGACTTTGGAAGAACATCTAGAGCATTTGAGGAAGGTGTTCGAGGTCACGAGGAGAATGAGCTATCGTCGAAGGAAAAATGTTCCTTTGCCCAGACGAAGTGATGTTCCTAGGGCGTAGGATAAAGGATGGAAAGCGATGATGGATGGTACTAAGGTGAAAGCCGTCAGGATTGGGAGCCTCTCACCAAGGTTCTGAATTAAGATCTTTCCTTGAACTTGTAAACTATTACGAAGGTTTATCAAGTCTACCGGCGGAAAAGCGACCCGCTCATTAACTTGCTTAAAAAGAACAAGGCTTGGGAGTGGACAAATGAATGCCAAGCCTCATTTGAAGACTTGAAGAAGGCCGTTAGTGAAGAACGGTGCTTTGTCTTCAGACCCTTCAAGACATACGAGGCTGCGTGATGCTTCAGACTTTGCCATTGGTGGGTATTGATGCAGGAAGGGCGTCAATAGCTTATGAGAGCATGGCTCAATGACAACGAACGCCGCTACACCGTACAAGAAAAAGAAATGACAGCCAATTTCATTGCCTAAGGGTGTGGCGACATTATTTATTGGGTTCTCATTTTGTTATTATGACGGACGACAATGTAGCGACAGAGTTACTTTCGGACTGAAAAGAAGTTGAGTCCCAAGCAAGCTCGGTGGCAAGATTTCTTAGCGTAGTTTGACTATAGGTTGGAATACAAGCCTGGTAAGGCCAATGTGGTGGGCGATCTGTTGAGTCGCAAGACGGAAATAGCGACCTTGAAAACAGTAGTCCTTTCTTTGGATAAGATCAAAGAAGGGTTGGAGCGTGATGCCGCACCCCAAAACCTACTTGCCCTTTCGTCAAGGAAGGAAAGACGAGACGATTTTTGGGCCGAAATGATTCGACTACTTCGCCAAAGCGAGAATCGAATCTTCGTGCCAAATGGGGGGAGCTTAAGGAAAGAGCTTATCAAGGAGTGCCATGATTCGTTATGGGCGGGGACAGGGAATGAGGCGTACCTCTTGCTTTGATCAAGTCCATCTCTTGGGCCTCAACTTGGGATGATGTAGAAGCTTATGTGAAGACTTGTCTTGTATGCCAACGACAAGATTGAGCAACATGCACCCGGCGGGTTGTTAGAGCGGGTGCCCGTTCCGATTCCGAGAGTGGGGAGAGTGTCTACATGGACTTCTCACTTGCTTGCCAAAATCGGGGATTTGGCAGCATTATTGTCATCGTTGACCGTTTCGGCAAAATATGCGACATTCATACCGCCTCAACGGATTTCCGCGGAATGAGACGGACGCGGTTGTTCCTCAAGAATGTTGTGAAGCATTGGGAATTCCTTCCAATATCGTAGTGATCGAGACCCACGATTCACGGGGAAATTTTGGACGGAACTATTCAAGGCTGTTGGGATCATACTGAACTTCTCCTGAAGCTTTCATCCACAAAGTGACGACAAACGGAGCGCGCCTAACGCGTTCTTTGAACTCGTATCTTAGGCACTTTGTTAGTGCAATCAACGAGATTAGGGCGAAGTTGTTGGATGCAGCCCAATTCTCATAACTGCAAAGAAGTGAGTCCACCGCATTAGAGTCCCTTCCGAAATTTTCATGTGGCGGCCACGTGACCCCTCGTACCTTGGCCACGAGCTATGAAGGAAAGAGCCAGTTGCTTTCAAGTTTGCAGGCACATGTGAGCAAGCGAGGATTGGCTCGAGGAGCCTATTTGCGTAAGGCGTCCCCAAGAAGATGAAGAAATGGGGCGACAAGAAGAGAGGATGGTAGAGTTTCGGGAAGGTGATTTGGTCCTGGTAAAACTATTGCCCAACAATTCAAGTCACTGCGGAAGGTTCGTAAGGGGTTGGTACGGAAGTATGAGGGACCATTTCTGTCCTCAAGAAAGTTGGTGGTGTGTCAAGCTATTCTGACTCCTCCAAAGCTTAAAATATATCTTGTTTTCATGTAAGCCTGCTAAAACCTTACCATGGAGAGGAGCATGACATTAGTCGGGGAGTATCAAAGAGAGCTCCTACCGCAGTGCCAACCTCCTTTGATAAGGAAGTGGACTCAATTTTGGCGGACCGTTTGATCAGGAAACGAAGGGCGTACCAAGTTATAAGGAATACTTGGTCAAATGGAAAACGCATACAGAGAAGAAGAAACAAGTTGGGAACACGAGGATTCCTTGTGGCGATTTAGAGATCTATAGAGGTTTCAACTTGAAGGGCGCCGACGGGCGTCGCGAACTTGAAATGGGGAGGTGTCACGTCCCGCCCAGCCCTAAAAATCCAAATGTTGGCACTGAGATCTAGACACGTGGAAAGTTCTAGAGTTGCCTAGAGAAGTCTAGAAAATTTGGAGTTGGATGGACTCAAGCTTGAAGACCCTAGAATGTCCTGCACACATGTAGAGGGTGCTAGAATGGTGGAACGTTCAGAATGCGCCGGATGGTTCGGGAAGGATGTAGAAGCCGGCGGAAACTTGCGGAACATCCGGAAGGTTGTAGAAGGCTGGGAAGCTTGAACATCTGGAAGGTGCGTGAAGGAGAGTGTCTTGGACAAACCCTGAAGACTCTAGAGTGGGATAGAAGGTCCTAGAACCTTGTGCAGGCTTGTACACAGAACTCTCTTGTATATTCTAGAGCTAGAAGGATCTAGAGAAATGTGGCATACTTTCTTAGACTTGTTCTTGTGTTATTATAAATGAACACTGTGTCTTCATTTGTATTCATCGCTTGGGAATTAGCAATTGTATATTAAACTCTCTAGAGCAATACAAAGCATTCTTTGCAAACTCTCTTACTATTCTCTTTGGAGTTCCATTTTCGGATTGAAAGACAGGCTTAGTGCGACGGACCGAGCTAAGTGCCGCACGATCGCTACTTAAGAAATTAAGGTCGTGACACTTGACTATGAACCTCTAAATTGGCGATTTTTGTGTTGTGGAAACTAGAGATTAAACCTCAGTAATAGCTGGTATTGATGTTGCTTGTACTTACTTTACTGGGATTAATATATCTTGTTATCTATGTACTTTAATACGTGCCTATATATATATATATATAATATACTTTTTTTTATTTTTCAATTCTTCTATATATATACAGGTAGACTATCCAATATCAAATATGCAATATTTTATCTCTCTACCCAATGCAAATGTAAAATGGATTACACATGATCGATATAAAAATCTTATAAATATAGCACGCTTTGTCTATTTTTGTAAGTCTGAAAAGTGATACTAAAACCTTCCTTTTTCAATTTCAAACTTTGAAACACGAAAACTAATAACAAGAGAGGTGATTCTTTTCCTTCATCATAGAAGCATCCGATTCAAACCCATTACCATATGCAGATTTCGTTTATGCATGCCATTTCCTTCCAAAAACTTCCGGACAAAAATTAATGCATAAAGGGAATAAAGATAGAAGAGAGGGAGAACGTTGATATGAGTTTTTTTTTTTTTTTTGTCTGTTAAATCAATCAATCAAAAGGTGATTATTTTAAATAAAGAAAAAATATCTTATAAATTTCGTTATTTTTAATTAAAATATATTTTATTCTCTTAATTATTAGATGTAATAATACAATTCAATCATTTTTACGAAAAGAATCATAGAAATTTATTTTTTTAAATAATTAACTTGTATTATCTTATTTTTATTAAAGATAATGGAATTGTATTATTCTTTTTTCTTTAAAATGAAGTGATAAAATATTATTATTAAGTACAATTAAATTATTTAATAAAAAAAATTTCTTTTAATATATTTAAGATATATATATATATATATGATATATTATTTTCCTTCGAACCACAATTATCACTCTCATTCTCTTTCTAAAGAGAGACTCATCCTCTCCAAAGCTTTAATAAAGAAAAAAAAAAAAGGAACGGCTAGCTTCTTAGGGACAAACAAACTGACAAAGCAAATCACCCCACCCTTATATTCCTCCAAACACTCCCTTCCATGAGCTAAGTTCAACATTCTTCTTGGACTTTTCTCCAAAACCCCTTTTTACTTTTACCTTTTTCCTCCATATAACACTAAAACAAAACAATTATCCCCATACATTTGGCCATTCAAACTCTTCCTTTTGTTTTTTGTTGCTTATCTGCCGATTCTCATTCTCTTTTTTTTTCTTTTTCTTTTTTTAATTCATTTAGAATTTCATTGAACAATTAAACTAATTTATTCAATATAAAAAGGCAACTTATTGCTTTCCCTATATATGAATGCATGCATAACCATTTAGAATTTCTCATTCAAAACAACCCAGTTGCCAACTTTTGAAGTTAGCTAGTTAAACTCCAAAAGAAAAACATGGGTAGGGAAAGCTATGATCCAACAGTTGTTGTCCATTCATCATCATCTATTGCTTTGTTGCAGGAAAGATTTAAACGACTACAGAGAGTTAAGGAAATGAGAGAGGAAAGAGAATTCATCATGAGAATGCTTTCTGTTTCTGATCACCAACCTAATAATTATAATCATAAGCAGTACTACTACTTCAATGTGAAACCAAACATGAATTATTATTATTATGACTCAGAAGCAAGGTTGTTTTACCATCCTCCTTCCCAACCCCAAATGTCTCTTACACTTTGGCCAACATCCAACACCAGCTTTGATGACCACAGGAGTACAGATAATGTTCTTCAATCTTCACAACTTTCCTCGAATTATAAATTGAAAGACTCTGTCTCTGACTACTCTGATATTGACACTTCTCTTCATCTGTAAAACCATTCTATAATGTTTTTATTTATCTTCTGTTTTCTATTGTAATGTAATGTTAGATACCGTTTAAGACACAGCCTTCATGTTTGGTTTAATTTCAATAGAGGCTAATTGAAATTTTGTCAGTACTTCTTTGTTAATTACTATAAGGCTTGAGGTCCAAGACTTTCAAAGCACATAAAAATACTTTTTTTTTGTTTTGTTTATGTTTTTTTTCCTGTTTTCAATAGTCTCTGAGTTTGCTCTTGATTGCATATTCCCCTTTTTCTTCAGGCAGATCAGGTTAGTACTTAAATAAATAGTGCAGATATATTTTTTTTATTTCTTACTAAAAGTTTGATTTACTTTCAATATATTACTTACAATTTTCTTTTTCTTATTAAGTTGTTACTTTATAGATTCAATTATGTATTTTAACTGATATTAAAATTAAATTTTAACAGGAGTAAATTACAATATTGTACCAACACTTTCCGTAAAAAATTCCAAACCCTAATCCAAAGGCTCAAAATCACTTATCCATAAAGATTTAACACAACTAAACTATGTGATTGATGATAGGAAAAAAATTGAAATTAAGTTTAAATGCCTCACTCTAATAACAAATACTAATTTCATCAATTTTGGGGATTCCCTAAGACATGAAATATATGTCATTATTCACCAAAGCTCAGTACGTACATTAGAATAACCATAATATAAAGAAAAATGCTATATACATGACAAAATTCGTGTGCCAATTGTATCAGTAAACCAAGTAAGTCAAAAGCTGAGAATGAAAGTCTGCCGAATAGCTCATCTTATGGTGGTTTGCATATCCTCGAATTTCTCGTTGCTTCATCTAACTTGTCTTATTCTCTTAGTCAAATGTTTATACCAAATATTAGGTGAAGAATTTAAGGACATGGTTTCGGCTAAATGTTGCTAGCTACAATATGAACAAAGGCGTGCTTATTTCCTAAGCACCGTAAAGAAGAAAACAAGAAACTCACAGAGAGAGTATCTTCAGAGTTCTTGAGGAGAAGAAACTCTTAAAAAATATTAACTTCAATTAATTAATTTGCTATACACATTATAGAGATGTATTTATATTACTTGTTAAAGGCCTACATACATGTGAAAAGCACTACTTGCCTCTCAAGTGAAAGGGCATAACAGAATAATAACTGAATTCTGTTACGTATACTTACTGCACAAAGACTATAACCACACTACAAGTTAATTACAAGAATTACACATACTATGTAAGGCTTACACAATTACATATTTTATTATCCCCTCTCAAACTCTATTCTAGGCAAGACTAGAAGTTTATTTCGCAGCTCCTGAAATTTGTGATTAATGAGAGGCTTTTTCAACAGATCTGTCCCCTGGTCTTCAACATACACATGCCTAACATCAAGTACCTCATGCATCACTGGATTTTTTTCACTAATGTTGAATGCTAACATTATCACGACTTTATGCCTAATTCACATAGCATGAATCTCAACCAGATCACCTCTGCAATGCCTAAAGCTAATTCTCTATATTCGAACTCAATGGAGGATCTAGATACCACTTTCTATCTGTTAGAGCTCCAAAAAATTAAGCTATCATCGACGCTTGAAGCTCAGTCTGTATTCGAGAAAGAAAAAAACGATCAATTTTTTTACTTTTTTGCAACAACAAACCATGTGTTAGTGTTCCTTTTTGATATCTCAACACTTTCTTTACAACTTGTGAGTGCATCTCATTAGAGGAGAGACGAATTGACATAGTTTGTTTATAACAAATGTTATATCTGATCGAGTTACAATGAGATATTGTAACACTCTTACCACGCTCTTCTAAATAGTTGGATCAACAAGTACCTATCCATCATACTATGAGAGTTTCTTACCAATTGGCATAGGATTAAGGAGAGCATTCACATCGCTCATCTCAATCTCATCTAGTAAATCTTACAAGTACTTATGTTAAGAAAGATGCAAAAAGTTACTTGTTCTTATAACTTCAATTCTTAAGGAGAAAGACAAAGCACTGATGTCTTTTAAAGAAAATTAAGTATGCAATAAAGTAACAAATTCTTGAATAATGTTAACTCTTGTCCCTGTGTAACTATGATATCATCCACGTATATTAATATTACAGTCAAGTCTTTATTATGAGACTTGTAAAACAATAAAGCATCACACTTGAAATTGACAAAATCCATGCTAATCAAACTTGCACTTAGCTTTTAGAATCAGGTTCTAGGAGTTTGTTTAAGGCTATAGAGTTCTTTCTTGAGTTTATAGACAATAGATACATCATATTCAACTTCAAAACCTTGAAGTTGAGTCATATTCACCACTTATTCAATATCTTCATTCAAAAAGACATTATTAACATCTAATTACTTAATAACTTAGTTCTTACTCATAGCCATAACAAGTATCAAATTAATTATTGTATGCTTGACTATAGGGTTTAAAGTATTAAAGAAATCAACCTCTTCCTCTTTATGATACCCCTTAGTCATAACTCTAGACTTCAATATGTCAATCTCACGTGTAGGCTTTCTTTTGATTATGTAAATCCATCTGTCACTTATCACTTACATTTTAACTTCATAAGAAACTAACTCCCAAATCTCATTTTGAATAAAAGCATCATATTTCTCTTTCATCAAACCATCCATTCACAATATTTCTTTACCTCAATAAAATTGTTTGGCTTTACATTAAGAACAAAAAAAGGCATATACTATATAAGCAAGCTTTTTTAGTTTTTGAGTACCATCTTTTAATAAAGTGATCATAAGATGTATGTTAAAGACATTAAAAGGATAAAATGGTGCAAGGAATATAGGTGGTTGAGTGGATTTTTCAACACAAGGTGAATGAGGTAAAGAAATAGTACAAATGATTTTGTCTCGTAAGCACCAATAGTTGAACGAGGTAAAGAAATGGTATGAGAAGGTGACTGAGGAAAGGAATGAAATAAAGAATGCTCTATCAAAATAGGAAGTGATGGTGATAAGTCAAACACAAGAGGTAAAGTAGAGTCAGAAGAAAGAAAAGGAACAAGCTGAATAGATTTTAAGGGGTCAAGTGTATAAGGATTGACTAAAGAAAAAGGTATAAGTAAAAGACAAAATACTTATGACTTAAAGTCACTGCAACCTGATTCATTGTGCTTTTCAAGAAAGGAAAAACGATGTTCATGAAACTAAACATGCCTACTGGTTATTATCTTTCCAGTTTAAAGTTCATAGCATAAGTAATCCTTATGTTGTGATGCATAGCCCAAGAAAACACAGTTAGTAGAACATGGTTTAAGTTTATGCTTTACATAAGCTCTAAGGTAAGGAAAGGCTAGACATCCAAAAACTCTCAAGAACATATAATCAGGTAATCTTTTGAAATGAGAGTATAAGATGAACTATAATTTAATACTTTTGTGGGAAGTCTATTTTTAAATAGATGGCATTTCAAGAAGCATAATTCCAGAATCATATATGCATACTAGATTGAAGTAAAAGAAATAAATAACATTCAACAACTCTTCTTATTCTACTCTCCACATAACCATTTTTTTCTGAAGTATAAGGACATGTCATACAAATAATTATTCCAAATTTATTTCATTCTAAGATGAGAAAACTGAATTCCGCACCTTCGTATCTTTGAACACACTTGAGCTTGCACTCAAATTGTATTTCAACCATGACGTTAAACAATTCAAGAGCAACATTTGCTTGACTTTTAGCAAAAACAAAATAAATCCATATGTATTTAGTATGATTATTAACTAACAGAAGAAAATACTTAACACTAGTTATTGAAAGAATAAGTAAGGCCTATAAGTGAGCAAACATAAGTTCAAAAGAATGGTCAAATTTACTTGTACTAATTACAAATGATAATTTTTGTGCTTTAGTTAAAGGATAAATTACACTCTAAGAGACAAGTACAATGTACAGAAAAAGAGAAGCTAAACTTACTAGTTTATTAAGAACATTATCTTAAACATGTCCTAGCTTTGAATGCCACTTAACATTCTTATTAGAGAAACTAACAAAAAGAGACTTAAGAGACAGATAAGAAACTTATGGTGAACTGATAATAGATTAGAAGAAACTTATGATAAGTGTAAAATATTGCTTAACAATCTATGATAATTAAGATCAAGCTCTCCTATTCTTACTTGAAAAATAAAAAGTAGAGATCCATTACCTACTGCCACACCTTCAAATTCTACGTATGATGTTGAATCTACAAGATTGCCTTTATTACTAATCAGATAATGAGTAACTTTATTGTCAAGAAGTCAAGTTGAGTCATTCTTGCTACTTGAATCATGAACTTCAGCAGAAAATGTCATTGGCTAAACCTTTTTTAGTAATATATCTTTCAACTGAAAGCACTTTATGATTGTGTATCCCATCTTAAGACAGATCTAGCATTGAGGCTTCTATCCTTCCTTTGAATTCTTGTTGAAGTAACCACCACCTATAGTCTTTGGATTAGATCCTTTGAAAAAATTTCCACTGCACGAGTTTTATTGTTATGATGTAGATGATATCAAGAAATCATATAAGCTCCAAGGCTTAGGATTAGGATTAGAACTAGGACCACTTGTGTTACCTCCAAAAGATTTGCTATAAACATTGAGATTGTTATATCATGCAACATTAGCTTGAAGAAGTTGATGCTCATCAAACTTGTAATGTTCAAGAATCAATTGTTCTTTAGCGAGCAACAAACTCTGAACTTTTTGAAAAATAGGCTCTATACTTCTCGTGTTGATAGATGTAACAAAGCCTCTATAATCATCTCCTAAGCCATGCAAGAGATACATAATCATCTCTCTTTTAGGCATTTTGTCACCAACAACAGTGAGATAATTTGCAATACTTTTAACTTTAACCAAAAATTCATGCATGAGCAATGAACCCTTCCTAACCTGTTGCAATTGCATTCACAACTCCATAATTTGAGATCTAGTTCAAGAAGAGAATACTCCTTCAAGAATATCCCACAGCTATAGGTGAAGTTGATTTATAGATATAAAACAACATATCTTTTGTCACATAATTATAGATCCAGTTCTTAAAGAGATATTCTTTTGATATCATAATGAAAATTCATAATTCATTACCATGTTACCAACTTAATTAGTGATAAGATGTGAAGGAATACGACAGCTTATTTCAAGCTATGAATCCAAGCCATATGCGATAGTTGAACTCAATAATTGTTCCTTCTAGACATCTAAGTTGTTAAGTTATATTTGATATTGTAATTTACTTCACTTGTACTACACTTGTATTATTTCACTTGTACTACACTTCCACTATTTCACTTGTACTACACTTCCACTATTTCACTTGTACTACATTTGTACTACACTTCCACTATTTCACTTGTACTACACTTGTACTACACTTGTACTACACTTGTTACAATCCTATAAATAGGGTTCTCTATGTACATTCTAAACACACCAATACAACATTAAATCATTCTTTCTTCTTATCTCTCTATACTCTTCACATGGTATCAGAGCCTCTCATATACCTCTAAAATTTCTATCAAAATTCTACCTCTCTTCCTCGCTCCAAACCCGGCTCACCTCAACCCGACTCACCTCAACCCGGCTCATTCCAAACCCGGCTCATTCCAAACCCGGCTCACCTCAACTCGGCTCACTCTAAACCCGGCTCACCTCAAATCGGCTCACTCCAACCCGGCTCACCTCCACTCGGCTCACTCCAACTCGGCTCTCCTCAACTCGACTCTCCTCAACTCGGCTCTCCTCAACCCGGTTCCAGGCTTGTTTTCAACTCCTCTTTTCATTTTTAAGGATATCTCCTTTATATTGTCTCTATATATTTGCTTTATATCTCCTCCATTATTTCGTTAAAATTGACCGAAATGATATCCTAAAACCAATCTCTACCACCCTTAATGATACTAACTACCTAATCTGGGCACAAGCAATGAAAAGTTTCTTGAAAGGACGCAAGCTATGGCGTTTCATAACTGGTGATATCTCTATACCCATCCAAGAAACCACTGAAAACAACTCCTTATTTGCTGATCGCCTTGAAGACTGGGAGAGTAAACATCATCAAATTATTACCTGGTTCCGTAACACCACTTTACCCTCCATTCATGGTGATTTTGGGCGTTTTGACACTGCCAAAGAAGTTTGGGAATTTCTTGAGGCTCGCTTTACTACAACAGATTTAGCCAACCAATATCAACTTTTAACAACTCTTCATACCAAACGCCAAAGGGCTGATCAAACCATTAACCAATTTCTCTCTGAAATGCATACTATTTGGGATCAACTCACTCTTTCTGAACCAACTTGGACGAACAAGATTGATGCTAAGATGTTTGCAACTTACCGTAATCACCAACGTCTTGTTATTTTTCTCATGGCTCTCCATGATCGATTTGAACCTATTCGGGCTTCCTTACTCCATCGGAGTCCTTTTCCATCCTTAGATACTGCTGTGACCGAGCTTCGCTCTGAAGAAACTCAGATGGGGGTTTTCAAAGTTCATCATACAGATTCTGTTCTTGCCACCCCCTTTTATCGCCTTAAAGGAGGTTCTAAAAAGGACTTCAAACATCAAGGTTGCACCTACTGTCACAACCCCAATCATGAGCTTCTTACATGTCCCATTCGGGTATGTATATATTGTCACAAGAAGGGTCCATGGCACTTTAATAGAGATTGCTTTCGGAATCCCTCTCAGCATTCCTCACGGAATCCCTCTCAGCATTCCTCACGGAATCCCTCTCAGCATTCCTCTCGGAATCCCTCTCAACATGCTTCAGAACTTGAAGGTCTTCTTAAACATGTTCTCTCACAATCTAGTAATGCTTCTCCTACTGCCTTGTCTCTCACATCAGGTAAATCTTTATGGTATTTTGATTCTGCTTGTTGTAACCATATGACTCATGATACTCACATCTTCTCTCCCACACAATCTTCCATCTCCAAACCTTTAATTCAAACTGCCAATGGTTCACATATGCATGTTAATGCTGTAGGACAAGTTTCCACATCTTCTATATCACGTTCTGACACCTTTCATATTTCCAACCTTGCTCTAAATCTTATCTCTGTTGGTCAGTTATGTGGGCTTGGTCTTACTATTACTTTTTCCTCTTCTGGTTGTCATGTGCAGGATTCACAGATAGGACAGATCCTCGGGATAGGCCGTAAGGTTGGACGATTATTTGAACTTATCAACCTTCATCTACCCAATTCTCCTCACACTTCCGTTCGGCTTCTACCACTCCTATCAACCTATGGCACGCCGGTCTAGACCATACGCCCATGGGACGTCTTCGTCCCCTTAGCATCTTACGGTAAATTAGGATCTGTTTCTATTTACGATAATGTAAATTGTTTGCCTTGTCAATTGGGAAAACAACCTGCTTTATGTTTTAATAAAAGTGATTCTACTTCTCTCCTTTTGACTTAATTCATTCGATGTTTGGGGTCCATCCCCACATCCTACTACGGGGACGTGTGTTTATTTTGTCATTTTTATTGATGATTATTCAAGATTCACATGGATTTTTCTCATGAAACATAGATCTGAATTACCCAAAATTTATTATGATTTTGCCCAAATGGTTAAAACCCAATTTTCTCAAAATATCAAAGTGCTTAGAGCTGATAATGCTATGGAATATAAAAAAACAATTTTTTTAAATTTTCTTCGACAAAATGGGACTGCTTCTCAATATACTTGTCTCCGGCACATCTCAACAAAATGGAAGAGTGAGCGAAAACACGTACATATTCTTAATAATCGCTCGTACTCTCCTCATTTCTAGTTCTTGTCCTGAACGCTTTTGGGGTGAAGCAGCTCTTACGGTTGTTTATACCATCAATCGTGTTCCCATGCCTATTATTCACAATCAATCCCCTTATGAGCGTCTCTATAGTACTTCTCCATCTTATGAACTACTCAAAGTGTTTGGTTGTGCCTGTTTTGTTCTTCTTCACCCTCATGAACACAATAAATTAGAACCTCGTTCTCGTCTTTGTTGTTTCTTAGGGTATGGAATAGAACACAAAGGCTATCGTTGTTGGGACCCTATCTCTAAACGATTGCGCATCTCTCGTCATGTCATCTTTTGGGAACATAAAATGTTTTCCTCTATTTCTTCATTTCATGTCTCATCTCCTACCTCACTCTCATTTTTTAATGACCCAACTATTGATTTATTTCCTCCTGACATTGCTCCATTACCCTCACCATCGTCTACTACTGCTTCTCCTGATGTGTCTGCTCCTTCTGCTGATCCTACCATAACAACATCTTCTGAAGACCAACTACCTGATTGTCCAGAGTCATCACTTCGTCGTTCTACTCGTGTAAGTAGTCTTCCTTTTCATCTTCGTGATTACCAATGTTTCTCTACTATTTTGTCTCATCATGAACCCCAAAACTATAGAGAAGCTAGTTCTAACCCTTATTGGCAGCAAGCTATGACAGATGAATTACATGCATTAACAAAAGCACATACATGGGATCTTGTTGATCTTCCATCTAATAAATCTTTGATTGGTTGTAAGTGGATCTTCAAAATCAAAACTCATTCAGATGGGTCTGTGGAACGATATAAAGCTCGTCTGGTTGCAAAGGGTTTTACACAGGAATATGGAATCGACTATGAAGAAACTTTTGCACCTGTAGCTCGACTCACCTCTGTTCGAAGTATCATTGCTATTGCTGCTGCCCGAAATTGGAACATGTTTCAAATGGATGTCAAAAATGCTTTTCTCAATGGAGACATAACTGAGGAAGTTTATATGAAACCTCCTCCTGGATACACTCATTCACCTCATCAAGTATGCAGACTTCGTCGTGCTCTCTATGGCCTCAAACAAGCTCCTCGAGCTTGGTTTGCCAAATTCAGCTCTACACTTACTGACTTTGGTTTCACTTCCAGTTCTTATGACTCCGGTCTCTTTATTCGGAAGACTCCCACTGGTGTAACACTTCTACTCCTTTATGTAGATGATATGATCATAACCGGGAATGACTCTAATGGAATTATTGATCTCAGCGCTTCGAGTCATCAATTTGAAATGAAAGACCTTGGTCGTCTCCACTACTTCTTGGGCCTAGAAATCTCATCTGATTCTCAAGGATATTATCTCTCTCAAGCAAAGTACTCTTCCGATATTCTTAATCGGGCTGGCCTTACTGATTGTAAAACTGCATCAACACCTCTAGAAAACAATGTCAAACTTACTCCATTAGATGGTACTATTCTCTCAGATGCCACATTATACAGACAACTAGTAGGCAGCCTTGTTTATCTCACAGTCACTCGTCCTGACATTGCCTATACTGTTCATCTAGTTAGTCAATTCATGTCTGCTCCACAATCATTCTTTCTTCTTATCTCTCTATACTCTTCACATAAGTTTACATAAATCATTGGACTGTTTGGTGATGAAGAAACTGCACAACCAATTATTCCTGAAAATTGAGATGTACACGATGCATACAAAGCATTGTTTTTAGTAAACACGAAAGGCGTTATAGGATCTGCCATTGAAGCTTATCACAAGCTTTTTTTAGATCTGATACAAAGAAGAAAACAAGAAACTCACAGAGAGTATTTTCAGAGTTTTTGAGAAGAATAAACTCTAAGAAAAATTAATTTCAATTAATTTATTTACAATACATTACAAGATGTATTTGTACTACTTGTTAAAGGCCTGGTTGCACATAGATGTGAAGAGCACTACTTGCTCACACACGTGAAAGGGCATAACAGAATCATAACTTAGTTATGTTATGTATGCTTGCTGCACAAAGATTACAACCACACTACTAGTTAGTTACAAGAATTACACATACTGTGTAAGGCTTACACAGTTACATATATTGTTTGTTACCGTAAATAAATTGAAGGGTGTACTCTTGTAGAAGCAATATGCAATTTAATCTTAGAATAATGATCACTTAAGTTTGTTATCCTTAACAAAAGTCAATTTTAGGTGAATTTTAAACTAATATCTATAAGATTGATTAACATAAATACGTTATTTTTACACAAAAAATTATAAAAGTCTATTTTATAATGAATTTATATTATATCACTTTTTTTACAAAAATGGTGTAATACAAGTCTATTATTTTATAAAATAAAATTACTTGATATTTTTTATAAAGGTAATGAATTTATGGTATCTTAATTAATATATATGAGATTAAAATACATTTTTGTTAAAATTAATGTATTTAAGTTATCTTTTTCTTTTAATCTTTCTAGTATTTTCTTCAATAATTTATAACCCATATTTTTTATAAAGGTAATGAATTTATGGTATCTTAATTAATATATATGAGATTAAAATACATTTTTGTTAAAATTAATGTATTTAAGTTATCTTTTTCTTTTAATCTTTCTAGTATTTTCTTCAATAATTTATAAACCACATGTAGCTGGGAATTAGGTGAAACAAATAAAATAATAAAAGTTACTTTTTTTTAAGCGAGGAGATTAAAATTTGCACCTTTTAAGATGGTGGGCTTAAAAATTATGCTCCAACATTACTTGTCATGTAGCTCATAATTATGCTAAATGTTACTGCAAAAGGCTAACTGTTTAAAAAAAAATGTTAGATTTCCATTGTAATAGATGTGAGATCATTTGAAACTATTAGCTAGGCTTCATGTATTGTGCTTTATTCAACCAACAGACTAAGTTTATACGTTTACAGCAAATTTAGTATTTTTCTCTTTAGCTTTTCTGTCATAGAGATATATTTCAACATGTAAGTGTAGTCTGATCAATGAAAACTTTGAATATACAATGAGTTTAATTACTGATATTGTTATTGAGGGTCATATTTAGAGCAATTGGAAATATCAGTTGAGATTTGGTTTGTGGATTGGGAGTTGTAGGTTGGAGTAAGATAAGTAAATAAAGATTGCTATTTTCCCAATGCTTTATGAGACCATACCAATCAAGTCTTCAACAACTAGTACAGTACGAGTTTTTAAGCACCGTACGTGGAACAACTTGCTACTACCATACTGCTGCAATAATTACGGATCTTGATTCATGATCCAAGTAAGAGTATGGTCATAGTCTCTAGTAGTATACTGATTACTGACTGCTAAATTTGCTGATTGGCCTGTTCCTATACATAAGTCTCTTATCTTGCAAGTTCAGTCCTTGATCTCCGGGCAATCCCATTAATTCACAAATTTATCATCAAGGGGTGTCGAAGAGGACCAGCCAAGACTCTGCTAAGACTTTGACAGTTGATGACAGAGATAGTGATCATATATATTATCTTTAATAGCTTATTACTTCCAAGATTGAACTTGCCCTCGAAAACTATATTATGCATACACCTTAATAGGAAACTTTACCCCTTTCTTATTCATAGCCAAAATATACCAAATCAGCTATACATAGTACTTGTCCAGCACATAATACTAATTAGCTTGATTTTAGACATGACAATCAATATCATAAGTACACAAAACATTTTTATTTAAATAATTACTCATATCTTTTAGATACTCACGTTAAGTTATAAGTTTATTAACGAAATAAAAATTGTTATTTATGAGAATTTAAGATATTTTCATAGTTTTTTTAATACTTAAGAATTTTAAATTTCTTTTAGAATAACACTGCACACTGCACACACCCATACATATACTAGAGAATTTAATATCATTTTCACCTTTTACTTTTTGAAAAATCATTTTATTCATTCCATCTGTACAAATGAAGCATAAAAGTAGGCTAGCATTGGATGACCAATTCAAGAATAACAAGGATTTTGGGAGCTATCAAATGCTAATTGAGATCATTAGTAATGATATTGAGACCAATAATACGTCAATAAGATTTAATTGAGAAGATTTTTCTTGATATTTTGTCATAGATTTAAAGATAACAAGTAGGTTAGATTTGAGGAACTACTTAATTATTGTTACATACTCCTTGCAAATTATACTTCCTGTGAGATTGGTTTTTCATAAAAAAAAAAGAGAATAAAACCCAGAATATTGTTACAAAGTATTTTTAATATATACTTTGTTAATTTAAAACATAAAATATATAATTAAACATATATTTTTTTTGTTTGTGACCTAAGAATATTGAAAACACAAGTTTTTTAAAACTCTAATGAACAATCTCAACCCACCACAGCAAACATTTAGCCTGGTATGTGGATGTTAACCAATCTCTGCTATATCATTTACCATTAACAACAATACTAGCAACTAATAAAAAAAAATTAGTTTTAATTTCATGTAATAATCTTTTTGTATATAAAATTTGATTTTTAATCCACTCATAAATAAATATATATATATATATACTCATTTTTTTTATAAAGTAAATAATTTTTTTTTTAATGTTATAAGAAAATAAATAAATATATTTTTATTAAAATAAATTAAATTATTTATGTAATAGTGAAAACTTATTATCATTTAAGTGACCACCTCAACATATTTACGCGTTTGGGACATAGGTGTCCACTAAATCAGCCGTCTAATCTAATTTTCTTCTATTTTGTCTAATATTGCGTGATGGCTTGTCCACCATTTGTGTGAATCCTCTAACCACTTTAAACAACACCACCGCTTTACCCTAAAATATTATTACATGGAAAAGCAGAGGAGTCATCACAATCACAGTAACAGGTGAAAAGTAATGAAGTTAAATCTCTTTAGCGTTTTCTTTGGTTTTTTTTTCTTTGCCAGTACTAAAAAAGTAAAAACTAAACCTACCACATACTAATGTTCCACTGAGACAGAGTAAATTATGAAGAATGTTTGGTTACATTTGAAAATTACTATTAAAAAAATGATTCAATTATATAATAAATAAATAAAATACATATGTTATGTAATTAGTAAATAAAAGTATGTTTTTTTAATGTATTAAGAAAATAAATATACGTTTTTTTTTTAAATTAAAAATAAAATTAATTAAATAACTAAATCGAAACTAAAAATAAATTTATAAAAAAGTAAAAATAATAAACGTTTTAATAATGAAATTAGTATTTACATAACCAAAAAAAAATATTCATAATTTAATTTAATGATTAATTATTTCTAAAAAAATAATAACTTTATTGAGAAAAAAAAATAACTATGATTACCCTTAATTTTATCGCGCAACAAAAATGTCAATAAATTTAAGTTGTAATTTGATAATCTCTTTTATCATAACTTTGTGGTTGTCGGACAACTTTTCTATAAAATTTCAAAATTTTCATTGATTATTCGCACTAAAGAAGTCCTTTTAATATGTATCCTTTTACGGTTTTACCCAAATAATACGCAAAGAAATGGATCATCATGAATTCCACAACATTGATCAAGGAATCAAAAGAAAACTTTACCTTCCTCCTCTTTTGCTTTTTTTTTTCTTTTTGATAACTATATATCTTCCCCCGGCCTCATTCATGTTCGCTCAATAATAGAATTTATGACCCTTAACTTGTCTTGGGACCAGCATCTGTTGCCTCTTCCCAGAAAATAATAATAAATAAATTAAATACTTAAATCTATTAATTTTTAAATATAATATTAAAAATTTATTAATTTCAAAAAATAAGATATTAAAAGTACATAACATTTCTAACCTTCTAATTTTAAATCTATTTTACCTTGATGTCACAGTATTTAAATTTAAAAAACCTTTGTTATGATATTCTTAGTACAGGTCTAATGTGTTTGAAAAATGAGATTTTATAGGTTTATTAAGGTATTTGATATCCTATTTTTTAAAATTAATAAACTTTTAAAATAATATTTATAAATTAATGAATTAAAGTGTAAAATATTTTCAAATTAATGGATTATTTCAACAACATAACAACCTCACTTGATAAAACAAAAAATAAAGTTATTGCTTTGAGGGTATATTTAAGTGAAACTTTTATATGATTCACACTTAATGACAAGAGAAACGTTTTATTAATTATATATATATATATATATATATATATATATATACTTATATATAAAGGTTCTAATTATTAATAATACCTTTTTGAATTATAAAAAATTGATTAAATACTCATGTAAAAAAAATTCCTATTTAAGTGTTGTTATAGTGATTGCAGCACTTGGTAGGTGAAAGACATTGTTTTTGTTCTATTCTTCGTTTTATTATCTCTCGAGCATTGGTGTTTGCTTCTTGTTAAAGGCATGAGTTATTTGGGTGTTGGTGTTGGTCGTGAGAATGTCCCAGTTTACCATACCACAAATATAAAAGTCATTGATAGGAGAGTGAAGGTGGTTGAATTGATTTTGAGATGTCTCATCTTTGGCTTTGGACTTGTTGCTTCTCTTCTTGTAGCGACTGATACCCAGGTCAAAGAAATCTTTTCTATTCGGAAAAAAGCTAAATTTACTGACATGAAAGCTCTTGTGTAAGATCTTCAAACCCATCAGCCGTTTGATCAAATGCCTCTTTGCTATATATTTCAATTTTTTTAGCATGATTCTTACTTTCTAATTGCTTTGCTTGCAGGTTTATTGTCACAGCCAATGGCATAGCTGCTGCCTACTCGTTGGTTCATGTGTTGCGTTGTGTTGTGAACATGGTTAGAGGGACTGTGCTTTTTAGTAAGCCTTTGGCTTGGCTTATTTTTTCTGGTGATCAGGTACACTACATCCACTTCATCCTTAAGTCTTTCAAAAAAAACTAGCTTGTCTAAAGTGTGTACTCCCTGAGGCTTTCAAATGTTCACATGGTTGCCATAAAAGACTTTCTAATCAAATAAGCTGTCTCTTTTGTTCTCTTTGGCTGACATAAAAGTGAAACTATGCACATATATACAGGTGATAGCCTATGTTACAGTAGCTGCAGTAGCAGCTGCTTTACAATCAGCGGTGTTTGCAAAGATGGGGCAGCCAGAACTACAATGGATGAAGATATGCGACATGTATCAGAAATTTTGTAACCAAATTGGGGAGGGAGTTGCAAGTGCTCTACTGGTTAGCCTCGCTACAGTTGCCATCTCTTGCATCTCTGTTTTCAATCTCTTTCGTTTGTATGGTGGCAACAAGGGCAAGAACAGCACAAGATGGTAGATTTTCAGAGCTAGTTAGTTACATACCAGTTGAAACTTTTCTATATAGCTACCTATCTCCAATGTCCAACATCAGAATATAGTCCTGTAAAATGTAGGTCTAACTGTAGTGTGAAGATGATGAAGATGGATATAGTTTGATGTTTGTGACTATCTTTGAATTTAGCAATAAGTTAAGAGTGGATTGTTGCATAGTTTGATATTGAAGCCTCATAATAATATGTTTTTTTATTCAAAATAGCATGGAAGTTCTACTTGGAGCATATTATCATTTGAAATTTGTTGGGTCAGAGCGCTATAAATAAAATAAGTGTGATATATGATAATATCATTTATAATAAATAAGGTTTGCAGATATTGGAATTACTAATTGTTTAAGAATAACCGTTCATGGGATAGAAAATTAAGAATATGAATTACAATTTTTATTCATTTGTTGATAGTTATCGTGTAATAAGAAAAATTGAATTAATTAATTTTTTTTCTTTTTCAAATACTCTATATCTATTAGTAATTATGATTTTTTATATGTGTTATAAGCATATTCTTAGGATAATTATTTTATAAGTATAATTTTATTTTTGAATTATAAGAAAAAATACATATTTATTTTTATTAAATTGTAAATAAATATGTGTTTTTTAATATTGTAAGAAAATTAGTATATATTTTTTACTAGAGGTTAAAAATTAAAATAGTTAAATAATTGAGTCATTTATGCATAAAAAATTTAAAATTATTATTCTTAAAAGTTAGAAAGAATAAAAAAAGCTAAATACTTATAATGTTAGGAGTATATTCTCACCAACCCAACATATTTTAAATATAATGATATTATTATAATAATAATAATAATAATTATTATTATTATTATTATTATTATTATTATAAAATTAAATTAAATATTTATTTTACATTTGAATAAAATTATTGAATTATTATTATAATAAAATTAAATTAAATATTTATTTTATTATTATTATTTGAATAAAATTATAATTATTGAATTATTATTATTGTTTCAATAATAATTTGAATTATGTTACTGTCATCATGCATGATAAAAATTGATATTTTCTTAACCAAAAACATTATAGAAACTAAACATTTTACGTGATAATTTAATGATATAGGATTTCTAAAATTAAAAATACCCTAAATAATTAAAATACTATTTTATTTGGCCAAAACAGATAATATATTATTTCTAAATTTATTACAACGAGCGTTTTCCTATAGCAAATATGGTAATAATAATAATAATATCATTTTTATATATCATGGTTATAATTTAGTATAATATATCTTATTAAATATAATAATATTAAATTAATTACATTTATTAATAATAGTACAAATTATCTCAGACTTGAAAGAAAAATATTTTCCTAATAATAATGGTACAGCAATAAAGGGTAAAAATACAGGTCATAAGTAGTAACAAACGTCGCGACAGAGTCAGCGGGTAGCTATACACACTGGACACGTTGACATTGTTTGAAGAAACCAAGGTCTGGTCTGGTCTGCTCTGCTCTGCTCTTTGGATTTTATATGCGAAGCTTAGTCTCTTCTTTGGATTTGGGTTTTTAAGTATTTAGAGAGGGAGGAGAGCTTCATCCATTGAAAATCGGCCGAAAATGGTAAAAAGCAGCAAACACTTTCTTTCCTTTTCTATTACTTTCTGAATCTCAACCATATGTAATCGATCTCTTGATTTCTTGAATTAGATTGGGCTTTTTGCTTACGTATTTTTTTAGTTTTGGGATTTGGTTTTAGAAATATGTATATTGAAGAAATCATACTGCATGTCAAATATTCTCAATTATTAATTGTTTCTGTGAAGCCTTTCTTGCTCTTATTAATTATTACAGTTATTATCGAATGATTACCTGAAAATTAACTGATTACTCTTGAAATTATCTGCATAATACCCATTTTATACAAAAGGTACAAAGCCCAAAAGCAATTTATGAATATTTGTGTTTGACGTTTGGTAAAGATTGTTGATATGATTAACGTTGATGAGTCCTTGGTAATAACTAATATCAAAATGCCATTTTGTTGTCTAATGGATTTCAACAGACCACCTCAAAGCGTCTATCAGACAGAAAAATTGCAAAGTTTCAGAAGAACATCACAAAGAGGGGAATAGTTCCCGAAACCTCAACTAAGAAAGGATATGACTACCCAGTTGGGCCAATTCTGCTTGGTTTTTTCGTCTTTGTTGTTATCGGATCATGTATGCACTCTTTTAATTGCCTCCTTTTGGATATTCAAAGTTCCAATTTTCCATTTCAGCATATAATAACTATTTCTCAAGTATTAATTATGATGAGGCGGATTTGCATAATTTTTTTCAAGGTCATATGTGCCTGGGTTTTCGTATAACTATTATCTGCACATATTCCCTTCACACTTCTTATCATTTCAAATTAGGAACTATTGATCATGCTAGAGGCATCAAATAACAATGCATCATTGTGTATACACCTTAAATTCTAAGTTGTGATAAATTAGATGGAGGGTTCGTTTGCAACAGCTTCTCTTTTGGTTGAGAGTGCTTATAAAGTGCTTTTAAGAGACAATACTTATTTTTTAGAGTAGTAATTTTGAATGCATGATCCCATTCTAAAATAATTATCAAAGCGCCACTAACACCACATTTAATATTTTCATTGCAAACACTTCAATGCTTTTCTTAAAACAACTTTTGACAAAATCATTTTTATTTTAAACCACATCTAAATGGGTCCATAAGCTACTGGCTAGCTAGTTGTTGCTTATGTATTTTATGTTTATTGAAAATGATAGAATTATTTGTTTTTCTCCATTCTTTCTTTTCTTTTCTTCTTCTTCTTCTTCTTCTTCTTCTTCTTCTTCTTCTTCTTCTTCTTCTTCTTCTTTTCAGCCTTGTTTCAGATAATCAGGACAGCTACAAGTGGTGGTATGGCTTGAGGTGCCGGAGAAGTTTTGTTGTAACATGGAGACATTGTAAAAGATGTCATGTTTTTTATGTTGTAAAACAAACTCCATGTCAATTAGTAGGGAAATTAATAATAAATGGCATACTGCCTTATCTATAAAGCCTCATATTTTCTATTCTATACGTAACTCGTTTACAATATGACACTGTAGATTGACAAAATGAAACAAGTACAATGAATTGATACTTGGTAAGGGAAAAAAAAGTGTTAACATGTTTATACTATCTGATTGTTTCCACTTGCATTAGCAATAATCACAAGTGTCTTCAACTATAAACAGAAATAACAGATGTATGGAAATTACTATTTTGTGCACCAAAACTGGTAAATGAATGCGAGAAACATACACTCATACACTTACGAGATGGTGGTGCCTTACTATTCATATTATACATGAGTCATGAAGATATGTAGGCTTTTAAGTAAATATATTAGCACTGTCATTGTCACCCCTTAATTTTGAACACATGCCCATTATTTTTATAATGTGATAAGCATAAGCATATTTTCAGTTTTTTGTTCGTCGTTATTATATTTTAGGATGATCATACGTTCAACAATCACACTTCGAACATAAACTCGAATGTTACAAAAACATGAGTGGCAGACAAATGACGAGCAGACGATCCACATAAAACTTATATAAATGAATGACTCAAAGATTATGAAGAATTTGTTTTGCGTATCTGCACTTTGTTTCATCCGATCTTCTAGTTGCTCGAGACCGTGTGCATTCTTTCTTTGTATTCTGGCAACAATCAGAACTTTTGGACAACTTGCTGACACAAGAGTAAAATCCATACTCTGTTTTATCCTCAGATAAACTTTCATTATCATCAGCGCATTCATATCCCATGGACTTGAATTCCTGAAAGTCATTGAATTCGTGATCTAAGTATCTACACTTGTCAACAAATGTGGAAGAGCCAGCATTTGTTCATTTGTTATGAGACTTCATTAGAAAGAATGCATACCTTGGATTTTGATTTAGCATAATACGGAGTTAAACAAGGATTTAAATCCTCAAGGAACATGTCATCTGGAGTAGTAGGACTGGCTGGATCGCCGGAGCTGAATTCCTAAATTTAATAATAAAAATTTATCTTTCCTGTTGGAAATTGAAATGTTCTTATAGAAATTTGATTTTGAGATATCTATTTACCAAAGAATTAGATGCCTCACGATGATTATATATTGGTGTTGTTGGAGAACTTCCATGGTTACAAAAACTTGCCTTGGATGAACATTTATCAGCTTTCACCTGTTAAGGCAATTAAATAACAAAATATTATTAACTATTTGGATTTAATTGTGTTTAGTATCGTACATGTATTTATGTTTTGCAAATGGTATCCCTCTCCATCCTATGTTTTGAAATGGTTTTAATTTAACATCCATGTTCTGTAAATGGTTTTAAAATTTACAAAAATTAACAGTAAATAAGTTTTATTTGAGATTTCTCCCTTGAACTCCTTAAGTGACTTCTTTAGAAAGGACAATTCTGTCATTTTATACTCCTAGACGGCTAGACCAACTAAAAATTTGGTTAGGGGGAGGGGGGAATCAAAGGTCGACATCTCAGTTTTTCCATCTTTTTATTCAAGCACCAACTCTAGGTAAGAAGCATAAATTAATGTGTATATTTCTCCGTCTTCTTAATAAGCAACCACATCTAAGTTATTATAACATAAAAATGGCTCAAACTTACAGGGTTAATTATTGAACTTTATAGTGGAATTTCAGATGAATACCCCGCCTCCCAAGAATACAAATGTCAACATTAAGTTTTTACGACCCAAAAAATTAATGCTTTCTGATGGAAAAATATTAAGCTTGTTCTGCAATTGCTTGATTTAAAGCAAGAAAATTCAGGTAACAAAAGAAATCAGCAGCTGCTTTATTCTCACTTATATTGGTTTGTTGTTGATTTTGTTATTGATTTATTTGTGGGTTTAGAAGGTTCAAGAAATCGGATAGGTTTTGTGGTTGTTTTGAGCCCTTGAGATCCATGAAGAGAACAAAATAAGGAAGAAGGAAAAAAAATCACTGTTCCGTCAACCTTTGATTTTTTTTTTTAATTATTAGTTGGTCTAGTAGAATAAAATCACGAAATTGCCCCTTGTAAATAAGTCACGTGAGCAGCAGAAGAGAGAAATCCCAAATAAAATTTGTTTAATGTTTATTTTATAAATTCTAGAACCATTTGCAAAACATAACTATTAAATTAAAATATTTTAAAACATGGTTAATAAGCTATACTAAGTTCCAAAACATGGGTACCCGTACCAAACCATGTTTAATTGATATACAAATTTTATTTATGGGTAATTTTAAGGTACCAAATCGTGTTTAATTGATATATAAAGCTTATTATATTTTCTACCAATCAAATTTTTTGTTATCTTTAACAAGTATTGGGTAATTGTGTTTTTCAAAAAAAATATTTACATTATTCTTATATTTAATAGTCGTGAAAAAAGCAATCTCCTGATATACAACCTAGTACCAGAACTTAGATCATCATTTGAAGCTAACAACTAATTGAGTAGTGGTATTTCAACATGGAAATTTGAGCAAACTTAAATGGTAGCTAACAACCAATAGAGTGTATAAGAGGTTACCTCAGCAATGTCTAGAGCTAAGCACTGGAGCTGGCCTGTAAGGGAAGTGACTTGTCTCTGTAAAGTTGGAATTAAATGTTTTGCTTGTTTTAGCTCTGAATCCTGTTTCTCTACCACTTCTTTCAACTGCGAATTTATGTCCTCCGGAAACAATATTGCATTTTTCAACGCTTTTATTTCTTCTCTTTGCTTCAAGCACAAGTCCTTCAGTTTCTCCACCTGCATTTTTCCCATCATCCCCCAAAAAAAAAATGCCATTAGGCATTACATTTACATCAGTACAAAACAAAATCCTACTTTTATAACCTATCATTAATCAGCAAAACATTGTCAGCCTTCTGAATATTAATTAATTTGCATTTAGCATGTTTAATCCACTAGCAGTAGGGTAGTAGTAGTTTCATGGAATTCAATTTCGCAACATTACATTAAATTTGACTTAAACCTCAGATAAAAATATTTCTAAAACCGAATAGATTATCATCAATAGTTGTAAATAGAAAATTGGTAATGACTTACCTCTCTGTTCTTTTGTTCGAGCAATAAGTTAAGCTCAGTGATCTCAGACTCTTGATCCTTAGTTAAACTCAAAAGCTCCCTTTCACTCCTCAAGACCGTAGCCAAAGTCCTCGTATTTCCTTTCACTTCTGTCAAAGCTTTCACCTCCTTATTCTCTTTCTCCGTTCTTTTCCCAAATAACTTCCTCTGCAACCCACTGAAATTCGATCCTTTCCTAGCCGTCTTCTTCAAGTCCTCTGTAATTACCTCCGGAATCATCAATCGACTCCTGTTCTCTGCCTTGGACGACCCGTTAGACCGTTTTTCCATGAATTTCTTCACCATGGTATTAAAGTTAGCATCGGAATGCTTAGATTTGACTTTTGACAGATCGGAAAGCTTGGATTTGACGAGTGCACGTGAGGAAGAGGTGTGCATTGACACGAAGGATTTCTGCTTCAGCTCCGTTGAGGACGACGGGTCGGAGAAATGCGAGGATGTCGTCGAGGATCGCAAGTCGTATGAATTGTACCTCGACGATGCCATATTTGTTTTTTTTCTTTTTCTATGTCCTGAGTTCTGAGAGTGTTTGAAGTGTTTTTGATTTGAACTGAAGACGATGAAGAGAGTGTTTGTGCTCTGACTCTTAAGCTCTGAGATTTGTACTGATGGGACACGTGTGATTTGTGTAGCAGAGCGTTGGCGGTCCGTGTGAATTCAAATTTTGTTGCGTGACATGGGCGTCGTATCTTTGGTTTATTTAATTAGTAATTGTTTGGCCCTAAATTTCGTCTGAAATTACGTGAAATGCCAGTATTAATGTGGCTGGAAAATGGGGGAATGCACACAAGCATAAATTTCATTTGTTATGTAAATGGAAAAAAATAAGATGATCTGTATATATTGAAAGATATATAATTAGTATATAACACAATATTTTTTCATATAAATATTTATTTTGCATGATTTTTTTATAAAGTAACACATATTTAACAATAAAGTATGTATATAATTTTTTTATAAATTAAAAAACATATTTTTTTATAAATTAAATATAAAATCATTTAAATAACTAATTAATATAAAAACAGAACATATATTAAATAAATCATTAATATTTTAAATAATATATTTGCATGATGAAATTTATACTATATGTTTATTAAAAGTAAAATAAAATATCATTTATGTAGTTATTTAATATAGTATTACTTTTAAACCTTTCACTAAAAATTAATTTTCGTGCAATGTTTTATGTTGTAATAAAATTTAACATATATTGCAATTAAAAATAAAAGTTTATGTATAAAAAAAAATTATATCAAACACTGGATTTTATGGAACAAAACAAAATATATGAGACTACTTATTAAGTTATTGTAAATTTAACATGCCAGCTTATTTGTAATAACAGAAATGTTGTTACATATAATAGTATTCTAATTAAATGGATAGACTTATATAAATTGAGTACTTTAACTCTAGATCATTTTTGTTTGTTTATTCTATTTTATGACATTTTAAAAAAAATTATATATTTATTTTAAAATTTTATTTTATTTTACAACTTAATATTTAATTTAACTTTTATCAAACTTTAAGACACATAAAACACTTATTGTAATTTGAAAATATTATTTATAATTCATATAATAATTTATAATTTACATGGTCTTATAATATTTTTTAACAAAAAATATATATAATTTTAGGATAGTTCTATTAGTAGAATATATTTTGTTATTCACATAGCAATATTTTCATTTTTTAAAAAAAATAGACAAAATTTTTGACAAATTTTCACAAACACCTTGTGTACCTCAGCAATATCAGCATTTTAACAACCCAAAATATTAAAAAAGAACAACAGTTTTAGATATAAAAAGAAAAAATAAAATAAAAAAAAAAACTCGATCACTCGTCCCTTACCCCTGGTGGGTGAGACTGACAAATTTGCTTCAAGATTTATCAAAGAAATCTCATTTCTATGATATTGTCAATATTATTTACTATTCGTTGAGTGAAGTTATGAAAAACAAAAATCTTATAATTCACGTAATATAGCCTTCACATTCATAGTTATTAATTAAAAACCGGAAATCATATAGCATGTAAACCATCCTTATTAAATAACATATTTTTTATTAATTATTTTTCATCTTACATATATATATTAGAATGAATAAATAAAATGAGATTTACTCTAGGTTTAGAGGGAGTAAATTATATCTTATTTTTCTTAATTAGACCTCCTTAGACAATAGCAACTTTTTATGTAAAATTTGAATCAATTACACAAATATTATTAACTTTATTTAGTTATCTCGTGATCTCTTTAATCTAACTTGTGATTTATTTAATAAATTAATTTATGAATAAATAATATTATTCTATTATATGATTTCTCTATTGTTCTTATAATGCATTCAAACATTATATCAAATAATATTTTCATAACTTCACAAATTTATTTATCATTATGAAATGTAAAATACTAGTTGTTTTTCTTCAGTTGGTGTGACCGTATAGATAATTTATATTATTTTAACAAGAATATATAATTTTATATTATTTACGATAAGAGTTTCTATCATTATATTATAGTTTTTCAAATGACATAGTAATTATTTACTCAATCTATTAATCTTGTGTCTATCCTTGTCACATAAGATTACGAATAATATGCAAAATAGGATTGTATCACTTTTACATTATATTTGTTTTATTGGTCTCTCAAGTGAATTATAATTATAACTATATCAATTATATTGCATGCAATATAATTCCACTTTACCAAAGGGTTCAATAATATTATAACTCAAAATCGAGTGACAATGGTAAGATTAACATATAAATTTCTCCCGCATAGGTTCTACACAACGAACTACGAACTACTATTTTATTCCTATCATAAGATAGTATTTAAATATCAATCACATTATATATTTCTCATGTGAAAAACCTACACATCTTATATCTAAGATTCTAAAGACACAATGTAAACATTAACGATACAAAACACAATCCATATAATATTCCATTTAGTTAGATCATGTTCAATATATAAAATACACATTTTATATACTCATGTCATTAAATGATAATCCTTTATCAACATTTATAGAACTACAATATATTTTTAATAACAATCTTTCACAGTAATTAATGTTCCTCCTTAATTACCACAATTGTGAACATATTTAAGATTACATATTTATCATTTTAAGAGTTCTATGGTTCAATACCAAGTGTATCTTCTTAAACACTTCTAAAATATAACATGTTAATCTCAAGGAACAAGAATACATAATATTCAAAATTATGAACTATTTATAAATCCTTATAAAAAAGAATAACTTTTAAAACATACATCCTTCAAATACTATCTCAAAACTTTATTAAATATAATTGAAAAAATTTCCATAAAACTTTTGTAGTATTTTATTAAAATTAGTTAATCTCACGTAATTTGTTTATTTTAATTTATTACTTAAATAATAATAAAATATAATAAATTGAGATAAATTATTTATGTTATTTAAGATAAATAATAATGTATAAAAGATAATTAATTGTAATATAAAAACTTGTCACCATTTTAAGTACTAATATTTATTATTTAATTAATATTACTTAATTTATAAAATACAAAATTTATAATAATTAACAAAAAAAAACGACAATAGTATATTATTTAATATAAATAACGTTGTATAAAAAAAGATAGATAATTTTAAACTCGATAATTTTCATTATTTTAACTACTAATAATTTATTAATTAATTGATAAAAAATTAAAAGATAAGATAATTAATAAAAAAAATTATAATTATTTATATTACTTAACATAAATAACCTTATATATAAAAGATAAATAACTGTAATATAAAAAATTATCAATAGATACTAATAATTTATTTCTTAATATATTAATTAATTGATAAAAAGTAAGACTTAAGATAATTAAAAAATATAATTAGTTATGTTAAGATAAAAACACTAGATAAAAATATAATAATATAATTTTAATCTAGATAATTTTTAATATTTTATTACTTAATTGATACAAAAGTAAACTTAAGATAATTAACATTAAAAAATGATAAATGCTTGTGTCATTAAGATAAATAATTTTGTATGAGAAAAGAAGTAAGTGTAATCTAAAAAATCATCAATAATTAAGTATTAATAATGTATTTTTAATTTACATTATATAATTGATAAAAAAAGTAAGATAATATAATCAAGCAAAAATAATGATAATTTTTTTATTATATTTAAGATAAAAATAAATGTATAAAAAAAGATAAATAATTATAATGCTAATAATTATTAATATTTTAACTATAAATATGTTATTGATTAATTAATAAAAAGTAAGATTTAGTAATTAATTGAAAATAATAATTGTTTATGTTATTTAAGATAAATAATTAAAATCTAGATAATTTTTATTATTTTAACCATTAATGATTTATATAATAATAAATATAATAGTAATTATTATTTTAAAATATGTAAATAATTTATCAAAATAATTTATAAGGTATGATTTAACATTTGTTCTCTATTTTTTCTTTTTTAATAATATGACATATTTATATGATTAGTAATTTAGTTTTTTTTTGTTTATTTATAATAAATTATATCAACATAAAATAACAAGAATACGTGAGTTTGATTAATTAAATATATATTTGAAAATGTAAATTATATAATCCAAGGTGTGCATTAGCACACTCACAATTATTGTAATCATATAAAGCCCAATCAAACGGGTAAAAAATCAACTACCAAAAACACAGCCCAGGCCTGGATTTACTGGTCAGCACAAATAGAGTTCTAAACAAATCAAAAGACGATTTTCTTGTTCGGCAAACATTATTGTGTTTGGGACTAAATCCCCTCTATATTAAGCTCTTATTCTCAACGTTATTTTCATTCCGCACATTAAGATATCCTGGTTGTTTGTTAAGCTTAGCACATTCTTTGTTTGTTAAGTAGAAACCACTCATTATACATTGATAACGTGGTTTTTGAGCATTAATCCAGATATCCATTTACTCATAAAGGAGCCAAAATCTACAAATTTAGTAAATTTTATGAGTTCAACTTTAAATACCCATTAACCAAATCATCAGAAGAATTCCTAGTAGCAGTGGATTCTTGGGTTTAATCCCAAGTGCAAATATCGAGTTGTTTTTGTGCTTTGATTAAACATTGAAGCAGGAGGTGCTGCTCGCGAACTCATTCAACTCCAAAAATCATCAATGGGTCGCTCTCGTGTAAAATTCCAATCTGCCGACGAGGATCCCACCCAAAGGTCTTGTTTTAAAATTGAATCTTTATTTTTTTTCCTTTCTAATTTTCCTGGAATTATTAATTGATGCTCATTTTAAGCTTTTGCTTTGTGTTATTCGATGTAGCTGTTGACACTTGTTTTAGAACTCCTCTCTGTGCTCGGTTAAATTTTCAGTTCAATAATGGCTAACTTAAAAAAAAAATGTTATGTTGTTGTAGCAGGCTGTTAGCATATAGTTAAATGTAAATTTCAAGGATCGATAGTTAGCTTTGATCTATTATGCAAAGCAGTACTAGATATTCATTTTCACACAAAATACTATTTCATATCAAATCCAAAAAAAAAACAACACTTGAAGCCTATCTACGAGAACAAGTTCAAACCGGTAACGTGTTTCCTGTTCCAATTCTACCTGATACTAATACTTAGTGTTGATGTTTTAACTTTTGCAGATGCAGCCTTTCTTGTTCTGTTTTAGGGTCTTTTATTTCAATATGTTCTTTATGATTGATATATATCGTGATTTCATCTAAATGCCTTATTTGGATTCGCAGATCAAGGAGAAAGAAGCATGCTTCAAGTGGAGAAAGTAATTTAGAATCTGCATCTTCTGGTACCTTTTTACATCATTGATGTAGCTGCAATTTCACATTTGATATGTTAAACAACATATCTTGACAGAATAGTCCCGTCCTAACCTCAGGCTTGACCCTTTGTTTTAATTATTATAAAGATTCCCTTAGTTATGATATGTTCCAACCAAAAGGTTAACCTTAAGAATAGCTAATCCCAACTATATACCTATTTTTTCCTTCATTTTTTTCAACATGGGATTCGTTTGTACACCCAACAATCTCCCTCAAATGAGAACACATTTAGCCCTTTTACGCTTGAACTATGTCTCTATACTAAGTCTATTGAGTTCACCAACACAGTAAGAAACGGTTAAAGAACCTGTACAATCTTAATCACACATTGAGAGTCCATGGATCTTAGAACAATATCATGGAACTCTGCATTGCGATACAACATGGAGCACATAATTCGTTCGGACTTAAGCCATGTGTGCTGCCTAAAAGTATTTCACTTTCATATTGGATTTTCTAAGTTTGTGCCCACACAATACAAACTAGGTCTTGACTCTTATATCAGTTGTGGGCATGGGGTTCCAACTCAAAATGTTAAATTTATTAAAAATAATGGCCTATTCCAATCATATATCAAATCTAGAGAAAAAAGAAGAAAATTAGTTAATTTGATGTTTCATGTTAGAGTTTACTAGTGGAATCCAAATCAAACAATTTAAATATTAAACTTTTGAATTCGGGATAGTGAAGGTAATAAGTTAAGGTTATCTCTTAACTAGTGTGTGCATATAAAATATGATATGAGTGAGCAGGCACCGGTAACTATGACTAAATTGTTGAGACAGTTAGTCCTTGAAATAAGTTAATAGGTATTGCAAATATCTTTCTTTGAAACATGGCCAGAAACATACCTATGGCAGCAATGATTTATTAGTATGGATGGTTCAGTGTTATTCTATGATTATATCAAAACAATTGGTGCTGATAGATTGGTCTTATAAGCTATACACGTTTGAACAAAATAAGCGTCAATAGACTATTGTTTTCAATTCTCCTACTTTGGTTTGACTTATTTTCCTCTTTTTCCCTTCTCCTCTCTTTTTAATCATTGAATTTGTTTGAGTTAGGTCAAGGAACAAGTGAAGGGAAAAGGGCTTTGTACCACTGCAATTACTGCAACAAAGATATCACTGGAAAGATTCGAATCAAGTGTTTTATTTGCCCTGATTTTGATCTATGCATAGAATGTTTTTCTGTTGGAGCTGAGATGACACCTCATAAAAGTAATCATTCCTACAGGGTCATGGTTAGTAACACCGTTAAGAATAATTATTTTCCTTCTTCCCCCCTCCCATTAATGTGATTACTTTGTTAAGTTCTTCACAATATTAAATCGTCAAGTGATTTTTTTTTGGCAACTCTTCAACAGCTGAAAGCATGAATATGTTTTCTGAAGTTGACAAAATTTATCACCTCAAAATGTTTTCTTTGGTTATCTTTCAAAGAATGTTCAACTACTGTTCCATGCTTGAATAACTCTGTTTTGAACTGTTCCATTAATATTCAACTCTGTTCTTACGTGGATAAAAATTATTAGCATATTTAAATTTTTTATAATGTATAAGCAACATGAACCATCCAATCCTAAAAAATTAATTTCAAAGGAAAGATAAGTTTTATACTACTTATAAACATTACACTAATATCTTTCGTAATCAACGTGAGACACTCTTTTTATACACTAACATCCTCCCTCAAAGTATGAGTTGTTTGGCTAACACTTTGTATTTTTAATCTATTTTTATTATATTTTAAATATATTAGGTTACTTATTTTTTTTTATTTTTGTAAGGTCCATGTATTTTTTGTTTTTTTGGCATGGGAGGCTCATGTATTTTTTTTTCTTGACTTATTGATCAACTAAAGCTCTCATAACATGTAAATTTTGTATATAAATAACAGCATAACTTTATCCCCTTTTCCCCCAATTTCTCCATGAAATCTTTAATTTTGTTTTGAATTAGTCTTTAAGACTCTTATACGACTAGTAATCTACAGTCAGAACTGTGCTCATGCATTTCTTTATTTTCACAAACAGGATAACTTGTCTTTTCCTCTTATCTGCCCTGACTGGAATGCAGATGATGAAATGTTGCTTCTGGAGGTATTTTTGTTTCTTTTTTATATCTTAATTAGTGCATTAACTGCTGATTCATTTGATTTTTCATCCATTCTATGTTGTATTGTATTATTTAATAATGTTAGGGAATCGAAATGTATGGCTTGGGAAATTGGGCTGAAGTTGCTGAGCATGTGGGGACAAAGAGTAAAGAGCATTGTATAGAGCACTACACAAATGTGTATTTGAACTCCCCATATTTCCCCCTCCCGGTATGATAAATTCTATGCTTCAGACCATGATTTTTCAGAATTCCCCAATTTCTCTGAAAGTAACATAGCTGCAAATTTTCTTTGTTCAAGGATATGTCTCATGTTGTTGGGAAAAATAGGAAGGAACTTCTTGCTATGGCTAAAGGTCAAAATGAGGACGAAAAAGGTTTGTGGTAAATTTAACTTATTTTATTAAATCCTTCTGAGTTAAGTTTCTTGAATTTTAGTCATGAAATTCACCTTATTTGTGGTCATGTCTATCACAGGATTTCCTACTCTTGGGGAGCTTAATATGAAGGAGGAGTCCCCATATTCTCCTTCAAGGATCAAGTATAGCTACTGTTTCCTCTAATAGATGCATTATGTCACATTCTTGGTTTACCATTCTTATGTAAATTTTATTCATCTATTCAGAGTTGAAGACATGCACAAAGGTGGCCCCTCTGGTCGTTTACTATCAAGCTTTGATGCTGGTCAGATGAGATATAATCTGCAGTTGCTGGTTTCTATTTGTCAAATCATATACCATTTTTAGATTGTCTTGCTTACTTTCTTATACTTTAGATGCAGAACCTGGGGTTCAGTCCAGTGGAACAAATGCAGCATCTATAGCTGCCAACAAGAAGCCATCAAATGTGAAAGATAGTCCGGGAGTTGTTAAAGTGGAAGGTGCAACATATAAGTTCTTGTAGATTGTCATTTCTAATAATGTCTTCCTCTTCCATTTCATTTTATGCTTTTTGTTGTCGACCCGTACATATTCATGCTCATCTGCATAGGAATTGGATTATTCTCTCCCCCCTCCAGGAAAAAATATCTTATTATAAAGTCACTCTGTTTTGAAGAACCCATATAAAAATCCAATGGGAATAGAAGCAGTAGTTGAAAGATTTTCAAGGACATTCCCTTTTTATATTTTCAAGCTCTGAACAAAATTTCAGACCTGTAAAATTCCTAAAAAATCAACACTAGTTAAAGATATGATAGGTGTTTTTAAAATCTATGTTTAATGGCATCTTCTCCTTTCCCTTGTTTGAACCTCACTTCTTTCTTGCATAAGGGGTTATTGATGACTATACCAAAGTTTTCATCAAAATTGTTGCTTAACCAGTTGTGGACAGGAGTGCTGGCTGGACATTGTGTTATTTGTTTTTTTTTCTTTCAAGTTTATGGCTATTGGCGTTAATGTGAACAATGGATAGTTATAAATAATTAAACAATAATGCATCTGTCTGTCTGTCTGAAATATGGTTTATCAGTTTCCTGCTGCATCAATAACATTGGACATATTTGTGACTAAGACATTGAAGGTTTCAAGTTAAATATGAAAATATAAAAGCTAGATTCTTATGATGTACTTCTGTCATGTTAGCAGATTCCCAGATGGACAGAAGTTTTAAGAAGCAGCAGCCAATATCTGGAAATGAGGGGCCATCTTTAGTTGAGCTGAGTGGTTATAACCCCAAAAGACAGGAGTTTGATCCTGAATATGATAATGATGCGGAGCAGTTATTGGCTGACATGGAGTTCAAGGACACTGATACTGAGGATGAGCGCGAGCTGAAGTTGAGAGTTCTTCATATCTATTCAAAGAGGTAGGACAGGAGAAGAATTCATTCTATATTTGCAATTATGATTTCAACAGATTTGTGATTATGATTTCCATCTGTTGAACTTGGATAGCTATAAGTGTAGATGTGGTTAGCCTTAATGTTTGAACCAAGATTACAGAAGAATTTTAATATACATGTATCTTCTATATGAACTATCTGAAGTGTTGGTGTATTGCATATGCTCATTATAGTTGACAAAATGTTGTAGGCTTGACGAGAGGAAGCGCAGGAAGCAATTTATATTAGAAAGAAATTTATTATATCCAAATGCTTTTGAGAAGGATTTATCACCTGAAGAGAGGGCATTATGTCGACATTATGATGTCTTCAGGCGTTTTCATTCTGAAGCTGAACATGAAGAGTTGCTTAAGAGTATCATTGCAGAGCATCGAACACTAAAAAGAATTCAAGAATTGAAGGTATCATTCAAGTTTCTCATTGTTCCTTTACATGGACTTGGCTCATGTTCAAAGCCTACTAGACTGGATTGATTATTCCTAATTTATTACATAATGCTATCATGTAGGAAGCCCGAGCTGCAGGTTGCCGTACATCAACTGAGGCAGATCGATATCTTGAACAGAAAAGGAAAAGGGAAGCTGAAGAAAATGCTCGGAGAGTGAAGGAAGCTGTTCAGATAGGTCCAAGCAGTCAAGGAGGTCCTAATGTGTTTATGGCCTCTCAGACCATGGGAAAGGACACAAATTCTAGACAGGCCACTCCAAGCTTCGCAAATGATATGGATGTGATGGGATTTAATGCTGCAGATCTACTGTCTGAAGCTGTAAGTTATCCACTTGCTCTTATTGGCTAGCGGTCACTAATCACAGATCCTGAAGGTTTCTGGGATCCTAGGACACATATATACGCTCTCTCTAAAACCATGTCATGGATTTTTCATCTTATTGATTCCAATTTTTTCCTTACCCCCTTATAAGAATGCTGCTGACATCTGCTGATTGGATAATTTTAGTTAAAATGAAATCAACTGCCGATTCGATAGTTTAAATGAGATAAAGATTGAACCGATGGTTCATGTTCGACTCTAAATATCTGCTTAAACTGCCGTTGTTATCAATTCACTAATGATTATTTTCACTGAGTGTTGAAATTTAATTCCTTTGCAGGAAAAACATCTATGCAGTGAGATCAGGTTATCCCCACCTACTTATCTAAAGATGCAAGAGCTCATGTCAGTTGAAATCTTGAACGGTAATGTTACTAAAAAGTCTGATGCCCATAATATGTTCAAGATTGAACCTGGTAAAGTGGACCGGGTTTATGACATGCTCATCAAGAAGGGGATTGCACAGCCGTGAAGTCTCATGTGACACGTTGATTTACCTTTACTGTACATTATTATTGTTTCTATTTTGCTCCAAAGGAGAAAAAAGAAGGTTAAAATAAGTAGCTCCTATGTATTTATTAGAACTAGTCAACCGGAATGTTAAACCTTGACAAGATGAGTTAAATTAAAGAAATAAGGAATGAGTTTTTAAGTCAGGAAAATTGCGGCTCCTGTGTGTGTGTGTGTGTTTGTCTTGTAAGTAGATAATTTTCTGGTGCTCTTGAGCAACGGAGACAACTTGAATCAAACTCCAGTTTTTCATGTTATTGGTTGTGACTAGTGAGAGGAGGAAGAGGAGGAAGAGGAGGAAGAGGAGTCAGTTTCGTTACTGTCTAATTTAGAGTATGTACGCTCAACCTCCTGACCTGGGGATGAACCCCAAATATATGCAATATTCCCACATCCATTCCAGAGGCAAAGCTTACTACTAAAATGGGCATGAAACTTGAAAAGGGCGGGAAAACTAGGTAACAACTATGCTAGGATTGACCATTGACCCTCATTTTCATTTCATTTCAAGACAGATTCTAAAACCTGGAATTATTAGGTAGAGCATCATAAATACCTTTTACCCATGTAGAAGTCTATTTTGTAAAGTAACAGAATTGCCTTGTTTTACTTGTATGCGATTTTACTATCTTTAACCTTGTATGCCTTATTTTACTACTGGGTCCTTTTTAATCCAAACTTCATAACCCATGCCATATTTCAATATCCCTTCTATCGCAATTAGTGTTCAAAACATTATAGTAGTGAGATTATTAATTCGGAATGAAAATCAAACATAATCAAAATATGGATAGATTGGAATAAAAGAAAACGAAATGTGTAATATGAACTCTTTTCTAAAATCAGAATAAACAAAAAAACTAATTCTTGTCATGGAAAACAAACCTGCTAAATCAAACAGGAGAAAGCGAAAATAATAACTTTATCAAAATGCCCTTTATAATATTAGTTTTTTTTTCTTTTTTCTTTTTTCCTTTTGTTATGTTGAAAAAACAAAATATTATATTTTACATTTAAAAGACATCATTAGGTATTCTGGTTCACCACTCCCAAGTCATCATTTCCACTAGTTTGTGCATGAGAATATAGAACTCTAGGAATAAAACAAGACTGTAGACGTAGGAAAGAAGATAAAATTCGCTCCCTTATTGAGGTGGCCATAAGCCAGGCTTACTACTAACAAAAAATGCAAGTGCTTAAGGAGAATCTACATACTGTTCAAAGGTCAAAACTAACGGTTCCTCATATTTATATGATATAATAAACCATTGTCAATTACAGCCAAACCCAGTCATCTCCCAGTATAAAAAAATAAACGACTGAAAAACGACTATTCTATAGCTTACTGCCTCATTAGGTTACTTGGTTATAGACACATTCTTACTGACTCCTAGAAAACTGAAATGAGTATCTATCTATCATTACACTGCCATAGTTACATTTGATAGTTTTCAACCCAAACCACCCAAACCTATCTGATCTTCCTGTAAACCCCAACCCAATTTTGTTCATGCCTGAAAATTATGCCAAACCATTGTTTTATTAACAACCACAAGGATCACTGCATTTCAGGATCCATGATCAAGATAAAAATTACTCCATTTCAGCAATCAGAGAATCAACAATTGTTAACTGACTCACAATAACCTTGCTTGGTTCACATTTCTCATCAACATGATATAGACCTTCAGGAACATATTTGTTTTCTTTGCTATCATTATCATCAGCACAAATAGAACGGTTAGTTCTGACATTACCATTGGTACAAGGCTGGCTGCTTGAACTGGATATCTTCATATTTTCTAAAAGCTCAGCAGCTGCAACTAAATCAGGCAATCCTTGTCCACCTTCTTCAATAGCTTCAAGTTTAGGAGTCCAAGGAACTTTGAACCCACATGCCCCTGCTGTAGTTGAGCTTGTTGGGAGATTCATGCCAGAACTGACGTTCTCAGATATGCATAAAAGTATGTTAGATTTGGCCTTTATGTCAACCCATCTACTCCCAACCCAATCCTTAGAAGCCCTAATACTCTCTTTCTGGAATGTCATAAACCTTCCTTCACCTAAGGATCACAAAGAAAGAAGCATCATAAACACAATAAATAACTAAAAATCCCACATAAAATACCAAGTCATTAGCGATTCACACCATGAAAGATACAATCAGAATCATTAGAATGAGATGGATAAAGTTCAATATCAGAACTTACCAGGGAAATAAATTTGCAGATTATCAGTTTCAGAAGTTTCAACTCCAATGACAACACCTTCCCACCAGCCATCACACCACCAAGCATCCACTGCTGCCCCAAACTCAAATGAAAAATCTGTAGAATCCTTGGGAGGACGTGGTCGGATTGTCAGACGGCCAGAGCATCTCATGCCCAGTTTATCAGGGGCAGCAACTCTAAAAGCAGGGATCCATTCCTATATATCACCAAGCAATGCATCGATTGATTTATTCTCATAGTTTTTTTTATACAACAGGCAGCAATTGTAATGCATTCACATGAAAGTAAAGGGATTCAAGAGCAGCCTCTTCGATGATGCAACCACAATGTCACAAACATAATTAGGCAGGCATATATATATTCAACCATAAAGCTTAGTAGGTTAGCAATAAAACTGTTTTATGTGTCAAAAAAGCCCTTTGATGTATTTTGGGCAGGCCAAGAAAAAAATCATTCATTCTGTTCTATGTTTAAGACACAGAGAATCAAAATTTTCAGCTCTGGAGCATAATCATACCTCCAAATTCCCAGATCCTTCTACATCCTCCACCTCATCATATTGGACTTTCAATCGTTTCTGTGATACCTGCAAGACCTTAACCCTGAACCAGCAACCTCGCAGGCCACTATCTTGACAGTAAATCTCTATCCTCTCATCAACCTTAAAAGGGGTGGAGTATTGGGGGTCAGGTCCACGGATATTAATGCCCATTGTTTTCCTGGATAACCTTAATTTCAACTTTGGGTATGTTGGTCTACACTTCACCTGATTCTCATAAACAGAATTTCTAGCACCAGAATGACCAGTTTCTAGTCCTTGATAACCCTTGTCACTCCTCTTCCTCTTAGAACCTATCCTGACAGGATCACTATGGGTAAATTCCTCATCATCTTCCCTGCACAAATTGTGAAACTTGACATTCTGCTTCAGGGCAACACGATCATTTAAGGAAGAGAGAATAGCCTGATTGGAGTACCCTCGTAGTCTAGCAAGGGAAAATGGTCTAAGCTTATGGTTTCTGAACTGTCTAAAGCACATATGAACTCCACTGGATGAATCAGGATGAATAATAGCCATACATTTCTCATAGTGCTTAGGAGTCAAAACTGTTGCTGGTCCATCGATACATTCAGCACTAATAACTTGCATATGAGGTGTGATGAAAACTTCTCTGGGGTGCGGATTTAGCTGAGTGATTGCCCTCTTCACTTCCTGATTGTGGTGGAACCACCGCACTTTCACCTTTTTCTGCCCTTTCTTGTCTTCGTACATGTCTTCCAAGTAACCAAGGTAGCGATGATCTTCTAAGGCCATTATAAAAGCAAAGGAATGAACCTGAAATTCCAGGAAGTCAACAAATAAATTTACATAAAATATTTTGATTTGAATGTAGAAGAAAGCAAAGTAGCTGCGCCACATTTGAACAGTCAGACAGCACTAGATGAAAAGCAAAATATAACAAAAGGGAGGAAAATGATGCTCACAGTTATTGTAGTTCCGTTCCTGCAAAAAGCTGGGTAGTGTTTGAGCTGTTTGACACAGATCCAAGCATGACCAGTCCATTCGATTTCTGAATGTTGAACTTTAAATTTTCTATGTATCTGAATGCATTGAGGAATCAAAATTTCAATGAACAATGATATAGAAACTATAAGACCAAAGTGTTTTCAATTGATCTAGGGGACCAAAGTTGAACACCCAATATATACCATCTGATCTGGCAAGAAAGCTTGACGAGTACTGAATTCAGTTATCGGTGGTGTTTGTCTTGGTTCATTTGTCGGTGGATCTATACCAGAAAAGTATGCTGTTAAACATTGGAAATATTGAAAGTGCCAAAACTATGGACAAATTAGGTACATATGCTGCACAATCTTAGCTGACAAACACTTGTAATAATGCACATATAGCCCATAACCCATTTAAATTTGATTTTTAACAGGTATTCAAGGAATCACATAATAACAGAATAACACCCTTATATACTTATAATAATGTGTCGTCCATGATAGATGGTGTTTTCGGAAAATTTGATGGAAAGCTTATACCAACTGCCTTAAATATTGTTGTGAGACTGATTTAAAAGCATTCTTATTATAGCATAATATTTCAAAAGAATTAACGTGCATTTAACAAATATAGATGTTTACTCCATTTGGTGGCTTTGCAAGGTACGGAATAAAAGCCCAGATTTAGAAAACGCAAGCAAGACTTTGAAAGGGTTTAACATCAAGCTATCTTATGGAGAATCAAAACAGCAACAGCAGTCAAAGTGATGGATGAAAGTTTGTATAGATAAAGAGAGAGGCCTTAGTCAAAGTAATGAGAATGGTAATACAACAGCCTTTTTTTTGGAGGGGGAGGGGGGTGGGTGTGAAGAACTCAAGTCATAATATCGTCAAAAAGGGGAGACAAGAACAATTGATGTTACAAAGAGTGAAAAAAAAACAATTAGAAAAATATAATTGTAATATCTTCCTGTTGTTAAAAATTCTTACAATACTTACACATAAACTAGAGGTGTGCCTGTGCATGCAAAGAAACCAATTAGCCACCAACGTAGGCTTGATTTTGATTTAGTTTCAATAGGGATGTGAAAAATATGAAGACATGTGCTGGTGGTTATTAGGGAAACATCTTCATTTAAGAAAAATATCTCCTTTCAGTGAACAACACATATATGGGTCAATCAAGTACATGGGTGGTAACATGCTTATGTTTCTTATTATACCTAGAGTCCCATAAAAGGATAGTTCTCAACTGGGATACTCAACTCCATGCTGACTAAAACATGGCGGTCTTATAACTTTAGAACTTACAAATGATTATTCTTAAACTAATAATCTCAAACTAGGAAAATAAAGTTATTTAATCCTTTACTAACAACAGTCATCACCTTCACCTTCTAATTGAGCTTATTGACATTAATTGAAGACTCTAGTTGGTATATGCTCACAGATAATTAATATTTAAGGGATGGGATTCATAACCGAAATTAGATAGCATGGAATTAGATAAAAACCCTCCTGCTATTCTTAACCCATAATTAAAGGAAAAATACACAGCAAGATAAATTCCATTTCATTTTGTTTTGACAAAATAAAACAAACTGGATGCCCGAGCTCATGGATCCTATGATGACACAATATCTATTTATAGTGTGACTTGAAAAATGTCTTAGTTTCCTAATATGCAAACTCAAGTAATAGACAACAAAATGCAGAATCAAGTTTCAGTCCTGGGAAAGATCTCCTGAGAGAAAGTAGGCTGGATCACTATGTTCAGTATCAGTGCAACGAGAGCTTGATTTTAAGATATCTCTAATAGATTTCAAGAAGAATTAACCCTAAGGCTTGCAAACTTTTGATATAACCATAATTTTGTGTCAAGAGCCATGTTCCCCATAATATTAAAGAATAAATCACAGATAGCATAATGCCAATTCTGGGCAATAAAGATAGTGCAAAGATTTTGTTTCCCTAGGCCAAAGGTGTGCATGCTCACATTTAACACTTAAGACCAACCTCTGCTATCTAACATATATAATTAGAAGAAAAAAATGTACATATGGTCAACATATGGTCAACATATGGTCAACAATAAAGGCAGGTAAAAAAAGTTTCCCTGCTCGCAGACTTGCATGTATGTAAACATGTGTATGTACTAATGTATATTTAATGTCTATATACGACAAGCAACAGACCATTAGGTCATTATGGCCCCGTTAACTCCTCTTAGAAAAAAGTATCTTGATGTCATACTTAATGATATGACATGGGTGATACAAGAAATGGAGAGAAGAAACTACAGAAAGTCAAACAGGGGTATCCTTTTACCAATGATTTAGAATGCATCACATAGAAAAATATAGATGACGACTTGATTACTGCCAACAACTGCCCACTCCTCAAGGCAGGTTGCATACAATAATACTGCAAACCATGAAGGAAAGATATGCATTTGAAAACAATTTCTTTTAAATGCCAACCAATAAATTACTTCAATATATAAATATGTACACACACACACACACAAATAATTGTCATCTTAAATAATATATATTTTATGCAGTTTCTGAGACAAATTAGTCACAAACTTCCTAATGAGTTTTACATCATATTCACACAAAGAACTATCATTCAACTCATAACACTTAAAATTTAAGGAGCTGAACAGAGAGATAAATGGATCAAAATAACAAGTGGGAACTAATGCAACAATAATGAATTTTCCAATCGTGTATGAGACAAGGTCTTATTTTTTTCTTTCTTGCCTGCTATATGCTCCTCACTCCCCACTCTCCATTAGTAGAACACAACAATGCATGAAATTAGAGTTTTAACCATAGTACCTTGTTGCCCTGACCAATTTCTACTGTAAAAATTGTTTAACAATATTTAGGCACAATGCTTGGAATTCAATTTCATTGTAAGGAATAAAACATTTACTCTACTCATTCCTCAAGCTGAACCAATTCATGAACATAATTTATATAAGATAATAAAAACTGTACTACATACAATATAAAATAATAAATATTTAACACTTTGCAACTGAATTCTAAAGGTTGTATTAATGTATTATACAATGAGCACATACTAGAATCATCTGCCCACGGCTGCTTTGAGACTAATGATGTGAGCCACTCTACAACTTCTCTTCTTGCACGCCATTTTGTGCAGGCATTGATGGATGCTTTGGACCCATAAACCTGAACAAACCCATCTGAAACGACATAGATCATATGCCTAATACTCCTCTCAGTCCCAATAACTGCAAGAACTAAATCCCCCGACTCATCCTTCAAGTAATAGTGAACCACACGGCTTCCCCGCTCATGACACAAAATGCGCTCCTCCCATGCCACAAAGCTATGTCTATCAACAGACATGATGATTTAGAAAACCCTAATGTAAGAAAGAAAAAAACCTCAATCACATTAAGCTGGAAAACCCCAAATTTATGGAACAAACGTTTAGCTGAAACCAACCCAGCTGACTCTAAAACTCAAAAATGGCACTTGGGTTTTGATAAAACTCTAGCACCTTTTAAAAAAAATCATAATTCAAGTAAACCCATATGAGAAAAACCTTACTAGCTTGATAGACAGGAAGGAGATATCATCTCTCTCTCAATGGGTAAAACAAATTGAGGGAAACAGGTACAATATATATAAATATCTCTATACGAATATCAACCGCAGAAACAGAAGAAAGCAAATTGCTAATAAATGTTTAAACAAAACCAAGATCGAAAACAAGACTAAGGAACTAAAACGCAAAAAGAAGTCCCAAGAAACCGAAAGAAAGAGGATTGAACTTGCTCTGAAATTCTACAATAGCTCAGAAAGCCCAGAGCCTCTTGAGGCACAGGCAAGTATTCAAATGGAATTAGCTTTGGCAAAAGGTACCCCAACAGCAACAAGAGGTTAGCTTTTTTGAAGAAAATGCAGAGAATCCATAAATATACAGTGAATTCTCTGTCAGAAGCTCTAATGGCTGGAACTGAGAGCGGAAAAAAGATGAAATTTTCGGTTAAAGAGTTGAGAGATAGAGCAGACAACTTTCTGTTCGGTGAACAAAGAGATATTCGAGAAAGCTAAAAATGGTGAGATGAATGGGAGAAAACGACACACCGACGCAAAAAGAAGAAAAGAAAAGGCTGGGCATATGCGAGAATCGGAGAGCTTGATACGGAGACTGAGGTAGAACAGAAGAGCCCATGACACCTTGTGAGGCAAAACTGGGAAGAGGAAGACATTTGACATTCACAAGGGGTGTTTTTTCAGGGGAGTTACGATATTCACGCGAGGGTACTTTTGGTAAGTTACAATTTTTTAATTAATCTGAAAATACTTATTTTATTATAAATTATATATTTTTTAAACTCAGAAATAAGTTACATGAAATTAAGAAAAAGAACCTTAATATAAATTATATGTCTAAATTCAATTCCCTTATAATTTACTTAATATTTTTTTATTAATTAAATAATAAATTATTAATATTTAAAATATTACTTAAATCATAATTATTTATCTTACAAGCATAAATAATCAACACTTTTTTTCTTAATTATCTTAAGATATTTTTATACCAGTTAAGTTATAAATTTGATAGTTTTTATTATATTTATTTTTTATATAATTATTTATTTTAAGTAATATAAATAAAAAATTTCATAATTTATTATTTTAAATCTTACTTTTTATAATTAAAAAATTAATATTTACAAAATACATTAATTTGACTAATACAATAAAAAATAAATTAAATTAAAAAAAACTAAATAGGATAAACTTTTTAAATTTTATAAATAAATTTGATTTATTTTTAATTATTTTATATTAAATTTAAATAAAATAAATTATGAAATTATATAGTAAGAACAACTTGTTCCGTTTAAATAGATAAAAAAGATCCTTAATTTATTCAATAAAATTTAAAATTATTATCAATTAAAGATATTTACTTAATATATAAATAAAAATATTAAATATTAAATATTAAATATTAAATTATTAAAAATAAAATATAATAATTTAAGAATAATAAAAATCTATAATAAAAAATAAAGCATTTATTCAACTAAATAACACCCACTAATAAACTATAATGTATATAAAAATAAATTATGTGTTATAAAATTATGACAAAATTGATTACATATTTTAAAATAATACCTATATTTTTTGTCGTAGTTTATTTATGATTTTTATTTTTATCAATTAATTAATAAATTATTAATAATTAAAATATTCATAAGTATTTATATTACAATTTTTTTATAATATTATACATAATGTAAAAATTTATAACTTTTTTATTAATTATTTTATATATTTTTTATCAATTAAATTACAAATTATTAATAATTAATATTAATAATTTTATGAAATATTATCATTTATCAATTATTTGTACGATTTTATTTATTTTAAATAATAAAAATAATTTATTATTTTATATGATTATTTTATTTTTTATTTTTTAATCAATTAAATAATAAATAAAATAAAATTAGGAGCTTTCATAAATCACAGTAAAAATTGATTGTAAAATATTTTATGATATTTTTGAATAAAATATGTCTTTTATGCAACCAAACTTTAAAAATTTTAAAACAAAACAAACTACAATTTGTGGTTTATATTTATAGTTTATGATATGTTATATTGTGAGTTATATTTGTTACAAAATAAAGATCATTTAAATTTTATAATATAACATCCATTAAAATAGGAAAAAAGTTATTAAAATTTTATAATTTTTACTAAATAATTATTTTATTCTCACAATAATTATATTAGATATTAAATATCCTATAATTTATTAAAATTAACAATTTAGTTATATAATTTATAAATTATATATTAATAAATATGTTATTATAAACATTATTTTTAATCTTATGATTTATTAAAATAAATATTTTTAATTCATCAAAAATATTTAAAATAAAAATTTATAATACCTATATTTTTATAAATAATAGAACTAAATTATACATTTATATGTAATAAAATAGTAAATTTTTCGTTATAAATTTTTATTTAATATAATAATTATAAAATTAAATTATTTAAATTAAATAATTATCGATCACGTTCTCCTGTACTTAACTCTCAATTAAAATATTTTAAATGAGTTAAAAAAATTCATGATTTTTTTTTGTGGATTTTAACATTTATATTTTTAAATCTTAAATTTGAGACTCACATGTTATATCACAATAAAATATATAAAATGTATTTTAAAAAAAATATCAAACTTCAAAAATTAGAAGTAATGTTTTGTGGAAGGCTCAAAAGCCCTCTAGACATTTTATTTGAAAGCCTGATGGCTTTTTTGAAAGGGATAAATTAAGATTCATTAATTCATTAAAATATGTTAAAATAGAATCGTAAGAAAAAGATTTAAAGTTTTTTTTTCACATGTTATTGATGTGTAATTAAGCTCATGTCGAAGGTAAAGTACATTAAATGACAAATCCTACTTTATTTTTAGAGAAGAAGAAGTTAAGATCAATAAATTTCATATAAATATATTAAAACGAGAATCCTAGATAAGAAATTTGTAAAAAAAAAAAAAAAAGGGCCGCCAATTAAGACTCTTTTTTTTCATAGACATTTTTTTAAATTATTAAATTTATGCATAATTATATAATTAATATGAGTTGTTAAGTTGAATTAATGTGAAGACTATTTATTATATTTACGAAATTACCACAACTAATATTAAGAGCGAGTATTTTCTTTTTTTTTATTGATCAATTTATTCAAGTTTATGGTCAAAATAGGTTTATATTTTCTTTTTAAATGTTTGATTCAAATATGTCTAAAAATTTTAAAATGATAAAATCTACACAATTTAACCTAACTTATTATTATAAAGTATTCTTATTATTTATTTATTTATATATTATAATTTTTATTTTTATTATATAATATTAAAGTTATATTAATATTTTATTTAAAGTGTAAATAAAAATAAAAATATAATTAAAACATAGTTTAGAATATTATCTAATAAATATTCAACTCTAATGTTTAACGTTAATATCAACAAGTTTTTGTGGTGAAACAGTAAATGTTAGTGTTTTTCAAATCAATGTACATAGGGATGGTTACGGTGACGGGCGGGGATGGATTTGAATATAACCGTCCCCGAACCGAATTATAAAATCTGTCTCCGAAATCGCCCAAAAGTGCGATTCGGGAGCCAGTTTCTGTGATTACCAATGATTCGTCAGAGTTATTATAAAAAAATCGAAAAAAAAAACCGTTTTTCAAAATCCTATTACTCTTTTTAGCAATACAATCCAACTAAAAAAATTGTTGATATTGAATTTGTTATCTCAATTTAAATATGTTATTTTGAGTTTATGATAAAAAAAATCACCATTTAACAATATATATTTCTATGAATCTAGATAAGATTAAATACATATCAACAAAAAATACAAGATATAAATAAAATATTATAAACTAATACAAATATTGAAATCTAATTAAATAAATTTAAGAAAACTTCAATTACAATAAATCAAAACTTCTTTCTTCTAATTATTCATCAAATGTACGCGTTTCCTGGAAAAATCAAACATATAAAATCACTTTTATAAACCAAAAGAATAAATTGATTAATAAATAATGTAAATTTTTTACCTCAACATCATCTTCTGAAATATTAATAGTAGAAGCGAATGAACCAGGAGATAACATATCTGAATAAATTATAAAACATTTGAATAAATAATTAATATATAATACATAAAACAAGTGTTAATAAAATATAATATGTACAAGTATTAAAAATATAAACTTATACCTTGTTTATGAATATTATCCCATAACCAATACTGAAATGAAAAAAATATAGTTTCTCAAGGTTCTGCAAAGCTTTCCACCATAATATAGAACTATCAATAATTATTTCAGCAATCAGATATTAGTTAACCATGTTTCACCATATCCAAACAGATATTCAGGTTTCAGAAACAATACTGAAATGAAAAAAAAACATAATTTCTCAAGGTTCTGCAAAGCTTTCCACCATAATACAGAACTATCAATAATTATTTCAGCAATCAAATATTAGTTAACCATGTTTCAGCATCTCCAAACAGATATTCAGGTTTCATAAACAATACTGAAATGAAAAAAACATAGTTTCTCAAGGTTATGCAAAGCTTTCCACCATAATACAAAACTATCAATAATTATTTCAGCAATCAGATATTAGTTAACCATGTTTCATCATATCCAAACAGATATTTAGGTTTCAAAAACAATACAGAAATGAAAAAAACATAGTTTCTCAAGGTTCTGCAAAGCTTTCCACCATAATACAGAACTATCAATAATTATTTCAGCAATCAGATATTAGTTAACCATGTTTCAGCATCTCCAAACAGATATTCAGGTTTCATAAACAATACTGAAATGAAAAAAACATAGTTTCTCAAGGTTCTGCAAAGCTTTCCACCATAATACAGAACTATCAATAATTATTTCAGCAATCAGATATTAGTTAACCATGTTTCAGCATATCCAAACAGATATTCAAGTTTCAGAAACAATACTGAATGGCGATGGCTTGCGCTGTGAGAGGCGACAGATGGCGCTGTGAAGTGTGAACGGATTGGTGACGAGTGACGACTGGCGATTCGCGAAGATGCAGCGACTGTCGATTGAGGTAAGCGACGATACGGCGTTGTTAGATGGAAGAAAAATTATGGATGGCCGGATGTGATCTGGCCTCTGAGTTTCTGACTCTCAGCCTCTGGTCTAGAGATTAAGAAAAAATGAGAGGCGCCGAATGTGCTTCTATGAGAAATTTTGAGTGAATTAAGGTTCGGTAAAAATAGGTTTATATATTAGGTTTAAAATAAATAAATTTTAATTAATATATAATTTATTTAAATAAATAAATTTTAAATAATTTTGGCGGTTTTGAGTATAACCGTAACCGAATCGTACCCGCTCCTTTATGTTCAGTTTTTACCCAAAACCGAACCCGTCCCCAAATTTACACGGTTAAAAACTGAACCGCCGGTTCGGTTACCCGTGGATAACCGAACCCGCAGTTTTTTTGCCCATTCATGAATGTACATATTTATTTATTTTTATTTTATTTTTTTTCTTAGTAAAATTATATAGTATATTTTATATGTTTTTATTAAGAAAAGTTTTTATATAAGTTCAAAATCGATAAACCAAGATTTTACTTTGTAGGTTGTCTTAAAAGTCAATTTTTAAGATTATAAAGCGATTAATATTTTAGATTTTTTAAAACTATATAGATAAAATTATTACTAAAATGGTTTAATAACTAGTCTAATTAATTTATGCAAATTATTACCTAATGTAATATTAAATCATAAATTAAAAAATAAAAATAAATTTATTATTTTAGTTAATAATTATTTATTTATTATATCAACTAAGATAGTAAAACAATTATAAAATACACAAAGGGTTATGCTAAATTGGATTATGACCGTTTCAATCCAAGGTGTAAGATGAATAAATATTAAAAATATTTTTAAGTTTTGAAGTATATTTAAAAATATCCTTAAAATATCAAAAAAATAAAATAAAAAATACACTCAAAATATAACAAAATTAAATTTAACAGAATTTAATAATAATATTTCATCAATAAAATGGATGAAATTATATAAAACAAATAAATAGTAAAAAATCAAGGAAAATAGAATTAAAAATAGAAGACATCTCATGATGATTCTCATAATAAATAGTAATAAGTAAAAATAAATTTGATAAAATTAAAAAAACAAAATTAAATCTTAAAGATAGAGATAAATTTAAAAAACTATCATTTTTATCTTTAAGAAAATTATTCATAAGAAAATATATAATATATTATGAAATAAGTAACAAAAAGTGAGCATTAATATCACAGATGAAAAATGAATGTATAATATATCATTAATTGATAACAAAACTACATTGAATAAACTAGCCAAAATTCCTCAAAATAATAAAGAAAAAATTGGATACATTTATTTAAGAGAAATTTAAATATTAATAGAGGCTTATTTCAAAGAATAAATAAATACACCATTAAAAATAACATTACTAGATAACAAAATAATAAATAGGAAAGATATTTTACTATGAATCATCAATGGTAACTTAAGATACCAAAAGCTAAAATTTACAACATATTCCAAGTTTGTTATTAATATCTACGATAAAAACTTAAACCAAAGATTAAGTCTAGTTTGTATATTTGAAAGAGTAGATTTAATAAAAAAGAAAGAAAATTATTCATTTTTAATACATTATTTAGTAGGGTATTCTTTAACAAACATTAATAATAGTTCAATATATGGATAAAATAAATTTATAGAAATAGAGAAAACCTTTTAGGAACTTGGACAAATAAAAAAATCAAAAATACTAACATATTTCAAAATACTAGAGGAATGACACTTAGATAGCAAGAAAATACCCTTAATAATAGAAAGAAAAATAATGTTGTTAAAAACGATAATATACCAAGATTTATTTTTATAGACTATAAAGAAAAAATCTCTAACCAAGAAAAAGTTAAAAACTAAAAGATGAAATCCAAGTAACGAAGGCATTAGTTCATAATATCATATTAGAACATAATAATGTTTAAAGATAAATTTAAAATATATATAGTTAGAAATAGATGAAAACCTAACCGACGTAGCAAAAAATCAAACAACATTAATGAAAATTTTAAAGCTTTTAACCGATAAAATGGATTTAGTCCAATAAATAAACACAAAATACCTCTAAAGTATAATAGAAACACAAAAAGAACTATTAAAATAAATAAAAAATTGCAGCAATAATAAACTTCAATAATATATACATATGGAATTTGGAGAACTAAGAAAATGTGTATATATGTATGTATATATATATATATATACAATGATATTATAGGCCATAAATATGACCCCTTAGAAGGATTATAAATAGAACCACTTAAAAGATCAAATGCTCTGATTCTTAAAAATGAGAGAATAAAAAATAAAGAAAAATCTAAAGAAGAATATATAATTTTAATTTAATGGAATATATAAAAGAATTAGAGGAATAACTCATGAACCCCGAAAATAGGGATATAAAAAAATTAGTTGTTTGTTAACACTAACTAATGAAGAATTAGAAGAACATTATAATAAAAAACTTTGTACAAATAAATAATAAGATGATATGACAATAATCAGTAATATGGATTCTCAAACAGAAATAATAACCCCAAAAGATTATATGAAACCAATTTCATTACAAGGTCCTTACCAAGAAGGAACATTTGACCCTCAGAGAGTAGAAAGAAATAGTCAAATGTTAAGAGAGCCTTACATCACATATAGGAAAAGACAACCACCCAAACGGAAGAAGGGTTGCATTGAGGGACTAGAGAAAGTATATCACCAAAATTCAAACTCCATAAAATTTAGATTGTATAAGATATAGGAAAAAACATTAGATGAATGGGCTAGTGGTATGAGTGTACTCATACAAACCTCCTAAACTACATAAACAAACCTTCCAATTTGTAAGGTATTAGTAGCTCATAAAATAACAAGAAATGTTAAATTTTGATTTTCAAACTTAACAGACCAACAACATTTATTAATGCAAGAAAATACTCTCACAAGAAGAGAATGCTTAGATATAATAATAAATGAGATATAAAATGAATTTATTGAAGAAGATAAAGGAAGAACTGTCACTGAATCTAGTGAAAATGAAATCGATGAAGCCAATGACATCTAACAAATATGAAAATTTGTAATATGTGTTACATAGATTCTTTTATTTGTGAATATTAAATGTATTACAATAAATTATCACACTCTATGCAAACAACTTATAAAAAAATATTTTTTCAAAAATTACTTAAAACATAACATAAGACTTTGACAAAAAGTTGGAATTAGAGAAATAGAAAAGCTATACCAGACACCCTAAAATGAAGAATAAGAAGCTTTAAAAGCTAGATAAAACCATACAAAAAATATAAAAAAATACAAAAGATTTAAAAAATATAAATTAAAAAAATAAGATTTTCAAAAATATAAAATAAGATTCAATAGGAAAACCTATAGGGAGAGATATTTTAAAAGACAAAGGTATAAAATTCTTGAAAATAGGAATTATTATCCTTTAGGGAAGAAAAAATACAATATTGAATCTGTAATGAAGGAGGACATTATGTCAATAAATGTCTAAATTGGCTTCAACATAGGAAAGAATTTAAAAAGGAATTTCTAAATAAAGCAAAAATATTAGAAAAACATTTTAAGATGAAATTGGAACAAATCGAGGAATCTGATATACATGATATTTATAGTATTTATATATTAGAATAAATTGAGGAGGAAATAACTAACTCATAATATGAATGCTAATATTATGATTACTCTTCATCACAAGATGAATAATTTGTATAGTAGTACAAATCAAAATAGCACATACATAAAAGTAGGACTTAAATTTAAAGGTTGTATTAGTTATTATTTATACACATATATAAATACAAGATGTATTATGTGTAACAAGTAAGCATGTGTTTTTAGAAGAAAAAAACATTGGAAATATGCACCAAAAGATTTAATAGTAAGAATTTTTAATAATACTACAATAAATCTTAGTAAAATGTTAACATATATAAATATAATTATAGGAGGAGAAAAGTTTCATATTCCTACCATATATCAACAGGAAACAATAGTTGGTTTATTAATAAGAAATAATTTTTTTTTAACTTATATCAACCTTTCACACAATATTTAAATAAAATAAGTTCAACAATATTAGATGGTAATACCATTTATGTATCAAAAATAACAAAAACTTTGACAGTACCAAACTCAATGTTTATGCAACATAAAAAAAACATGGTGAGATAGAGCAGCAAAGACATTATTTAGAAAATATTTCATTATATATGGAAGAGAAATAAAACTATTTTCTTAATGAAATACATAAAGATAAATCCCTAACACGCATCAAGCAACTATTAAAAACAGTAAACTCATAAAATTCTTTGGATCCAAAAATAAATAAATTTAAGATGATTGTCAACATAAAATTAAGAGACCCTAACAAGGTTATAAGAATAAAACCAATGGTTTATACTTCGGAAGACATGATTAAATTTGAAAAATAAGTTGAATAACTTTTGAAATTGAAAGTCATAATACCAATTAATTCAACTCACTCTTGTCCAACATTTATAGTTGAAAATGATGTTGAAAACAAAAGAGGAAAAAAGAGAATGGTAATAAACTTCATAGTATTGAATCAATAAACCATTAATGATAGATACTTTATTTCAAAGAAAGAATAATTATTATCATTAATAAAACGAAATAAATACTACTCAAGTTTTGAATGTAAAAATGGATTTTGGCAAATAAGACTTGATAAAGCATCTCAAAAATTAATAGGATTTAGTTACTCTCAAGGATAATTTCAATGGATTGTTGTACCATTTAGATTAAAAGAAGTTTTAGGTATCTTTCAACGATGTAAAGATAAAATACTCAAAAAAATATAAAATATTTTATGTGTCTATATAGATGGTAGTTTGGTTTTCAATAATGAATTAAATAAGCACTAATTGGATATTATTAATATTCTATAAGAGTGCATGAAAGAAGACATTGTATTTTTAGAAAATAAATCAGTACTTATTCAACATAAAATTAAGTATTTAGAGTTGGAAATTGAAGACCGGTAACTAAAACCCTATATATTAAATAACATTCAGGGTTTTCCTAATGAATCAAAAGATAAAAACAAATTACAAAGATATTTAGGATGTTGGACATATGAAGAAACATATAAAAAAACTTGCAGAAATGTGAAAATTTTTACATGCAAAATTAATAAAAGAGTAGATCTAAAAATGGACAGAACTAGATATTCTGTATATGGATAAAATAAAAACAAAGTTAAAAACATTTCCAACTGTATACCATCTAGGGCAGATGATAAAATAATAATTGAAATAGATGCTTCACAAAAATATTGGGGAGCAGCTTTGAAAACAAAAATAGATGACAAAGATTAATATCTTTGTAGATATATATCAGGATTTTTTCAAGGTCTAGAGTTTAATTATTACAGTAATGAAAAAAAAATATTTAGCAATTAAAAGAGCTATTAAGAAATTTGTAATATACGTTATAAGTTCTAGATTCATTGTTAGAATAAATAACAATAATTTTGTTTATTTCTTAAAAACTAATATTATAGGTAATTACAACACAAAAAAGATTAGTAAGATGACAACAATGGTTCAACTACTACCATTTGATATTGAACATCTTCTAAGAAATAAAATATTTTAGTAGATGTTCTTACTAGAGAATTAGCACCTCTAACAATTTTAATGTTTCAAGAATGAAACATCTTGATGTCAAGATAAAAATAAAGAAGAATGAGATAAAAATCTTACAGAAATAACTCAAGCTGTTATATCTCAAGAATTCTCTTATGAAAACAAAAAATAAACAGGAAGAACTTAATTGTTCAAAACAACTCTTAAAGTCAAAAAACTCAAAATATTCTTCATTAAAACTTCAATTTAAAGAAAGCGAAACTTCTAAAGAAATAATTCAAAATGAAAAAGAAGAACCTAACATTTCAAAAGAAAGTAAAATCTTTAAAACAAAAAAGCTCAATTAGTCAGATGAAGTAGAGAAAAAAGAACAGAAAAAAGACTAATATGATCTATAATGTCCCAAAACTAGGAATCTATAACAACTGGGCAGAAGCCAATAAATCTATTCTAGGGTTTAGTAGAGTAACTCATAGAGTCTTCACCAACAAAATAGAAGTTGAAGGCAACTATGCTAATTATAAAACACCAAAACTAATAACTCCACAGGAGATAGTAAGAAATTATTTTGCAGTACTATAACAAGAACCAACAACACTAATTAGATTGACAACTCTAGGGAGAATAGCAAGACTTTCAATAGTATTTAGAAACACATCTCTCCTATAGACATTAAAGACAATAAAGCATTCAGTGTTATTCAGGAAAATCTTCCCTAAAAATTCATCAGTCATTGAAGATGAAAAAGATTAATATATAAACCTCAATAAACTACAATAGTTGAGTCTCTACAATTTGGCCAGAAAATCTATCTAGGAACATATTGAAGATATAAAGTTATACACTACAGACAAGGAATTTTATGCATTAAGTAAATTCAATATTTTGGAAGGAGTTAGTCCAATATTTGTTTACAAAGCTTTCTATGCTTGACCAATAAAAGCATATATCTAGGAATTAATTTAAGTAAATTAAATTATTTTCTAGAAAACTTCAAAAGAGCAATCAAGAACTTCAGAAAAAAGATTGAAGTAGGTGACAAACATATTTATCTCATATTTTTTAGTTCACTAATAGACTGGAATGAGGAAGGATGTATCAGTCCCTACCACTTCATCAAGATAGGGATTTCCAATACAAACAGATAAGATCCTAAACCAAGGGTGCTTCTAGAAAAAGAAATTCAATACAGAAGAACTCTTTGTACTAAGAGGTCAAATATTAGGTCAAATTTATTATAAACTCAAGAAACCAAATTTACTATAAACTCAAGAAGATTCAAAAACTCTATTGAGATCAAATTAATTATTCAATTAGAAAAGTCATCTTTATTTCTCATAATAACATGGCTCTTTCAAAAGAAAATAGTGAAAAAATTACAAAATATGAAACCAATTTTAACAACAATAACCTAGAAATTGGTTAAGAAACAAGGAAGATATTTTACTTCTATGCCAGAAAAGTCACCAAAGATCATATATGCATTTATTGCATTAAAGATCGAGAATATGAAGATGCATCATCATCAACGTCGTCAAAAAGATTGTCAGTAGAAAATGACAAAGAAGAACTGTTGATAGAAGATGCCAAAGAAAATAAAGGTAATATATACCAAGGGAAAAAGAGTGATTATTATTTAAAGCAAAAAAGTAGATGAATTATTAAAGTTACGAGAAAATAGTAATTTTTATCTTGTAAACAAAGATTTTTTATTCTATAAAAAAAACCCTTATTTTCATTTTAAGACACGGGAAAAACCAGAGCACACTACTATGAAAAAAAATACACAAACTCTACCATAGAAATCCCTTATATCTAGAAATCTCAAACTAGTAATGATATACCCAATAATTATGAGCGGTTAAGAATCCTTTCAAGATTCTTAGTTAGCCTTAAGTTTTTAAGAATTATTTTTTTATGAATCAAATGAAATTCATTTACTTTTTCCTAATAAATCAAAAGTTAGATGTCATCTATGTACATATGCAAAATGTTCACCATTGCCAAAAATGTGTTAAAGTTTGAGTAAAATTGAGGCATAACTGGTGTAATAAAAAGAGACAAACAGAATAAAAGATCGTGATAAACCCATTAAATTCAGGTATAATAATTATAAATTTAAGAGAATTAAAGATATTGAATATTTAAATAATTGTTTATACCAAGTGATATTGACGATAAGTAAAAAACAAAGATAAAAATATCACAATATTATGATAAGAAAAATTAAGTAAAATGAATTAACAAACATTAAACAACCAATTTGAAAGAAATTAAAATAAAAGATACAGATATAATTTTTACTACTACAAAAAGGGGTATATAAGTCGCTATGTAAAGTCGGTTTTTTCCAAAAACCGACTTATAATGAATTTAAAGTCGGTTATCCACGTCAATCAATGCTACGTCACGTGGATAGCGTCGGTTATCCACCTAATATATTCCCTCTCGGCTCATTTTGTACGCATATTCCAGGTTTCTTTCTCTCTCATTTCCTCACTCATGACCATTTTCTCCCAAAATCTTAACTGTGCGTCACCTTTGTTCAACATTATCGGCCACTTCCGACCACCATTTGAACGTCAGTTTGTAAGTTATATTTCTCTTCTCACGTTATCTGTCAGTTCTTCTTTTTTTTAGCAAAATATTAAAATCTGTTTATGGGTATTTTTTGTTATTGCTTAGCCAAAATCAATCTCAATATGTGCTAATTTTATCAACGTGTAATTGTAATTCGTTAATTAGGAACAGCCTCTCGAATTGCGAATTTTTATTACCTTTTAAAAACCTAAGATTTCGTAAACTAAATATTTGCAACATGCCCAATATTGAGCAGTTTCTTTGTGAAATTGTATGGATAGGCAAATAAAAGTTATCTCTTAACCTTAAATAAATATTTTAAAAATAAGGATTATTAAACTTGTCTTGAAAATTTTAGAAGGTATAACACCTTATTAGATATCTATATATATTATATTAAAGTCATTACAAGCATAATAGATTATCTTATATAAAAGGTATTGAATGATTATTTTAATCAAAAATATGTATTGTTTGAAGAAAATGAAGAAAGAAAAAAAAGAATTTAGTAATCTTATATTTGTTTATTATCTCTTTAAAGATTATAGATACATTATATATATAAAAACACGTAATTGTATAGATTTACACGCTCTATTTTAATAATTATAAAAATTAAAAAATTAAAATTAAATTATCTTTAAAATTACATAACAACAAGAATTAACAATTAGCCTTAAATTGTTATCAAAATCATTAGTAACATTAAGAAAATATGGACGAAAAAGTTAGTAGTATTAATTTTAAGAACATCAATGATATTAATCATAAAATTTATAAATATTTTAGATTTTTTTTACAAATTTTAAGTGCGTAAATACAAATATACTAAATCTCGCATTTTAGATATATATCCATTTTATAACTATTAATTAACCACACTTAATTGCGTTCTGACGCGTAGAAGAAAAACCTGCTATAGATAGAATTAGGATAAAGTATGTAATAAGTTTACTATATTACTTTTTGGTTTATAAGAATAAATATATAGATATTATTGAGTTTAGGATAAAGCATGTAATAAGTTTACTATATTACTTTTTGGTTTATAAGAATAAATATATAGATATTATTGAGTTTAGTTTATTATTTTTATATTATTAAATTTTATAATTATTATAAAAATAATATTAATATTTTTATTATTTTTATTTTTATACTATTAAATTTTATAAAATGTTACCAAAACATCATCAATGATAATTAATTAACAATAAATTCATGTATATTGATAAATTTTTATTATATTTGTAAAATTTAATTGTATAAAAGTAATAAAAAAAATTTAAAAGTATGTTTAAAAGATTTGTGAAGTTTAACTATATGAAGTAATAAATCAAAATTAAATGATGTTTTTATAATAACTTTTAATATTTGGTGATAAAAAAATATATTTAATCTTAAATATAATAGTATAATTTGTTGTTTTTTTAGAAAGGATCATTAGAGTTAAAGATTTTGATTAAAATTAATATTTTGAAAATTTTTTTTTGTCAAAAATAATAAAAATTTAAAATTTAAAAGTTATTTTTTAAAATAAATAATTTATCATTTAAAATAATATATTTTTTTATAAAATTTCAATTTTATATTTACGTGAATTTCAATGGTCATTTAAAAGAGATAATAAATTTGTTTGTTTTATCGAATAACTAACAAACATAAGCTTCTTTTTTTTCAAAAATAACGGAATTTTAATATCATTTATCTAATAAAATTTTTCACGGTTAAAGACACTTATTTTAATTGTACAGTAAATAATAATAATATTTTAATAAAAAATTATTATTTTTAATGTATCTTTGATTCACTTATTTTTTTAAATTAATGTGATTAAATAAACATTAATATATTAATAAAATTTTATTTAATTATGTTAATAAATTTTAAAATTTGTCTTGTGTCCTCTGTTTAACGTTAACTATCTATAATTATAAGGACACATTTATTATATAGTATCAAAAATAATTGTGAATTTTTTATACAATTATGTATTTAATTATAAAATAAGATTGTATTGTATAGTTATGTAAAATTTTAGTATCAATAGAAGTTACGAGTCTAAAATGTACTTTACACTTACTTAACATGTTTGAAATTTTATAGCATGTTTAAAATTTTAATTCTATAATTATGCGTTTTGAATTTTTCTTTTATTTCAATTTAATTTTTTTATTGTAAAAAAATATAAAAATAAATTTTTATGATCAAATTATTTCATAAGTAATAAAATTATATAAAATAAAATAAATATTATTTTAAATATAAATTATCTTATTAAAATATTTATCAATAATTTTTTTAAGTCCAGTAAAATTTTGAAAAATTGTTAGAGAAAAAAAAGTATTGAAAACCAGGAAATTAAACACCAAATAGGGTAAGAATGAGAGTAATTTGATTACTTAGTTGCTTATTTGTTGTTATTTAGTTGTGATATTTTATATGTTAGTATTATTAAAAAATTTCTTTTATGATATGATTCGTAATTATTCCAACATTTTATAAGCAATTTGTTTTACTATTTGTTTTATAAATAACTTTTGTAAGGGTAGTTTGAAAGTTGTGAAATTGAATTTGGTTATTACTTTGAATTTTGACTTGATTTTTAGTAAGAATTTTAACACTAATTATGGTGTTGTTATTTTGTGTATTTTGTTTGTGTTATTAATTTTATAGTGTACAAAATTTGTCTCAACTCCTTATGTTATTAATTAAAAGACAATTTTATAATCTAGAATTGATTTATCTATTATAGAGATAAATTATAAGACGACAAATAAAAATAATGATTAAAATTATTTTATTTAGATATTTGATTTGTAGTCTAAATTATATATCGAAATATTTTTATTATATTTTGTGGTAGTTAGAATTTGATACAATTGATTTATAATGTGTATCTTTATAGACAAAAACACTCTTAGTTATTGAAATGTGTTATCCACTGTATTATAACTTATTGGTTTTGAATTAATTTCTTATTAAAATAGAATATCTTTTTAATATAACTCTTTAATTAAAGTAGATGTTGATTATCCCGTTTGTAATTGAATTTCCTATTTAAAGAACTCTTTAATTTGATGAGTTAAAAACGTAATAGTGGAGGGCAATTTGGTAAATTCATAAGTAGTGTGGTCTAGTCATAGAATTGCACCAAATGAAAGTCAAGCCACAGTTTGAATAGCACACCTACTTAGCATTTGTTTGAACTTTTTGTTGATGTTGTAATGTTAAGTTATATTTGATATTGTAATTGATTTAATTTATACTACACTTGTATTATTTTACATGTATTACATTTTTACTATTTCACTTGTACTACACTTGTATTACACTTGTTACAATCCTATAAATATGGTTCTTTATTTACATTCTAAACACACCAATATAACATTAAATCATTTTTTCTTCTTATCTCTCTATACTCTTCACATAGTATCAGAGCCTCTCATATACCTCTAAAATTTCTATCAAAATCTTACTTCTCTTCCTCACTCCAAACCCGGCCACCTCAACCCTGGATCACTCCAAACCCGGGCCACCTCAACTTCACCACCTAAACCTCGGCCACCCTCAAATCGGCCACTCCAACCCAACTCACCTCCACTTGGCCACTCCAACTCCTGCCTCCTCAACTCGGCCACCTAACCCTAGCCACCTCAACCCTACCTCCGTGCTTGTTTTCAACTCCTCTTTCATTTTTAAGGATATCTCCTTTATACTGCTTTCTATATATTTGTTTTATATTTCCTCCATTATTTCGTTAAACGGACCAAAAATGATATCCCAAAACCAATCTCTACCACTCGATGATACTAACTACTCAGCTCGGGCACAAGCAATGAAAAGTTTTTGAAAGGACGCAAGCTACGGCGTTTCATAACCGGTGATATCTCTATACCCATCCAAGAAACCACCGAAAACAACTCCTTATTCGTCGATCGCTCAAGACCGGGAGAGTAAACATCATCAAATTATTACCCTGGTTCAGTAACACCACTTTACCCTCCATTCATGGTGAATTTGGGTGTTTTGACACCGCCAAAGAAGTTTGGTAATTTCGAGGCTCGCTTACTACAACATTTGCCAACCAATATCAACTTTTAACAACTCTTCGTACTCAAACGCCAAAGTGGCCGATCAAACCATTAACCAATTTCTCTCGAAATGCATACTATTTGGGATCAACTCGCTCTCTCTCGAACCAACTCGACGAACAAGATTGATGCCGAGATGTTTGCAACTTACCGTAATCACTACTGCCTTGTTATTTTTCCTCATGGCTTTCCATGATCGATTTGAACCTCGTTTCAGTTTCCTTACTCCATCGGAGTCCTTTCCATCCTTAGATACATTTGTGGACCAAAGCTTCGCTCCGAAGAAACTCTACTGGGGGTTTTCAAAGTTCATCATACGTATTCTCGTTATTGCCACCCCCTTTATCGCCCCAGCGAGGTTCTAAAGCAGGACTTCAAACATCAAGGCCGCACCTACCGTCACAACCCCACCATTACGTAGCTTCTACATGTCCCATTCGTGCATGTATATATTGTCACAAGGCGGTCCAGACACTTGAATGTAGATTGCTTTCGGAATCCCTCTCACATTCCTCACGGAATCCTCTCTCAACATTCCTCACGGAATCCCTCTCAAGATTCCTCTCAATCCCTCTCAACACGTTCGTGTAAAAATAGTAACTCATCTATCACCGATGCTTCCCGAGGATAATCATGACAAATTTACTTTCTCTACTCAAGAACTCAAGGTCTTCTTAAACATGTTCTTTCACAATCTAGTAATGCTTCTCCTCTGCCATTGCTCTCTTACATCGTGTAAATCTTTACGGTATTTTGATTCTCGTCATTGTAACCATATGACTCATGATACTCACATCTTCTCTCCCACACAATCTTCCATCTCCAAACCTTTAATTCAAACCGCACAATGGTTCACATATGCATGTTAATGTTGTAGACAAGTTTCCACATCTTCTATATCACTTTCGACACCTTTCATATTCCCAACCTTACTCTAAATCTTATCTCCGCGTGGTCAATTATGAACTTGATATTACTATTACTTTTTCCTCTTCTCGTTGTCATACGCAGGATCCACGTACGATGCATCCTCGGGATATGCGCCGTAAGGGCCGACGATTATTCGAACTTATCAACCTTCATCTACCCGGGGCTTCTCCTCACACTTCCGCCGTCTTTCTACCACTCATATCAACCTACGGTACGCTCGTCAGTGCCATACGCCTATGTGGACGTTTTCGTCCCCTTAGCATCTTCCTGGTAAATTAGGATCTATTTCTATTTCGATAATGTAAATTGTTTGCCTTGTCAATTGGGGAAAACAACCCGCTTTATGTTTTAATAAAAGTGATTCTACTGCCTCCTTTCGACTTAATTCATTCTCGATGTTCGGGGTCCATCCCCACATCCTACTACGTGGGGATGTGTTTATTTTGTCATTTTTATCGATGATTATTCAAGATTCACATGGATTTTTCTCATGAAACATAGATCCGAATTACCTAAAATTTATTATGATTTTGCCCAAATGGTTAAAACCCAATTTTCTCAAAATATCAAAGTTGCTTAGAAATGATAATGCTATGGAATATAAAGAAACAAATTTTTTAAATTTTCTTCACAAACGGGACTCTTTCTCAATATTCTTGTCTCCGCACATCTCAACAAAATAGAAGAATTGCGAAAACACAAACATATTCTTAATACTGTCAGATTTCTCTCATTTCTAGTTCTCACCGAACGCTTTTGGGGTGAAGTAGCTCTTACTACCGTTTATACCATCAATCGTGTTCCCATGCCCTATTATTCACAATCAACTTTACAGCATCTCTATAGTACTTCTCCATCTTAAACTACTCAAAGAGCCTTGTCAAGGCTCGTTGTTTCTCTCTTCACCCTCAGCGAACACAATAAATTAGAACCTCGTTGCTTTGTTGTTTCTGTGGTATGGAATGTAACACAAAGGCTATCATGGTTGGGACCCTATCTCTAAACGTATCACAGATCTCTCACATGTCATCTTTGGGAACATAAAATGTTTTCCTCTATTTCTTCATTTCTACGTCTCATCTCCTACCTCACTCTCATTTTTTAATGACCCAACTATCGATTTATTTCCTCCCGACATTGCTCCATTACACCTCACCATCGTCTACTACGGCTTTCTCCTAATCGTGTTTGCTCCTTCCGTTGATCCTACCATAACAACATCTTCTCGAAGACCAACTACCACCTGATTGTCTGCAGTCATCACTGGCTGCTCTACTCGTGTAAGTAGTCTTCATTTTCCTCTTCGTGATTACCAATGTTTCTCTTACTATTTTGTCTCATCATGAACCCCAAAACTATAGAAGGTTCTGGGTTCTAACCCTCATAAGCAAGCTATAACAGATGAATTATAGGCATTAACAAAAGCACATACACGGGATCTGTTGATCTTCCATCTAATAAATCTTTGATTGGTTGTAAGTGATCTTCAAAATCAAAACTCATTCAAACGGGTCTACGGAATGATATAAAGCTTGTTGGTTCGTTGCAAAGGGTTTTACATAGGAATATGGAATCGACTACGAAGAAACTTTTGCACCAGTAGGACTCACCTTGCTCAAGTATCATTGTTGTCATTTGGCCCGAAATTGGAACATGTTTCAAATGGATGTCAAAAATGATTTTCTCAATGGAGACATAACTAAGGAAGTTTATATGAAACCTCCTCCCTGGATACACTCATTCACCTCATCAAGTACGCAGACTTCATCGTGTTTCCCATACGGTCTCAAACAAGCTCCTCGAGCTTGGTTTGCCAAATTCAAATTTCTACACTTACCGACTTTGGTTTCACTTCCGGCTCTTATGACTCGGTCTCTTTATTAGAAGACTCCACCTGTAACACTTCTACTCCTTTACGTAGAGATGATACGATCATAACCTGAATGACTCTAATGGAATTATTGATCTCATGAAGCTTCGAGTCATGAATTTGAAATGAAAGACCTTGGTCGTCTCCACTACTTCTTAGGCCTAGAAATATCATCTGATTCTCAAGGATATTATCTCTCTCAAGCAAAGTACTCTTCTGATATTCTTAATCGGGCTGGCCGTACTGATTGCAAAACTACAACAACACCTCTAGAAACAAATGTCAAATTTACTCCATTAGATGGTACTATTCTCTCAGATGCCACATTATACAGACAACTAGTAGGCAGCCTTGTTTATCTCACAATCACTCGTCCGACATTGCCTACGTTGCTCATCCGGTTAGTCAATTCACGTCCGGCTCCACGGTTTACCCATTATACCGCTTGCGGTTATTCACATTCTTCGCTACATCAAAGCGCACCATGCTTCACTTCGTCTCCACTTCTCCAACAAGTCTAATCTTCTTCTTTCCGCCACTCGACGCCGATTGGTGCGTGACCCAACCGATCGTCGCTCTACCACCGGATATTGTTTATTTCTTGAAACTCTCTTATATCTTCGCGAAGCAAGAAACAATCTCTCACTTCTCGATCCAAAGACCGAGTTCGAATATCGTGCTTTTGCCGACACCACTCAAGAACTTCGTCTGCTGGTTACTCATTGAGCATGGGTGTTCTCCAATCAATCGCAACTATCCTATATCATGTGACAATCAGAGGCTATTCAGATTGCTCACAATAATGCATTTCATGAACGAACAAAACATATCGAGATTGATTATCATTTTGTTCGTCAACACGTTCTTCAAGACACTATTTGTCTCCCAAATCAATATCCTCCACAGATCAAACACCGACATCTTCACCAAATCTCATCTACTGCGCAGTATTTCAAGAATTAGTTTCCAAACTCAAGTTGATTGCTTTCTCTTCCTCCTCGAAGCTCAAGTGATGTTAAGTTATATTTGATATTATAATTCACTTCACTTGTACTACACTTGTATTATTTTACTTGTATTACACTTCCACTATTTCACTTGTACTACACTTTCACTATTTCACTTGTACTATACTTGTTACAATCCTATAAATAGGGTTCTCTATGTACATTCTAAACACACCAATACAACATTAAATCATTCTTTCTTCTTATCTCTCTATACTCTTCACATATAATATTTATTATATATCCCGTTTGAATATCTGCTCAACTCGTTTCATGTTTACGTGGTAATATTTGACTATTTACAAGTTCGCTTCTTTAATCTTACTTTTTGTATTATTAAGGATTTGGTTTTAAGAGGTATTTTAGATATTAGTGTTTATATTTTTTATTTAATTTGTCAGTAGATTAATTTTTTTATATTAAAATATCAAATTATTTAAAATTTTATATGATATTTATTTTATTATTTTATCATAATTTATTATTTATTTATTTATTTATTTATGTTCAATTTATAACAAGAATTAGAATGAATTTGTCAAAGAAACTTCTCAAACATCTTGTAGTTTTTTTTAAATTTAAAATGTGATTTGTATGATTTGAATATGTAAAATGATAAGTGGGAAAAAGAATGTCAGTCGTTACTGTGAGACCATGTGAACCTCCTTGTAGCTTATCTTGACATAACTCAAACAAGTATTTGCATGACATGTGTCAAAATTAGCTAAAAGAATGTATGTGAATGTGGGCAAAAATGAGAGCAGCCGGGTCAACTGCAAGCTGGGAAAAGACAGAGCGCAAAGATGGAGAATACTTTAATAGGAAAGAGCCCTCAAAAGTAGGGGATGCCCTGCTTTATGTTAAGCGGGGTAAAGTACTGATTGGGGTCTATGACTGAGGATACTGTTTTAATGAACAGTGTCTCCCCAATCGCTTTAGCTCATTGCTCATACTTAATACAACGTCTTGGATTTGAAAGAAACCATATTTTTAAAGACGTTAATATTTATAGGTTTTGTTGCTTAAGACATGTGAGCAAAATAATGTCAGAATTTTAAAAAAATTGTCTGATGTTTCTTATTCAATCACAATAATATTCTAATATATATTCTTACTCAGATAAATAAATAGAAAAAATTACTATACTAACGTCATCGTATTATGCAAATTGATTATATTGCATAATAAATTTGTCTAAGAGTGCTGCAGAATCAATTTATATATCCCCGTGTAATAATTTTTTATCCTCTCTTCAAGTTGTAATTTGATGGATATCATACAAATCCAACTAAAACATTAACTTGTTAAATATAGGAGCTAATAAGGATTCATTTGAGAACACATAGTGTAATTTAATGAAATCTTATTTGAAATTATTTTTACAATCAATATCTAAGTGATTCGTTCTTTAATAGATTCTATGACGTGAAAGCTTTGTGTTGGAGATTGTTATAAAACTCCTTAATTTGAGGAGCAAATTAAGGAGCAAAACATGGAGTAAAATATGAAGCTTAATTCAAGGAGCAATTTAAGGAACCATTAATTTAAGGAGTAATTCAACGAGTGAATTTTCCTATAAATAGATGTGTAATTGTAATGAATTAATCATCCAAAGTGTTCATTCCAATTGAGAGAAAAGCTTTTGTGAGAGAAAATTGAGAGTAATTTTCTTGGGGTTAATTGGGTTGTGAGTTGTGAGTGTTGTAAACACCTTGTGTAATTTCTCTCATTTCAGTAAAAAGATCTGCAGCAGGTCCGGAGACGTAAGCAAAATTGGCCGAACTCCTTTATCAAATTTGTGTGTTATTTTTCTATTCTTATTTTCTCATAAATCTGGTTTATCGGAAATTTGCATTATTTCCCAACAATTGGTATCAGAGCTATTGGTGGTAATTTCTGTCAATTTTCTACAAGTTTACTATTTACGTGAATAGTGAATTACGTGAATAGTGAACTTTTTTCGACGATATTTGTTCGTTGACGGAGGTGTTATAATACACGGTGGTTTACAGAAATAGTTAGAAACGATCCGGAGGAAGTCAGATTTGAGTGGGAGCAATGGCCGCATATGAAGGAAGGGTGAAACTCGAGAAATTTGATGGCACAGATTTCGGGTTTTGGAAAATGCAGATAGAGGATTATTCAGTATCAAAGAAATCTATATCAACCTGCCAGGGAAACAGTTAGAGACTATGGAAGGAATAATATTGGAATCTTCAAGATAGACAAGCCACTCGTAGTTATTCGATTGACGTTATCTATAATATTGCTTTCAACATAGCAAAGGAAAAGACCACGGCGACTCTTAGCATGGCGCTACTCCCGATATGTATGGCCGTCGGCCTGAAACTCAAAGTGCACTTGATAAAACGTTTGTTCAATTTGTGGATGAATGAAAGCGCATGGTAGCTCGACATCTCGATAGACTCGGCACGATCCTGACCCAGTTGAGTTTAGTGGAAATTGAATTGATGAAGAAGTACGAGCATTGATATTTTTGTCTTAACTTTACGGAGAAATTTGGAATACTTCTTGTCACGGTTGCGAGTAGCTTGTCGAGTAATAAGTTGAAATTTGATGATATTCGTGATTTGGTTCGAGGTGAAGAGATCAGACGTAAAGAGTCGGAGTGAATCGTCGAACTTCTTCGGTTTGCATATAGAGTCGAGGAAGAAATTCAACCAAAGGGAATGGACGTGGCAGAATAGACTACGAGGTAGATCAAAAGGACAAGAGGTCGAATCTAGGAATCCTAATAATTCCACGCGCTCGAAGACTATCGAGTGTTGGAATTGTGGAAGAACCAAGACACTACAAAAATCGGTGAAATAGTGCACCGAAGGACGGACGAGGTGAAGGTAGAGGAAAATGTTACTTCCGCTCGGGAGGAGATGATGCATTGATATGCTTTCTTTGGAGAAACGAGGAAGAATCTTGGGTGTTAGACTACAGAGCATCGTTCCATTGCTACTTCAAAGAAGAATTCTTGAAGAAATATGTCCCGGAAACCTTGGAAAGGTATATCTTGGTGATGATCAACCATGTGCTATTATTGGCAAGGTGTAGTGAAGATTAAGTTGAACAGATCTGTTTGGGAGGCGAAGGATGTCGGGCGTATTCCCGATCTCGGGAAGGAACTTAATCTCGGTGGGGTAGGTGGCCGGTGAAGGCTACACTACGGTCTTCCACGTGGTGATGATTGGAAGATTTCAAAGGGTGCGAATGGCAGTTGCTCGAGGAAAGAAAAGTGGCCTTCTTTACATGACGGTAGAGGCACGTTGTTCAATTACGGTTACGGCAAACAATGAAACACCAAATCTGTGGGACCGAGAGACTAGGCCATATGAGTGAGAAGGGGATGAGGATTATGCGGCTGAAGGGGAAAACTTCAGTCTACGGTCACGGAGATAGACATGTGCGAAGATTGCGTACTTGGAAAGCAAAGAGAGTCGGCTTTCGGACAAGTTGCGAGAATCGAAAGAAGGAAAGACTAGAGCTTATTCACTTTGATGTTTGGGGACCAACGACCGTCTCATCTATTGGTGGGAAATACTACTTCGTGACTTTCATTGATGATCACTCTCGGAAGGTATGGGAAACACTACTTCGTGACTTTCATTGATGATCACTCTGATGTTTGAGGCTTTCAGAAGATAGAAAGCTATGGTGGAAAATGAGACGGGTTTAAAGATCAAAAAGCTCAGAACCGATAATGGTGGTGAATATGAAGACACCAGATTCAAAAATTTCCTTATGAGCACGAGATCGAGAATGGAAAGAAGCGTGCCGGGCTGCACGCCCTCAACACAATGGTGTAGGCGAGCGTATGAATCGAATGTTGATAGAAAGAGCGAAGCATTCGTATACGATCGAGGTTTATCGAGAAAGCAGTGTCAGGGCGAAGCGGTCGACACGGCGGCTTACTTGATCAACCGAGGCCCACGTGTTCCGTTTGGAGCGCGTAGAATACCGGGGGAGGTATGGAGCGGAAAAGAGGTGAAACTATAACATCTAAAATTTTTCGGTTATGTAGCATTTGTGCACATCGGTGATCAGGCGAGGGAATAAGCTTGATCCAAAATCCAAGAAATGCACGTTCATTGGCTATGGTGAGGATGAGTTTGGCTCTTGCATTTGGGATGACGAAAAGAAGAAAGTTATCCATAGCATAGATGTGATTTTCAACGAAAGGGTGATGTATAAGGACATGCGTAAAATAGACGCATGATGACTCGAGAGCAGAAAGAGTCGGTATTTGCGGATGCAGATGATGTCCCGGATACTTCCGCATGACAAAACCAATTGTAACAAGTCCTCACGGAGGAACTTGTTGGACAAAGCAAGTACACAAGACATTCGACACGCCTGACCTCTTTACTCCAGAATTTCATTGTATTGAGAAGGTCTTCTAGACCTCGTGTGCCTAACGGGAGATACATGAACACTATGTGTTCTTACGACTGATGGAGAGGAGCTTGAATGCTATGATGAAGCTTGTTAGACTCGAGATTCCAACAAGTGGGAGCTTGCTATGAAAGAAGAAATGAAATCTCTCATCTCCCGAGGACGTAGGGAACTAGTGAGTTACCTATGGGAAAGAAAGGCCACCATCACAAATGGGTGTCTGGGGTGAAAGAGAAGCGTGATGGTTCCAAGAGATACAAAGCAGCCTAGTTGTCAAAGGGTTTCAACGAAGGAAGGAGTTGACTACAGCATTTTGCTCCGTTGTGAAGCTTAATACTATCGTATCGGTATTGAGTATTGTAGCCATCAAAGATCTTCATCTTGAACAGTTGGATGTGAATCTTGCATTCCTTCATGGAGATTTAGATGAAGAGATATACATGTACCAACCATAAGGTTTCTCGAAAAGGGGAAAGAAGAACATGGTGTGCGAGACTTAAGAAGAGTTTGTATGGCACAGAAACAAGCCCCGAGACAATGATGATGAGAAAGTTTGACCAGAACCATGCACAAGGAAGGTTTCCCGAGAGAAGTGCAATGCTTGATCATTGTTGCTACTTGAGAGATATAGGTCAGTTATATCATTTTACTACTTTATGTTGATGATATGTTAGTAGGAGGTTCATATATGGATGATATTAAAAGGTTAGGCAGCGGTGTCAAAGGAATTTGACATGAAAGACTTGGAGTCGGCAAAGAAGATTCTTGGAATGCAAATCACAAGAAATAAGAAGAAAGGATCCTTGCGGTTATCTCGGGTAGAAGTACATCAATCGTGTTTTGCAAAGATTCAACATGGCGATGCCAAGCGATTAGCAACGCCCCTGACCCGGTCATTTTGCCTATCCCAGGATCGGTTACTCGAAGCAGAGGAAGAGAGATTCATGGCTATGGGTTCCTTATGCATCAACCATTGGAAGTTTGATGTACGCAATGGTCTATACGAGACCGGACATTGGCCTGGAGTGGGAGTTGTTAAAGCAGATTATGTCAAATCGGGGGAAAAACTCATTGGGAAGTAGTCGAAGTGGATTTTGAGGTATGCGAGGCCTGTGAGACGAGTGCTTGTACTTTAGTAAGGAGAGTTAAAAGTACAAAGTGCGTGACATAGACTTTTGAGGTGAAGTTGATCAGAAGAGCACCTGGGTTATATATTTCTTGTTGGAACTACAATTTGTTAGTTGGATGTCACAAATACGAGAAAATTATCACTCATCCTTCTGCAGTGAGTATGTAGCGATGGCAGAAGCTAGTAAAGAGATGATATGGCTTGAGTTTGTCGGTGGTGAGATTCAAACAAGAGAAGAATGTTCTGCATAGTGATAGTCGAAAGGTGCAATACAACTTGTGAAAGAATTGACATTTCATTCTAGAACAAAGCATATTGGACTTCGTTATCACTTCGTCGGATCTACATTGGAAGATGATGTGTTATCTTAGAAGATTCAAAGGAAGCGAAAAATCAATGAGATATGTTAATAAAGGTGGTGACTATTGACAAGCGAAGTTGTGCTCACGACTTCGGTTAGTCTCAAATAACAAAGACTAGAAAAGCTACTACATTGATCAAGGTGTGAAGACAGATTGAAATCAGTCTTCAAGTGGGAGATTGTTGGATATTATTATAAAGCTCCTTAATTTGAGGAGCAAATTAAGGAACAAAACATGGAGTAAAACATGGAGCAAAATAATGAGCTTAATTCAAGGAGCAATTTAAGGAACCATTAATTTAAGGAGTAATTAAAGGAGTGAATTTTCCTATAAATAGATGTGTAATTGTAATGAATTAATCATCCAAAGTGTTCATTCCAATTGAAAGAAAAGCTTAGAGAGAAAAGCTTTTGTGAGAGAAAATCGAGAGTAATTTTCTTGGGTGTAATTGGGTTGTGAGTTGTGAGTGTTATGAAACACGCGTGTAATTTCTCACTTTCGGTAAAAAGATCATGGTCAGGAGACGTAAGCAAAGTGAAATAGAAGTATTGAAACCAATCTTAAAGTATTTCAAAATATATTAAATTTATTGCACCTTATAGACTTTTGTAACTAAGTTACGATATTCTGATTATGTTGAATATCGAGTAATAATAATCTTTTTCAATAAGATTAGGGTTGGACCTAAGAAAATGCAAAATTCTCTTAAAGATTTTTTTAGTATTTAGACATGATATCCTTGCAAAGGAAGACAATTATGACTATGATAAAATATACCTTTGGGTTATTTATGTTAAGTTTTTAAGTATTCTAAAAAAAATTATATTTATGTTAGATTCCTTAAGAAATTACCAATTAAGTAATTAATTTACATATAAGATAGGTTACAATGTCACTTTTCAATTGACTCTGTTTTTTTTTTCAAATCGCATGAAGATTAGTATTTAGGAAAACAATAGAATATTTATTTCTTATTAGTGGTTATGTGTTTTGAGGAAAAATATCAATGTTAATAACCTGTTAAAAGGATGACTTTGTCGAGGGTTTTCTGATAGACTAACTATGATCCTACTACCACTTATGACATAATTTGATAAAACTTTTTAAGCAAAACCAATAAATATTAAGATCACTCCCATTTCATTTATGAATATTGAGATATGTTTTCCCTCCTAAATTGAGTTTATCATTATGAACATCGCTTGGCAAATTTTTCCTCCGATTTGCACAGGCTTTATGTTAGTTGACTAATAATACAAAACAATATTTGTTTATCTAGTCTTTAACTTGTCCAAAATAGTCGTTTCATTGGTTTTATATCTGGCGTATTATTAGGTGTTGATATATAAAAAAAAATATATATCTTATTTTCATAATGGTACATTAGGTGGTGGTGGTGAAGACAAAAAATTGCCTACCTATACATCTGTCCAAAATTTTTTATAGTTTACAAAAATAGCCCAAAAGGTATTTAATTTTGTCATCTGTTTTAATTTATCATAGTCCAGTGTGTTTCCAAAGCACTATATTAAAATTTCAAATGACCCTATCGTGTAACACGATTTGCCTTCAAAAAAGTGGTGTAAACATAAATAGAGGTTATATACGTAATTTTTTTATTTATTATTAAAGATGTTTTTCTAAATATTTGTTTTATATATTATCGTTAAAACAACGAATAAATATTAACATATCATAGACTTTTATTTTTAAAATTTTGATCATATTTATATTTTATCGATTATAAGAGACCCGGTTACAACATAACGATAATTCATTAAAAAAAATTAAGTATAAAAATTTGATGTTTTTCAGTATTTTTGTTCCATTTTAAACTACGAATCATATTCAAAATTAAGTGATAAGTGATAAGAAGCAGTAACTATTTTAGCAACCAAATAAGCACGAATTAAATTAGGTAATTTTTAAAGTAAAGTGATAAGTATTATCTGTTTATGTGATAATTTTTCAGGAAATACGTGAATAAGATAATAATAAAACTATTTCTATCAAAGAAAAAAAAACTATTAAAACAAGTGATTTAATGATTTATGAAATAGAAAATTGTTTATATTCCAACATCTGAATGCACTGACCAAGCCAATACGTAGTAAGCAATTAATCTTTTTATTTGTCAATGTCCAGTAATCCAATTTCAACTGTTCCATTAAAATTATTTAGGAAAAATAGTTATAACAAATGGAGAGTCAACACCATGTCATTTATAATTTACATTATATCCAAAGAGAAAATATACTGAAATTTAAAAATATATAATTTAATTAATCTTATTAAAATTTATACCTACTCTACTCATGCCAATTGGAAACATCAAATGGATGAGAATTCCCTGAGACTCTTAGCTTGACATATCAATTTTAGAAATCATAAATATGAAAACCTCCGATATTATATTAATCAAGACCCACTTTGACTGTTTATTATTTTCAAAATATTTTAATGAAATTAGTATATAATAAGGATATGTTTATTTAATAATATTAAAAATATTGATTATATAATTATACAATTATATATTATATTATCGTATCCTATAATATAAAAATAATAAAAAAATGAGTCTATATCATATTAAAAAATTAATATAATATGTCTAAATTTTTAATTATAAGATTACTTGTTTTTTTTCGTCTTAAATTAAAAATAATATTTTTATTTTAAATGTAATAAAAAAAATTTATAAAAAAATATTATTTCATTAAAATATTTATAATCAATTTTATTTTATTTTATTACATTATAAATATCCGTGACTAATAATTCATAAACTAATTATAATATATTTTATTACAATTTATTTTAATATGATTTTACTTAATCTATATACATGTTGCACCGAATATGACGTCAGGGTGTTGGTGAAGGGGTATTGGTCTACTTCTTTTTTGGCTAAATGGATGTTGAAGTCTTTTGCTTATCGTCTTCTCCAAACACATACGTAAAAGGTATAAATAAAACAAAGTTGGCTGTATAACCAAGGGGCTTTTCGTAATGTGTTATGTTTTCTATTATTTTATAATTTTTGGAGTTTTTGTATTTTGTTTTCATTATTTAAAAAAAAGAAAAAGAAACACACAACTCAATGTTAAATTACTGCTAGACCAACTCAATGTTTTCTTTATGAAACTAAGTAAAATAATAATAATAATAATTCCAAACACAAAGAAAATGAAACTTTAAAAAAATAAAATTACAAAAACGAGCCTAATTATTAATATATATATATATATATATATATATATACATAGTCTTCTCCTATATATATTTGTAAAATCTTCTGATTATTCAAGAAACAATCATTTTCACTTTTAAGCAAAGATGAGGGCTCTTTCTATAATAAACATGAACTTATTATTGTGCTTTCAAGCCACTTTAAATCGTTCGTTTTCAGTTTAAAGTAATAAATGTTAAATACCTAATTTCTTTGAAGTTCCATTTGAGTGACTTCCACTAAGTTAAGAAGGCTTACGTTTCTGGAAGATTTTGCGCTGAAGCAATCTTCATTCATCCAAAACAGAGCTTTCCATCTATGTAATCAGACCATGACAAATCCTAAATCGTCCTTCTTTCTTATCATCTGTCAAGGACTTTCTGATTTGAAACATAGTATGTCCTCATCAGAGACCAAATAATTTTTTTTTTTTGAAAGAAATAAAATATCTACTTTTTTTCCCCTTATTCGAATTACACCAACTTTTTTTTTTATTATCTCTCCACTCTTTCTAGATAACATTATTTTTATATAACAATTTATCTAAAATTTATATTTTTATATCTGATCAATATATAAAAATATTTTCATTATATATCTTTCATAAAATAATATTCGATCAATTAATCGAAATTTTATTTACCTCATCATCGACTAACCATAGTTTCATTGAACACTAATAATTTAGTTAAAAATATATAAAATAAAATATTAAATTAAAAAATAAAAATAAATATAACATGTTATATAAAAAAGTAGAATAATATTTATAAATTGTAGAGTAAAATTGAATTGATAAACTTATAAAAATAAAAATAATGTATTACATACAAATATATGTATAAATGTAATAAGTTATAAAAGCATCATCCAATAAAGATTTATTTTTCGATTCATCTGAATATCTCATTCAAACTTCGTTTTTATATAATCTATATGAATCAATTGAAAAGTAAAATCCTGTTTATGATAAAATTTCAACCATGAACCAAAGTTACTATAAAGAAGGTTGGTGTTTATTTGTATCACTTAACAATATATGAGAAGTACAACTTTCAATTGTTGAAAATAAATATAAAAAACAGAGTGAATTAGAAAGAAATTAAGTGGCAGAAAGTTTCAATGAATTTAAATTTCTTTATACGTAGAAATAATTTAAAACTGAAAACATGGATTTACAAATACTAATAATAATATTAATAATAAATGGGGTTGGTTTAACTAACATGTTTGGACAATGAGTTTCAAACAAAAATCAGGGTACAGGGAGCAATTTATCCACTAACTTTAATAAGTTGTATATTTTAATACAATAGCTTTCAAATAATATATTAAAAGCTTATTAAATTTATAAATAATGGTAAAACAAGTACAGATAAATTTATAATATCATATTTTTTTAACCTAATAGAACACATGTTCTATTAGGTCTTAAAAATAAGACATCAAATATTTTTATAAATTTTTAATGTCTTACTTTTTAAATTTAGTGTACTTCTAATACATTATCTAAAATTTAATAAATTTAATTATCGAATTTACTTAGTAACTTTAGGGTTTTTATCTCTAAAAATCATGATTTGTAATTTTAACGGGAGAAAATAATAATAATAATAACCGTTACTATCAAGGGGCGGTAAAGAAGGCGGCTTATAAATTGGTGACTAACAAATTATGCTTAAATCAAAGGGAATCCCTCATCCCTCTCTTTACGGTCAATTACTTAAAACGCACAACATATCAATCAGCTTCCTCATTAAAAAGCCATTCAGATTCTAATTACCTCATTAAAACCTTGATTTTCAAAAAACTTTCGTTGTACTTTCTTTGTAATTCCACATATTTCAAAGAAATATTAGAAATCCAAAAGGAAAAATGGTGGGTCATGAAGAACAACATTGTCTTATTGGTGGAGAGGAGCTCTCTTTGCTTCAGCCAGAGCTCAATCGCTTGCAGAACTTACTTAAAGGTTATCTCTTTGTGCCTTAATCTCTCTCTCTCTCTCTCTCTCTCTCTCTCTCTCTCTAGACTTTGCCAAATATGAGTAAACTCACTCATCAGATAGAATGAAGTGGTCTTTCTAATATCTTATGTTACTTGAAACACACACACATATATATACGAGTAAATGCAAAGTTTGCTGCTAAACAAAAATAGTGACTTTGAAGCTAATTTTAATCCCTTTTAACAATTGTACGCAGAAAAAAATGATGAGTTGGGTGCTGCTCAGTGTGAGATCAAGGCTCTCAGAACTACTGAACTAATTCTGAAAGATAAGGCTATTGAGGAGGTATACTCATTAATTAAGTCACAGCTCTAAAGGAATGAATTAATATCGATTGAGCGTGTGATCATATATGCAAATTGCTTATTGCAAAAGTGATTTTCCAAATGTATTAATTCAAGTCAAAACGACCTATGTCTAGTTTGAAAAAAAATGAGCGTCGTTACTTTTTAATAAATAATACTATATTGTAAAAAAAAAAACCAATTTTTGCAATTAGTATGAGAAGCCTATTTTTCTCAATTAATTAGACGTTATGAATCTGACATAATGGAACAATATATGTAATGTATAAAGTATATGTTAAGAGTAGTTAATTTAACAATTTCAGCAGCATGAACTTGTATCAACTTAGACCAAGTATGATTTCAATTTCTCTAATTTGTTTCTTATTATATATTTCCAGCTCAATGACGAAGTCAAAAGATTGGATGAGAAACTTGGAGCCACTGAGAAGCTTCTTGATCAGAAGGTGAGTTAAAAGTCCTTTTTGACATGTCTTGTAAATCAAGGAAAGTGTTTATCAAGATTATGACCACGTATAGAACTGCTTAATGCAGAATCTTGAAATCAAAAATCTGACAAATGAAAAGAAAGATGCTTTGGCTGCACAGTTTGCTGCAGAAGCAACTCTTAGTAGGGTATATGCAAACCAAAAGGATGACGACTTTCTGCCTCTTGAGTCTGTTATTGCTCCTCTTGAAGCCGAAATCAAAATGTACAAAAACCAGGTACGAGATTATGAAAATTTAAGAAACTTCATTTCTTATTCAGAATTGATAGATAGGTAATCAGGTAATCAAAATTTTGGTTCTTTGTTCAGATAGCTTCCCTTCAAGAGGATAAGAAGGCATTGGAACGCCTCACCAAGTCAAAAGAGTCAGCTTTGCTTGAAGCGGAAAGGATTTTGACAAGTGCTCTTGAAAGGGCTTTAATTGTTGAAGAGGTTCAAAACCACAACTTTGAACTGAAGAGACAGATTGAAATCTGCCAGGCATGAACTTCAAACTAGATCAAATATATTTGTTAAATGCAATAAGCTATGACTAGCCAACCAATTTCAAATATGCAGGAGGAGAACAAGCTTCTTGAGAAATCAAATCGCCAAAAGGTTTTAGAGGTCGAAAAGCTTAGTCAAACCATTGAAGAACTTGAGGAGGCAGTTCTAGCCGGGGGGGCAGCTGCCAATGTCATTCGTGATTATAAAAGACAGATAGATGAAATAAATGTAGGTATCAAGGTCTCCATAAAGTTAGAGGAATGCTTCACCAAAAAAAAAACATTGAGTTTATGTTTTGATAATTTTGATAATTCACACTTTGTTTGAATTGCAGGAGGAGAAGAGGACTTTGGAGAGGGAAGTGGCTAGATTTAAAGTTTCAGCGAGTAGAATAGCAAATGTGGTGGCTAATGAGTGGAAAGATGAAAATGACAAGGTTATGCCAATTAAACAGTGGCTGGAGGAGAGAAGACTAATGCAGGGAGAGATGCAACGGTTGCGGGATAAGCTTACTGTATCAGAGAGAACAGCTAAGGCAGAGGCACAGCTGAAGGTGAACATTTGATTCTCAACAACTCTTTGAGTCATTTCTCAACAATTTTCTCTATCGTTTCGTCTGATTCTGTCTTAATACAGGAAAAGTTGAAGCTGAGGCTGAAGATACTAGAAGCAGGGATAAAGCAGCAGGTTTCAAGTCTCTCAACCAACCCTAATGCTATTACTGTGTCTACAAAAACCAAAAAAGCTAGTAACATCTTAGGATTTCTGACTAGCAATGGAGGAGTTAAAAAACGGTCAACATCAAACCCAAGAGCCTCTACTTTCAGTATTTCTCCTCTGCAACAACCAACTGCAGAACTTGAAAATGTTAGCTGCGAGGAAAAACAAGCAAATAGCTTTGGAAAGAAAAATGCTTCTGGAGAGAATGTGTTGAGGAAAAGCTTATGGGGATCTAGAAGTAGAGTTGTGCATAGTGGTGAGAAGGAGAACACAGAAGTTGATGATAGAAAAGTTCCTGCAGAATTGAAAACTAAGGAGGGTGGTAATGAAGAACCAAAGGACAAATCTGACTCTGAAGATATGGTCTCAGGTTTTCTGTATGACAGAATTCAAAAGGAGGTGATTAATTTAAGGAAGCTTTGTGAAGCTAGAGAGAATTATTTGAATGCTAAAGATCATGAAATACAGGTAAAATAGGAATTTTCCTCTGTTTCTTTCTCACCCTCTTTTCTCTCTCAACTTTTTGGGTTAATGAGGAGTAAATTGTTCAACAGATGCTCACAAGGAAAGTAGATGCATTAACAAAAGCCAATGAAATAGAGTCTAAGAGAATGAAGAGAGAAGCTGCATCAAGAGAGAAGGAAGTTGCTTCAATAAAGATGGAAGATAACAAGAAAAACAGAACTATCAGCTCCTCTACACGGTATAACATTTTTTTCAGAAAGCCTGAAAACCATTTATCCGATTCTTATTCGATTATCTTTTTTATTGGAAATTTATTCCATAACTGTTATCCAACTGAAACGTTCAAAAAGTCAATGATCTTTTAACTTGCTGCAGGGTAACAAAATAATATTGAAGATTGAAACTGGGATAAGCTGAAGATAACCTGGAAGTTAACTGGTTTTTTCAGTCATTGCTTGAGATTCTTACCATGTGAATAAAGAACATTTTCGAGGTAAATATATTTTTTTATGCTTTTTGCAGCCAGCTGAAATAAAGTTCTGAGAGGAAAGTTGACTTTTGTACTTTGTATATGTTTCAAGATTTCTCTCAATTGTGATTTGTACGAACGATTTTATTTAATGGTTATTGGTTTGTAATTTATGATAAAGTTATTTTCGTTTCAAGGAATGTTAACTGGAAATCAGAGAGAACTTATGTAAATATACGTAGGGACAAACTAATTCCAAAAAATTCAACTTATAAATAAAGAGTGTAACTCTCTTATGCTATTTTCGATGCGTCGTACCATCAATACACAACAAACATGTGAGTAAAAATAGTTAAAAATATAAGCCTTTGTTGCGTAAAATATGAATTTTTTATCTACGTTTTTACCAATCATTGATGACACATAAAGTGACATACAAAAATATTCATCACTATAAAGAAATAAAAAAATAACATCGAGACATTTATGAGTTTCATTATTGAGTTTCCCTTGATTGAATGACCGAGAATGCTCGATTTATCGATTTATTTGATAAATAGCTCAGAATAATATTTTATAAGAGCAATATTTTATAAGAGATGATAATATAGTAGAAAGAAAAAAACCTATATCTATGAATAGGAGTACGTGAGTATCTACAGAACCTAAATTATCAACGAATTCTCCAAACACGTTGATAATTCGTCCCAATGTGTTTGGCTCTCCTTTAACCCAATGTCTCTTATCCTTAAGAGATCTTCCTCCATTAGTAGGGTTTTTTTGGAAAATTTCATTTATTCCAACAATAAATTATAAAGATATTAAAAATTGATTCAAGGAAATAGAGCAAACTCTTACCACAAGTTCCAACTTCTGCTAATTATGTATCCTCAGCTAAAATTGATTAGGTATTTTGGATAGACTTATTAAAACACTGTTCTACCAAAAACAGAAGTCCCATTGCTATTTTCAATGATATTTCTACGCCCATATTTGATCTGACCAAAGAGTCTAAGAGAGAGACTACATTCTAAAAAACAGAGGATTACCTCTCTTGTTATGAACAGCTACTCTAATATCATCTGATAATATACAATGTCCCTAGAATACCATTGGTTGGTGGCAACTAGTAATAACAAAGCTAAAGTCAGTTTACCAACTAAAAAACCTTGCACCTCTTTAATGGTATCCAAAGATGGCATCCACTTGTGAGACCCTTCATCCAATTCAGAAATTCCCATAAATTGAATCGAAATGTTTTCAGACTGGGATTTCCCTGCACAACTCAACAGCGTCTCCAACTGCACCTTGGTGAGCACAATCTTTACTTTCTGTGTTTCACAGTTCTCCTGGTTAGCAGATACTTCTGGAGAAACCATGGGTTTGTATGGCAGTGGCACTAGGTGGTAAATCTCCCCGGGCTCAAGCTTACTATGGGTGGCAATGGCAAAAAAGGCTGAGCATGGTGCACCAGATTGTAGTCAATGTAAGGCCAGAAGTGATCTCCACCGTTATAGAGGCTTTGAACTCTTCTAGTCCTCCATTGAAAACAAGTATTTTAATCTTCTCCGGGTGAGAATGGCATAGAACGTTTACACAGTTCCCCATTATACTACTTTGTATAAAATGATTTTACGATCCTCGTAAAATTTATATTAGAGACCTTTGACAAAATTCACGTGGAGAGAGATTGACGTGCCCGCCATAACACTATTTCTTTATAGTTCTAACCTGATTTTTATGGGATGTACCTGATTGAGCCTTTACTCTCAAAATTTTCAATATATTTATTGCATCGAAGTCAAAGGCATGTGCATTGTTCCTTGTGGTTAGACCTAGATGAAGACACAAAACAAGAATTAGGATGCAAGACAATCCTAAATGAACTAATTTTGGATCACAAAAATAAAATCAAGCTGTTGCATTTTCTTTTTAAGTCAAAGCATTTGGTCCTTGAACTGAACTGATCCTCAATTTGTTTCAAGACTGAGAAATGCCACAATTATTCGAGACTAAGAAATATGGAGTGAGAACTACGAACTTAGGTTAGTGAGAGAGAAAGATAGAGAGGTATGAGGACTTTAATTAATAGGAAAAAAACAATCTAGGATTTTCTTTTTGATTCGTTCAAGAAGCAGATGAATTCCATCTTTTATGTTCTGCAAATTTTCCCTCACTACTTGGCACATTAGTAATAGTACAGCAGTACTACTAATTGTAATAATAGGCAAATTTATCTTAAAGCAACGCAAAGAGAGAGAGAGAAAGAAATATACCTGCAACAGCCACCAGCTAGAAGTAACAACATAGCTAACGGATAAAATGCACAAAAAAAAGGCTATTTGAAACTCTTGAACCATAGGCTTCGTATGACTTGTTCCCGAATCATTAGTTAACTAGCATTCATAAATTCAGATAACCAAGAGAGCAAGTACAAAGATTTCACTTCGAATTCTAATAATACAAAAATGTGCTCTGCAAAAGAGATGATACGACTAACATGCAGAAGTTATAATGAGGAACAATCCATATCAGTCTGAGGTAGTACATACTAAATATCTCCAAACTAAGCCGCCACTAATTCAGAACTTCTAGACTCAAGCCATGACTTGACTGCCACATTTGTGGTAAAAAACCATCCAGCTGTGTCTGAAGCCTCGTAGAATGGAGCATTTAATTCTTTTAAATGTGACTCAAACACACCTGCCAGACCTTTCTCGGAGTACTTGTGTTTACCATGTCCAGTATTGATTCCAAGCAATGGGGGAAATTCTTCTCCAGAATCCAATGCCTTGGACAAATCATTTATCCAAACATGTAATGCAGTAAGAGCTGCCCCGAGAGACAGACCTTTGAGATGGATTGACCATTGTGTTGTGGATTTTGATTGTATTTCTCTGTAAATTTGTAATGTTAGCCCCAGATCTAGTAGCTCACAGGCTCTTTCTACCAGGTTAAGGTTCATACAAAGATCAATCAAGCAATTACAGTAAGCCTTCTTCACATCAGCACCAATCCTATTAAAAAGCTCCAAGGCTTCTGTTTTGAAATTTTCAATTCCACCATCCTCATTAACTATAATTTTTACCACATACCCAAGCTTTACATCAGCCTTTTCAACGCAATCAATAAGCTTACTAAGTTCTTCCTTTGTGGTTTGGGTCATCACATTCAGTAGACAACAGCAGAAGCGTTCATCTGGAGTTATGTCCAGCTCCAAGAGTTTATTGAATGTCCTGACAACATCATCAGTATGCTTCGCTTTCCCATAGCATTGGATAAGTGATGTCAAAACAAAAATAGTAGGCTCAAAACCAGCCTCTATCATCTCATTTAGAGTTGCCTCTGCTTCTTCAACTTTACCGCTACAAGAATATATGGTAATCATTGATGAAAATGTCCAACTGTCAGGATCAGTACCTGAACTCTTCATGTCCTGAAAAATCTCAACAGCTTCATCAGCATAGCCAACATCAGCACACATAGATAGAATTGTATTGTAGAGAATCATGTTCAAATCAATTCCCTTCTCCTTCATCTCTCTGTACACGTTAAGAGCATCCTCACCATATCGAGCTCTACCATAGGCCCGCAAGAGAGCAGCATAGGTTATCCAATTCGGAGAAAATCCATTGCTGGTCATCTCTTGGTAAATCTTCTTGACCTGCCAAGGCCTCTTGGCTCTTCCCATAGCATCCAACAAAGTGTTGTAAAGAACCAAATTTGGCTTGACTCCAATAGCCTTCATCTCTTCATAGACATTCAAGCACCCATCAAAATTCCCTGATTGCCCTTGAATTCTAATCAAAGTTGAGAACGTCACTGGATCAATACGCCATTTCTCTGTTTTAGAACGGTCATACAAGCTGAAAGCCATATCAGAATTACCAGCACGCCCATAGGCATCAATCATAGCAGAGTAAGTAACTTCATCAGGCTCGCACCCAAAACTGCCCATCTTTTCAAACCATTCTACGGCCTTATCAGGCAAATAAGCCATTCTAGCACAGCTGATCATAGTTGAAAAGGTAACTTTATCAGGTTTAATGCCTCTTTGGAGCATTTCATCAAACAATTTCTCTGCTCCATCTAAATTCTTAGCCTTTCTAAACACCTTCAAAGTTACATTATAAAGAATTACCTCTCTTGCAGGCTTCAACTTCTCCTGAAAGAACTCAAGGGCAATTAGAACAGTTTCTGGATTAAACATATTATTGAGAATAACCACAGCATCTTGCTCTAGTATATTTTCACCAAAATTCCTCAAAATATTAAAAACATCTTCTCTAGAATTGCATGTATTCAAGGACTCAGCTACCTTCACTTGCTTAGAGTACCTGGTATCAGAAGATTTCTTCCGAAGAATTGAAGCTCTGGGACTTCTCGGATTGACCCAGACAAAGCTTTTAGATGAAGGAATAGACTTTTCATCTGAGTCTTGAGGATTCTCGACTTCGAGACTTAGGGTCTTTTCCGCAACCGGATCTCGAAGAGAAACGCGGCTTATCTGAAGAGAGGTTCTGGATGAATTTAAAAGAAAACTGAGTTTCAAAGGGTGTCTAATGTTTCTTAATCGGAGTTTTCTCGGAGAAGATTTTGGTTCGAAAAGAGATTTTCGGTCATGGAAGATAGAGGAGGGTGAAGAAGTGCACAGATGAGACGCCATTACCCTCGCTCTCTTAGCTCGGGCCTCTGATAGCGATTACCGAAAGTGCTTGGCGCTTAAAGAGATAGGAGATAGGATGAGCAGTAATTTTACATTTTTGACCTTTCAAGGGAGCATGCTTTTAGTTCTACATGATGCAAGAATATGAAAGTATAATATCACCTTTTTTTATGTAATTATTTTTTAATTTAAATGTAAAATTTGTATCTAAAATTTTCAAAAAATAATTAAATTTCAAGTAAAGAGTTTTTATAGATTATTTTAATAAATATAATATATATTGTTTATGAGTAATTACAGATATCAATATAAATATATCGTCTTGTTGATCTAATAATACTTAAAATCATCTTTTTTTTCGTTAATAAAATTAATTAAAGAAAAATCAAACAGAATATACAAATAATACCTACAATTAAAATGCTCGTTCTTACGCAAAAAGGACAATTTCATGACTCCTGAAAAATTAGTACATCAGATCGAGTTAGATCCTCTTGGATATAATTTATTTTGGTTTATAGATAAGATGAATGAGATTAAGTATTAAAACTCAGAGCAATGAACATTTAAGATCTATTTTTAATTATTTATATTTATTTTTTATTCTTAAAAAATTAAAATATTATTTGATTTAATATATCACAATATTTTAGATTAAAAAAATAAAAAAAACATCATATTTATAGTAGGAAAATACTTTCATATATTTTAAAAAAACTTTCTTACTTATTTTAAACAAATTATTATAAATTAAAAAATATTATTATTTATAATAAATATAAAGATAAATAAATAATTATAATTATGATAATATTTGAATTTTTATTTAATAAATTTTATATAATAATAGATATAATTATGAAAATTTTAAGAGAAAATATTAGATTTGTAAAAATATAAGATAAGGAATTTTAAAAATGATTTTTCATGACGTAAAGTTTTTCAAATAAATAGTTAAAAAAATTAAAAACGTACATTAAGAATGTGTAATTTTTTTTTACTTTTAAAAAGATTAAAATTTAGATTAATTTAATAAATAGATCTATAAATAGATTTATATTGATCCAGTATAATATAATATGATTAATTGATATTATATATGAATCATGATTCGATATGATATACGATTGATGTATTTTAATCCAATCTAAAATAGATTATATAAAATAAATATACGTAGAGTTTCGATTTAGTGAAACTTTTTAACATTGTTAAAATCTATTAAATAATTTGTAAAAAATTTAAATTGTTCAAGTTGTACAATTATATTTATAATTTATATTTTATAAACATAATAATTTATATAATTTTTTTTATTAAATTAAATACTTTTAAGTTTAACATTTAAAAATAATATTTAATTATTTTAACTAAGTAATAATAAACAAAAATATCATTATTATTGAGTAATCATGTTTTAAAATAAAATTAATTAATAAAATACTAAAAATCAATTAATTACTACTCGACGAGTTTGGGGTTAATATAAATATTATTTACTATCTAAATTAAAATAGATAAAAATAAAAGATTAATAATTAAAATATATATTTTAAATAAAAAATATTAAATTATTAATAATACTTATTTTTGATCCTGATGTTTTGGTAATGATGTAAAATATATATATATATATATATATTAAAATACTTATTTTAATTATTAAATATATTATTTTTATTTTTTAACATTAAATATAAATATATATCTTATTTTTTTATTTTTTATTTAATCGATAATAATATAAAATTGTTTTGATACATATTTTAATACATATAAATAATTCATTCCCATTTATTGAAATTTTGTAAAATTATAACGGAAACGAACGGAGTACACCCTTACAACAATGCTTACGTCTGCAGACTGTATAGTCACAAAAAGACATCTTTCTTTTATTTTTGTAATAACACACTTATTCAGTATTTTAAAAAATAACTCGCAGAAATTACATATATTAAAAAATATTTAAATAATTGAATAAATATATATTTAAAAATATGTTGTTAAAAAATATATAGTAAATAATATTTATAAAAAATGCATGACTTTTTTGTTACATAAAAATTTCACAAAACCTCGAAAAGTAAAATAAATAAAAAAACTTCCTGAGATTAAATCATACTACTGTTTTTTAAAATATTTTCTAATTTAAATTTAAATTTTTGATTTTTTATGATTTAATCTTTTATTTTTTAATTTTAACAAATTTTAGTTCCTAACATTAAATCAACTTAAACTAAATATGGTAAAAATTGGTCACTGGTTAGTCACGTGAATATAGTTAAATATTTTGAATTTTGAATTTTATGGTTTGCTAATTAACAATTATTTTTAATTTTATTTAGACAATAAATTAGAAAATAATATATATATACCACAAAATATTTAATTTAAATTAATTTAATTTAATTTTAACATAACTAATATTTCGTTAATTTTGATTGGTATTAAATTTTAAATTTGTATTTATTATAATTTAATAATAACAAAATTAAAGTGGATGTGACCAATACAGGCCTTTTAAAGAAAATGGAAAAGTGAAAAAGCCTAGAAGTATGTGGATTAATGGGTTAAACCATAATATTTTTACTTTTTATCATTATTATTAAAATAACATAACTTATATAATCTACCTAATAACAGTAAGATTTATTCACGTGCTATTTCAATAAAGGTGTACATCTTATCCGTCCTTCACACTTTTTTTAAATAGAATAAATAAGTTTTTATTACTTAATTATCATTAAATTTTATAATTGATAAAAAATATTATCAATTTTTTTATTATTTAAAAACCATTAAATTTTATAAAATATTATAAAAATATTATAATATTTAACCGTTCGTAATACATATATCGATAATATTTTTTTATATTTATAAAATTTAATAATATGAAAATAATATTTATGAAGTTCAATTATATAAAAGTAATATATTAAAATTTGATAATATTTTTATAATAATTTTTAAAATTCAATAATAATAAAACATATTTATTTTTTTAAATATAAAAAATTGTTATATAGGTTTCTATATCGTTATATCGTTTATGTTATCTAGTATTTGAAATTTGAAATTAAATTATTTAGTTATTTAATTTTAAAAAATTGATCTATTCAAGATAAACTAAATTATTATAATATTTTTATATTAAAATATTATATTTTTTATTAATTAAAACGCGATTAAAAAATGAGTATTTGATAATAGTAAGATGATAACTAATATTAAAAGAATTCAATAATATTTTTTTAATATTTTAATATCATCATTATTTTATTATAATATTTTATTAATTTTTAAATTTTAAAAATTAAAATATATGTTTAAATATATTTTTAAAATATTAATTTGTAAATTTTTTCTTAAATACTTTTATATTAAATTATTATTATAAATTTTAAATATCAGTATTTTAATCTATCTATATTTTAAAAATAATGAATGAAGTGACATAACTTAAATTTAAATAACTAAATAATATTAATAATTTTTAAATTGCATATAATTTTGTAAATCCATTGTATTTATAAATTTAAACTATTTGTAATAAATAAAATTTTTAACCAAACTTTTTTTTATGAATTATTTTAAATAACACTTAAAATGAACGACAATAAAAGTAGAACATTCACTTTAAACTGAGAGGGATATGGCTGTTAAAGTTTTTTGTTTTAAAAAAAAAAGGAAGAAAAAAAATAGATGGTTAAAAAAATAAAAATTATAATAAACGACGGTGACACTCAAAAGAATCAAACATAAAACATAATTATTAAACATATTTTATGTTTCCATTATTTATTTCATTAAATTAACCATCTGTTTTTTATTAAAGAAATTATTCACATAATTTGCTTTTAGGGTGTATTTATCAATTATAAAGAGAACGAAAAAAATTAAAAACTCTATTTCTCATATTTATTCAACAAAAAATATATAAGAAATACAAAAAAATAATTTGTATGTCCCTTTCCCATTCTCAAATAACTTCAAATTTCATTCTGATTTCAACTTCTTTTTTTAATACAAATTTTAAAATAATTTTATTATGTATAAAAATTATAATATTTTAAAAATATCCTTAAAATAATATTTTAAATTATAATGTACGTTTAATTTAAATTTAAAATTTATTTAATTAATTTTTTATAGAGAGATAATAATCAAGATTTGAAATATCAATGTCAATAAAGATGACGATATATAATTTTTATAAAAATATCAAAGATATTATCATTACCAATGAAAACTTTAGAAAAAAAATTATGAAAAATATAACTTTTTTATAAAACAATTAATTAATTAATTTTTTATTCAATATATATATATTTTTAAATATATAAAATATTCATGTTAATAAATAAGTTTATTAGTTAATTAAAATATTATATATATATATATATATATATATATTTGTTAAATATAGTAGAATAAATAGTTTAAAATTTTAAAATAATTAAATAGTTTATTTAATTATAATTACTAAAAATAAATAAATCTTGAAAATAAAATAAATTAATATTTTTGATATTTTGTTTAAAATTTTAGTGATATTTTAAGAACATTTTAGTGATAATATCCACTATATTTAGACCATTTTACTAAAAAAAAAATATTTAAACAACATTTTGACAAATTTATCGATATTTTTAAGATAATTTAATCAAAAAATAATAACATCAAATTTTTATGTTAAAGTGTGTAAAAAAGTAGTAAAAATGTCAACATTTTCATTCTGAATGAAGACTTAAATAAAATCAATATATTATTTTCAAATTAAACATAAATAACAATTTATTTATAAAGTTAATTTTACAAAGTGTAATTTTTATTATTCTTGATTTTTTTTATGTTTACTTTATATTTTAAAGATAATTTATTTTTTGCTTATTTTAATTCTTAGAAATGGTTAGTACACACTATTAAAAAAAATTCAATACATTTATTACTATTCTTTCTTATTTCGATGATTATTGATTTTCATTGTGTATAAATAAACACATCCTTAATTTTATTCTATAAAATATATATTTTTATGTTTAAAAATATATATATACATTATATTTTTAAATATGTAAAAGGTATATTTTTTATTATAAAAAATTATCTATCACACATAAAAGAGATAAAACAAAAATTCAATTTTTAAAAATGACTAAAATTGATTCAGCCTTTAAATTTACTTATGGTGAATGACATTCACAAAACCCATTTTATATAAACTGCTGTATAATATGTAATTAAAAAGAATCACTTTAATTTTTTTTGGCATAATAAAAAATTAATTATTAGTATAACTCTTTTATATATTAAATTTTATTTTTAAACTCAAAAAATATATATTTAATTTTTTATAATATAATTAACCATATATTTTTAATATTATAATATATATATATATATATCTTTTCATTAATAAATGAGTTAAAATAAAACTATTTATATAAGTACATATAAAATATCTATTTTATTTTAATATCAATTATATTTTAATATCATCAAAAAAAAATTTCAAATAATAATAAACTATTTAAATCTCACATATATATAAAGGGGGCAATTATTGTTAAGAATCTTTTATTTTTCAAAATGAATCAACTCATATTTCATATTGCTTTCGATGACTTGTCCTCCACTTTATTTTTAGTCTCATCTAATTCGGACTTTTCTTCTTAATACAGAATATAAAAATAAAACAATAAGACAAAGTTGGAGACGAAAAGCTTCACTCCTCATATCACAAACAAACATAATTAATCTTATTCTTACATCACATAATAGAACATGCTTGGGGATTTTCTTCACTGAAGTAATCACCGCGATTAATGCCGTAGTTTCTCCCACCTCCATTTCCATAGCTGTCATACACAGGCCTTCCAATATAGCCACCGTCATATTGATAATACTGAGGTGCTGGTGGCCCATCATTTCTATAGCAGTAGGGTCCACCTGGAACTCCCCCGTAGCAGTGTGGACAAGAACATGACATCCCAATCGGGTATGGGTATGCCTGAACCGCTTGTACATAACCAACTGGAACCGCTCCCGGAACTGGTTGGACCTGCTTTGGTGCTGGTGCTGGTGCTGGTGCCGGTGCCGGTGCTGGTGCCGGTGCCGGTGCTGGTGCCGGTGCCGGTGCTGGCGCTGGTGCCTGTGCTTTCTCCTGTTCTTTGGCTTTAGGTTTTTCAGGATCTTTAGGCTTTTCTGCTGCTTTAGGTTTTTCAGGATCTTTAGGCTTTTCTGCTGCTTTAGGCTTCTCAGATTCCTTTGGTTTCTCAGGGGCCTTAGGTTTTTCAGCTTCCTTAGGCTTCTCTGGTGGTTTAGGAACTACGATATCAATGCTTTGAATGGAATCACCACCTTTGTATCTTATCTTATCTTTGATCTTTTCAGGGCTACAACATAACACTTTGATCGTCACTGTGTTCTTCTTTTCATCCCACCCTTGATCTTGTACTTCTGATGTTGTACTCAGAAATTAAAATTCAAAACCCAAATTGCATTTATAATATCAATTAATTATCAAGATTCTAAACGCATTAATTTATGAAGAATACAATTAGGAGAAAAGCGAGCGAAACTTACGAGGGGTTCTACAGAGTACTTTTTTCACCTTCTTGCGACACTTCTCACAATCTAAGTCAACCTTAAGCACCATTACGGTGACTTTCTATAACGTTAATATACATTTATAAATTGATCAGAAGAATACAAAATATTAAACATTAATTTAAGATTTGCAGGAAAAGAAACACACAAAAAAGGAAGAATTAAAATCGATAATCAGATTCTGACATGAAAGAATTAATGGGCGAGTCAGAAAAAATCCTTTTGAGATTGTAAATAAAGTTAAATACTAGCTATAGGCACAAAATTTTATATGTATATATATATATTATTATAGATAAGATGTTATAATCAATAATGTTAATACCTTTTCTCCCATGGCTGAGATCTGTGTGGGATCTGAACTCCAGATGAGAATGATTAATGAAGAGAGTGACCGCTACTTTATTGAAGAATTAAGCAGAGAGAAAGAGATAAGAGTGGAAATAAGAGGCAGATATGAACTGCCCAAGATATAAGAAATTATTTGTTCACTAGCTAACAACGTCATAATAGTGAAATTACACAATACTCTATAAATAAATATGATATATAATTCTTTACTAATAATATTAGTTGTTAATTTAAAAAATTATGATGCTTATTTTTATTTTCATTAATCAAAAACATTATTAATCTTAGATTATAGAATAATGTATTATTTTTAAAAAAGAAATTCAAAATTAATGTAAATTTTTTTATTTATAAAAATATATAATAAAAAAAATTAAGAAACAAAAAATCTTAGTGATATGTGATATAATTTAAAAATAATAAACACATACATCATAATAATAGTAGTCTAAAATCAATGTATAATTATTGGACATAAAAAATCCATTATTTATCGGACCAATGAAATGAGAACACTTAGGAAGTTAGTTAAATTCATGTTATAATCAGAAATGTCGGTAGGTTACATGGGTAAAAGCTGTGGCCTTTTTTGATAATTGTTGCCGAGGCTCTAATTTTTGTAAGTGCATGTGCAGCCGGCCTTGATGGAGCCATTTCACCTTCCAATTATTATTATTATTTTTTCAGAATCTACCTTCCAATTTATGAATTAATTATTATTATTAGCTATTTATTATTGTTTTTTTTAAACTTAATTACCTAAGTTAAGTAAACTTAGATTCTAAGTCACATAAGTTGTTAAATGCAATAATGCGTCTTGCAACCAAAAACACGAGATCTACTACACCTCTTTTTCTTTTGTTAATTTGTATTGCTTAATATTTCATTTATTTATATGTTATATGTTATATTAAATTTTAAATTTTTAATATTTAATAATTTAATAATTTAAATATATTTATAAACATATATATATATATATAAGATATTTTTTAATTAAAATAAATAATAATTGATTAATAATAAGTTATGTTTTGACATCATCTGATGTCTCAAATAAAATCATCGAGTAAGGTGATGTCCTATCGGTATACCATTCATCCCAGTCCTTGTTACTTTCAATTTTAAGTAGTATTTACTAATTTTCTCATTCAGTATTTTCCTTGTCGATAAACCTGAATTTTATAATCAAATTTCTTCTTCTTCTTCGAAAAATACAAATGTATTAAAAAATAAATAGTATTTTTATATTTAAAATAAATATTCTTTTTTATGATTATTTCATCCATTTTTTATATTAAAAATATTTAATATATTATTTTATTTTATTTTATTTTAAAAGTTGTTAAATTTAATCACAATAATTTAAACTCATTAAATATTAAATATCATTAAATTAAATATATTTAATATTATTTTTTATTATTATAAATTTTAAGAGTATTATTTTTATAATTTTTTAAATATATTTTTTAATCCTAAAGTTAATGACTATTTTTATTTACATCAAATTTTGCTCAGCAATAACTAATTTAACAATACAACTGGTTCCAAATATATATATATATATATGGCTAGTCTTTTTCTGGATAAAAGTTTGATTTTTTACATTTCTTTTTAGTAATAAATGAAAGTTTTGATTTTGCTACTCTTGTATGATGCCATGTGCCATGCCTATAACATTCGGTGAAATTTGTAATATTCTGTAAATTGTCTACCTATATGTAGCGGTGTGGCGGTTTTTTAGTAATTTAATTCAATATATATATATATGACTGCAGGTCATGTAAGCATTTTGGATTGGAGAACTGTATGTAGTTTGAAAGTCTGCTACAACTTGAGTACGTGGTTAAGTAATAATGGTTGTTAATTTAGTTTCTTGTTGACATAACTTAGCATAAAGAACCATGTACATTTCTCATACATATGAAATATTAAGTTATATTCGAATTATTATTACGTATATATTTTATTTTATAATATTTTATATTTAAATATTATATTAGATTATTATTTTAATTTTAAAAATATTTATAATAATCTAATAATTATATAAAATATTTTATATTCTTTTTGATTGTTTTAGCCGTGATTATAAATAATAATATTTGTTACAAAAATATAAATATAAATTTTAAATTTGTGTTTTATATATGATAATAATTTATAAATAAATTTTAATATAAATTTAAAATTATCCTATCTAAAAATAATTTCATATGTTTAGATTTGAATTGATTCGAATTAATTATAATAAAAAATATTCAAATCCATTTATATATAATGTAGAATTGAATTTAAATTTGTCATAATATATAACTAATTTCAATCCGTTATTACCCCCAATTAAGCTTTTGAATTTCATATAAAATTTCATATGTTAATATGGAGCCCTTTCCTTATTTTGGAAATTCAATTAAGCTTTTGTTACGATTTTAATGATTAATATTTATTATTACTCAATATTAATTGCTTAATATTGTCATCGTGAATTGATAATCTTTTTTCGCCCCCACATCCATCTTTTTTCTTTAAAAGCACCTTACAATGTTTATGTCATACTAATTGCGACTCGTTTAATTGGATTAAAAGATAAGATTTGTTTATTCATATTAATTAAAAATAAAATGAGATTATCATTATTTCATCGGGCATCAAAATGAGATTATCTTGGAGGGTTCACATTTCATTTTTGAGTAAATGGTGTCAGTTCTTATAACTTATAAAATTGAAACGAACAAATTTTACAATTTTTTAATTTATTAGATAAATCATTATGGTTCGTAAAATTAATATTAAAGTTTTATTTTGGTTGTTAGATTAAAAAATTAAATTAGATTCTAATTATACTATCAAATTTATAATGATACTGGTTATTTTATTAATAATAATTTTATTGTGATTATTAGAGTGATAATAAATGATTAAAAATAATCTTACAATTATGGTTACATGACAAATACATGATGTAATCTGATCATTTTTTTTATTAATAGTTAAAAAATAAAACTTTAATGTTAATTTTATGAAAATAATATAATTTATAATAGAAAATAATTAGTGAATAAACATGAATTAAAGTTGATAAATAAAACAAAATTGATCAAAATACAAAAATTACATCAACTTTAAAATACAATGAAAGGTTAAAAGGAAGAATTAAAGAAATGATACATTATCGTGTTATAAGGTTTATTTAAGATAATTTTTTTCAAACGTAGAATTACGTGAACACCAACGTAAATTGTTTTGGCCAATTGATACGTAACCATTTTCTATTACAATGAACTTAAAGCTAGAGTACGTGAAAGAGAAAAATTACTTTATGATGAGACCATTTTTTATATATAAGTCACATTATATATATATATATATCCTTTAAAAATATTTATATGCATAGCATATATATATGATATTAAATAGTCTATAAATATAATTGTGTTAATTTTTTTAAAATAATAAGACTACAATATTATTAAAATTAAATATAATTTTTTATAATAACTATAAATCCGTGATATTTTTGTCTTACAATATCGGTGAAAGAAAGTGGAGACAAAAAAGGATATGCAGACAATGACGTTGACCGTTGTTGTGTATTTAGTTCCTAAGAAAGGAAAATTAATTCTCAAAGAAATCAAAAAAATTAGGTGAGTTAAATTTTCCTTGTACAATATTTTATTTCGCTATTGTAATAGATGTTTAATACTTAGAATTGCATTTTCTTTTATTTAATTAATGTACGAAGGCGGTCTTATTTATTTTTGTTAAATATGCTGTAAAGACCTTTTCATAATATCAAAATGGCACTTATTATACTTATTACATATATTATGTCAGTATCATCCTAACAAAATCAATCACTATCCTATTTTCAAAACTATTATATAATATTTATAAATAATATAAAACTTATTTTTATTTGAATTTAACATTTTAAGATATATATTTTATGTAACTTATACACCGTATAAAATTTATATAATATCAGAACGTATTAATATTTAAGAATATCATACATTAATAAAGAAAGATATTAGTGTAATCTTCTTAAATAATGTGAAATTTAACTTTGTTTTATATTAATATTTTAGGATTTGATGTCTCAAATTATTTATACATTATATAAAAAAATTTATAACATGTAACATAATTTAAATAATATATGTACTTTCTATGTAAATTTATGTAATATTAATATTTATCTAATATCAAATAGGATGAACAGTGTCGTACTCTTTTAAGTTAGATTATTTTGTCATATAATTTAGAAATATCAATTTTATTCTATTTTATTACTTTTAAGAAAATAGTCAAAGAAAATACAAAATCAAATTTTGAGTTTTTTTAATAACTTATAATATAACTTTCACATGATTTTCTATATTTATTATTTTAATCATTATTTCTACCATTCAATAATAACTCCAATTCGTTAACGTGTTATTCTCTTTGTTATTCATTTTTTTAAATTTTAATCTCATTTTTACTTTTATTTAAATAAAAATATTTTAATCAAATATATATTATTCAAATTTAAACTTTTGTGTTTAAGATAATAACGAAACAAAAAAATATTTTTATTTTAAAAAATTAATACTTAAAACTTAATCTTTCATGACCTTAATTAATCTTGATTACTTGCAAAAGAGTTACGTAATTATTTAATTTAAGTGGTTTAATTTTATAACTATTAAGTTAGACACCAAAAATTACGTGATATTTTAAAATAAAAATTTTAGTTATATAATTTTTGAATAAGATACCTATAGTTTAATTATTTATGAAAGTTAGGTAACGTAAATTCTCATTTTTTATATTTTTAATAGACTAAAAGTGTTTATTTTAATAAATTATAGGATTAAAAATACTTAATTTTCATAATAATAAGACTAATAATGATGAACTTATAAATTACAATATTAAAGTATTTTTTTAAATTATGAAATATTTAATAACTAATTTAATAATCATTAGACTAAACAAGACCTCCGGTATCTTTTTTCTCTATCATACATAGGTAAATACAAATCTAATAATACTTTTTGAAAACACAACTACACAATATATTTTTATAAAATAATAATTAATAAAATTAATATGAAATATTATATCATTTATTTTTAAAATAATGTATAATTTTCATGCATGATGATTTCTTGTAAATAGATTGGGCCGGATCAGAATAGTTTGCTATTTTTCATTTAGTATTTGAATGTGATTTATTTCGCAGGGTATGAACATTGATTATATTTGTTTTATAAAAAAAAAGAAAAAGAATATATAATAATAAAATATACAGTAGTAATTTTCTTAGTTTTTCTGGCTTCATAAAAGATTAACACTAATTATAATTTTGTTGACGCTTTTTAGTTTCATCGATATAGATATAGATATAGATTGCAAAAGCAGACCTTGTGACGGGCTTCAAGAAAATAGAAGCCCAATCCAGTGATCCAATATTCTCATTTTCAAGATTGGAATTTTTATTTTATGAAAAGACAATAATTTATGTTGGACATTCGGCATTCATTTCATTTTTATTTTTAATATTTTATAATATTAAAGAGGTTAAAGTGTTACAAAAATTCTTTAAAGTGATCTCGGTTAGTTGAGTAATTTCTTCCTATTAAAATATTTATGTAATTCATTATCTTAAATTAAAAACGATGTTATTTAATCAATTAACTTTGTAAAAAAAAAGGTTAAATAAAAATAAATTATATTATTTTATTTAAAATATTAATATTTTTCAGGTAATTAAAATTTTATTAAAATAGTAATATTTAATAAGAATAAAAGTGAAATTTAATACGAAATAGTTTAAAAAAAATAAATAAAAAAAATTCAAAATAGATGTTAAAAAAATGAATATTTTATAATATTTTATATTAATTTTTACTTTACCATTATTTAAGACTCATATTTTAATCGTGTTTAATTACCTAACAGAAAAATAATAATATTTTAATAAAAAAATTCATTAAAATAATATAATTTATTTTTAATTGTTCATTTTCACAAAGTTAATGAACTAAATGACACCATTTCTAATCTAAGAGATTAAATTAAACAAATGAATTAATTTAATAAACTCCTATATCATTTTTCTCTATTAAAAATAGGGTAAATTGTTAGATATTCTGATTAAATTTTAAAGGTGTATTCATTTACTTTGAATTAGTGTCATTTAATCATTTTAATTGATAAAAAAATATTGATTAAAGATGAACTCTAATATTATATATTATTTAATATTTTTTATTAATTAAATGATAAAAATGAGAGAATAATATTTTACTCTTTATCTGTTTTTTTTTTTTTAGCTTCAAAAATAGTGGTAATAAAATGGGTGAAAAATTGAGTTTGTTGTATTAGAAGGAAAATATATTAATAATCAAACTATCACTTTAATAAATTTACTAGTTGTTGTTAAAGTACATAAAATATTAAAATAATAATGCTATAACCTAAATAACTAAATGATATATCCTACTAACAAAATGGCTAAAAGGCAGCACACTCAACAATATTGTTGACATTTGTGTTCAAAAGCATTATGTAGGCTTTACCAAACGTGTACATGTGTAAAACTTTTTCCTTCCAATTGCAATAGATTCACAAATTAACCTCTTCATGAAAGCTTCAGCAAACCCTAGCTAGCTAGCGAATTTCTAAGAATGAATTTCTTAGCTAGAGTTTCTTTGAAAATTGCTTCTAGAAGACTAGCATAATGATACGTGGGCACAAATTAAGTGCATACACTACTACCACTACCACTACTAGTGCAGGTACAGATGCAATTACTGACAGAATACCAATGGTTTAGAAATCGTGGACCAAACGTAATGAAAAGCAAAACTGTACGTCGACTTATCCACTCTTAAGATTTTGATGTACCAAAAACCTCTGCTTTTGAGTTGACTGTGAACATATTTTATAGTACCGAGAGGTTGTAAATAAAAGGAATAAGTTGTATCATTCTAGTTATGTAGCAATTTTAATAAATTAAAAAAAAATTTATATCATATTAATTATAATTTATCTTAAATTTATGATAAATAATTTTTTTCAGATAAAATGATTAACTTATTATTTCTATAATAATAGCTATTATTTTTATAAAAATACATAATTTATTAAAATAATAGTGTTTATTATTTTGAAATTAACAATTCTCAATATATATGTTTCATTTTTAGATAAATTTTATGAATCTTTTCGGACGTAAAAGTGATAGTATTTATCGGTGTAAGTACATTAAACTTATCCGTATAACAAATTAAAAATTTTAAAATATATATAATATATCTAATTTATTTTGAACTTAATTCAAATTAAATAAAATCTCGTCGAGTTAATAGTTATACATGATTATAAGTAAGTGGAAAATCATGAACCTAATTAACATGGGAGTTAGATTCTTTAACATCCTTACTCCACATTAGCATAGTTAAGAGGGTTTGAAATTGATGATAGTAAAAGAATGCTAGAACATTGATAGATTAGGAACTCTAATATCATATTAGTTGATTTTAACTTAACTCAATTAAATAAGATTTCGTTAAGTTAAGAATTATACCGAATTATATAAAAAACGAAAATCATTAACCTAGTCGATGTAAGACTTAGATTTTAACTTACATATTTCTTAATAGCTATAATAATATTCAAATAAATTAAAGTTTTTTATTTTTTAAAAAAAAACTTAATTTAGTGCATTTATCAGAGGTTGAATTCATATGCAGGTTTGTTATTGTGAGTTGCTACATAGTTTGGTCTATGAAAAGTGATTTTTTAGGGAGGGTGGTAATAGTTTCTTCTGATTTTTGCAGCTGTGAAAGAGGGAGCCAGAAGGACATTGAAAAAGTGGATTATAACTTATCATAGATATGATAGAATAATAGATTTTTGAGAAATGTTAAATTCTTATAAATTTGTGAACACAATAATTATAATACGTCATATGTTACGATTATTCAAAAAAATTATTCTGATATATAACACGCAATATATTAAATAATATGTATATAAATTTATATATTATTAATATTCTTCTACATTTATAATAACTAGTTGTCGAGTATGCTATCTTCATTGGGACCAAAGTAGAAGGAGTTTATGGTTTCTTTACCTTTAAGGGAATACTTATCCGCTCATTCCCTCACTCTTCTAAAAATTATAAAAAAAATCTCAAGAAATGGAAACAAGGAATTAAAATTAGTATAATTATTTAATTTAAACTATTTAATTTTATAATTATTATTTAAAAATTAAAGGATTTATAATTTTTTAAAAAAATCATAATAATCTTATTATTATATTCAAATAATTATTTTAATCTTATAATTTTTGAATTGAGTACTTATAATTTTATTATTTATGAAAATTTGGTATTATAAATACTCAATTTTAATATTTTTGATGAATTATAAATACTCATTTTAATAAATTTTAAAATTAAAAATGTTTATTTTTCATAATAACAAGACTAAAAATACCTAACTCATATATTACAAGATTAAAATACTGTTGATTTTAAAAAAATTAAGTGACTGACTTAATTTGAGTAGCTTAATAATGATGAAAATAATGTAATCATTTGATAAAAATTACCTAACAACCACCTTTTATCTCTTGAAAAATAGGTTAAATTTGGTAACTTTTTCGTCTATATTTAAGACGTTAATTATTTATATCTTTCAATTTATTTTGAGCCGTTAATTGTGAACCCATTTAGAATGAGTACAATAGCTTGTGCGGGGATATATATCTGATATTACTATATATCACTATCAAGCACGGAGGAAAATTATATAAATAATAAACTTTTAAACTCAAAATAATAAAAATAGTACATTTTTGTTTTTAATTAAAATAGATTTGAGGTAGTTTTGTCGCTTCTTCCTAATCGTTATCTGTCCGTCTGTCCCTTAATTAAAAAGTTAAAAGTGCTTACCTTACACCTTCAATAAAAATAAGCTTCCACCTTAAGCAGCACAAAAATAAAATCTTATTGAAAAATTACGCAAATTTCTGATAAGTCAGATTTATTAGAAAGAAATAATAAAAAAATAATACATAAATTTTATAACGGAGTTCTACCAATCTTACTTATGTCTCCGGACCTGCTGCAGATTTTTTTTACTGAAAGGGTAGAAATTACACAAAGTGTTTACAACACTCACAACTCACAGCTCACAACCCACAACCCAATTACACCCAAGAAAATTACTCTCAATTTTCTCTCACAAAAGCTTTTAATGTTTTCTCTCAATTGGAACGAACAATTTGGATGATTAATTCATTACAATTATACATCTATTTATAGTAAAATTCACTCCTTGAATTAATGGTTCCTTAAATTTCTCTTTGAATTAAGCTCATTGTTTTGCTCAATGAATTGCTCCATGTTTTGCTCCTTAATTTGCTTCTTAAATTAAGGAGCTTTATAGCAATCTCCCACTTGAAGACTAATTTCAATCTGTCTTCACACCTCAATCAATGCAACAGCTTTTCTAGTCCTGTTACTCTAGCAAACCAACTGAAGTTGAGCACAACTTCAATTTGTCAATAGTCACCACCTTTGTTAACATATCCGCTGGATTTTTGCTTCCTTGAATCTTCTCCAGTATTAACACATCATCTTCCAATAGGGATCTGATGAAGTGATAACGAAGTCCAATATGCTTGGTTCTAGAATGAAATGCTGAATTCTTTGTCAAGTGTATTACACTTTGATTATCACTGTGCAGAACATTCTTCTCTTGTTTGAATCCCAGCTTAGTTAACAAACCTTGAAGCCATATCATATATTTACTAGCTTCAGTCACTGCTACATACTCAGCCTATGTAGTTGATAGAGTGACAATTTTCTGTATTTGTGACATCCAACTAACAGCTGTAGTTCCAACAGTAAATATATAACCGGTGGTGCTTCTTCGGCGATCAACTTCACCTCCAAAGTATGCGTCTACGTACCCTTGTACTTTTAACTCTCCTTTAATAAAGTACAAGCACTTTTCTGTGGTACCTTTGATGTCATGTAAAGAGTGCCACCTTTCTTGCCTCGAGCAACTATCATTGCACCCTTTGAAATCTTCCAATCATCACCATGGAAGATCGTAGTGTAGCCTTCACTGGCCAACTGTCCTACTGAGATTAAGTTCCTTTTGAGATCGTGAATATGTTTGACATCATTCAACTCCCAAACAGACCCGTTCAACTTAATCTTCACTACACATTTGCCAATAATAGCACATGGTTGATCATCACAAAAATATACCTTTCCAAGGTTTACAGGGACATATTTCTCAAAGAATTCTTTCTGTGAAGTAGCATGGAACGATGCTCCAGAGTCTAACACCCAAGATTATTCCTTGCTCTCCAAAGAGCATATCAATGCATCATCTCCTCCTGAGGTGGAAGTAACATTTTCCTCTACCTTCACCTGTCTGTCCTTCGGTGCACTATTTCACTGATTTTTGTAGTGCCCGGTTCTTCCACAATTCCAACACTCGATAGTCTTCGAGCTATGGGAATTATTAGGATTCCTGGATTTGGACCTCTTGTCCTTTGATCTACCTCGGTAGTCTATTCTGCCACGTCCATTCCCTTTGGTTGAATTTCTTCCTCTTGACTCTATATGCAAAACTGAAGAAGTTGACGATTCACCTGACTCTTTACGTCGGATCTCTTCACTCAGAACCAGATCACGAATATCATCAAATTTCAACTTATTGTTTCCTGACGAGCTACTCGCAACCGTGACAGTAGCATTCCAGCTTTCTGGTAAAGAAGACAAAAATATCAATGCTCGTACTTCTTCATCAAATTCAATTTCCACTAAACTCAACTGGGTTGTGACTGTGTTGAGTTCATTGAGATGTTGAGCTACCGATGCGCTTTCATTCATCTGCAAATTGAACAAACGCTTTATCAAGTGCACTTTGTTTGAGGCTAATGGCTTCTCATACATATTGGAGAGAGCTGCCATAAGAGTCACAGTGGTCTTTTCCTTTGCTATGTTGAAAGCAATATTATAGGATAACGTCAATCGAATAACTACGAGGGCTTGTCTGTCTTGAAGATTCCAATATTCTTCCTTCATAGCCTCTAGCTTCTTCCCTGAGAGAGGTTGATATAGATTTCTTTGATACAGATAATCTTCTATCTGCATTTTCCAAAACCCGAAATCTGTGCCATCAAATTTCTCGAGTTTCACCCTTCCTTCATCTGCGGCCATTGCTCCCACTCAAATCTGACTTCCTCCGGATCGTTTCTGACTATTTCTGCAAACCACCGTGTATGAGAACACCTCTGTCAACGAACAAATATCGTCGACAAATTGACAGAAATCACCACTAAAAGCTTTGATACCAATTATTGGGAAATTATGCAAATTTTCGATAAGCCAGATTTATGAGAAAGCAAGAATAGAAAAATAACACGCAAATTTGATAACGGAGTTCGGCCAATCTTGTTTATGTCTCTGGACCTGCTGCAGATCTTTTTACTGAAAGGGGAGAAATTACACAAGGTGTTTACAATACTCACAACCCACAACCCAATTACACCCAAGAAAATTACTCTCAATTTTCTCTCACAAAAGCTTCTCTCTCTAAGTTTTTCTCTCAATTGGAATTAACACTTTTGATGATTAATTCATTACAATTACAAATCTATTTATAGGAAAATTCACTCCTTAAATTACTCCTTAAATTAATGATTCCTTAAATTGCTTCTTAATTAAACTCTTTGTTTTGCTCCATGAATTATTACATTACTCCTTAATTTGCTTCTTAAATTAAGAAGATTTATAGCAATTTCTAATAAATTTATCGTAACATTACTTCATCGACAAATAGACAAGAGTGTATCTTTTAATTTAAAGTTTTAATCGCTTATATATATATATATATGTATATATATATTTTGAAGATAAGTTAAAAGTTAAATAACGTGAATAATTGAAAAATATAAAAAGTATAGTTTTTTGCCTGCAAAAACTACCTACCAATATTAATCATCATCATTCTTAATTTCCTAGGGAAAAAAGAGAAAAGATTTTCATAATATATGTGTGACTTACTAACAGACGAAATTAAACCGAAAGCATCGCTTAAAGCATCCCTACAATAATAGTTCTTTCCTAAAGTGTTTGTCATATTAGATCTGGAAATGCTTATTAAGGTTAAGAATATTAATTGGATTAAGAAATTAGAAACAAAACGAAAGTTTCAGAGGACAATATGAAGCAATAATTTACAATCCAAATTATAGGTAGTTAAACCGGCTCAGTTTTAATGCAACTATGCAAGTAAATATATTCCAATAAGTAGGCTCAAACTTTGCTAAATTATTAGCAGTAAAATTTGCATTTTTGGATTATATATACTAATATATATATTGTTATAACATTTAATGATATTATAATTTAATTAAATTTATATATTCTTTAAGTTATTTTTTGTTATAAATTAATTCTTAATTAAGTAATATATATTTTTTAAATAAATAAAAGGCTTTAAAAACCCTTGTAAACATATTATGATTGTTTTTTAATATTACGTGATTTAAAACATGGAAGAGATTAGTATAAAACAACCAAAAATACTTTGTAGGGGTTATATCATTTTGAGTAAATTCTTTTGTAAAATTGATTTAAAATTTTAAGTTTATTGACACTTAAGATCGACTTAAAGTTTAAAGTTGATTTACACGTAAAATTGACTTAAAATTTTAAGTTGTTTCTACGATGTAATTAAATTAAAATTTTGAATCATCTCATTTTAATTATGTTAATTGAAAGAAGTTAAAATTAGTTTTAAATATGTTAAAAACTTATTTAAAAACCATTTCTTTATTATAGTGTTGATTAACAACTTTTAACAATTAATTTTATTTATTTATATTTCTTGATATATGTATAAAATTAACGTGTCACTGTTGTTTTAAAAACCTATATTTATTGTTGGTTAGAGTTGACTGCAAGAACCGGATACCCATGATTGAACCTTTGAAAAAATCACATTCTATTCTCCACATCTCATGGCTTGTAAGCCTTCAATTCAATTGGTCTACTGCTGCAGATCATATATATTTGATCTCTACTTCAAGTCTTCAACCCCTAATTACTGTTGAGTGTAATTGATGTCTTTTTTTTCTTTCTTTCTTTTATATTAAAGAGGATCTGCATTTGTGCTTCCAGAACACGTGTATGTAATTGATCTTTGCTATCATAAATCTTAATCCCAATTAGCTTCATCTATATGGAATCATTTTTTCTTTTCTTTTCTTTTCTCAATTGAGATCAGAGTTGATTAGATCCATCTTGTTCCTGGACTACTTAATCTCCTAGGACCCTCCACTATTTCAAATGAGTGGCTTCAATAGGAGGTTCAATTCAATACTTCTGAATTTAGGAGAAATTATTAATTTTTAAATCAAACCACAATTATTGTAAATGTTTCTAACTTTTAATTTAAAACGAAAAGATTATAAATCTTATCATCAAATTATTAGTTATAATCGTCTATACAAAAATTCTTTTGCGAATTACTTTTATGTTCATGTAGATTTTACAATAGGGTCGTAGCATAAAAAGAGATTTTGATTAAAGGTTAGGATTTTGAATCCCACTAAATATATTAGTATTTTACTTATAGTTATTTAGGATTGAAGACACCCTTTAACTTTGAGCAAATTTCGAAATAGGAGAGAAGTTGCTCCATATTTTACACATAACTCAAAGAGGAGCGCGTGGAGCTTTGAAATTACGTATGGATTCACAACAAGCGTGTGAAGCTTCAAAATTAAATACAGATTAACGACAAGCGTGTAGAGCTTCAAAATTAAATACGGATTAACGACAAGTGTGTAAAGCTTCAAAACTACGTACAGATTCATTTCTTGACTTGATCGTGACGTAAGAGAAAAGAATTCATTCTATGTGTAATATCCAGAAAAGAGTCGATTCAAGTTCACACATATGCATGTGTGACTTAAATAATATATATCTTATCGGTTAATATCCAATAAAAATTATATAACATGTCACATTATTAAAAGATCTTTTATAAGGGAGAATAATACATTAATTTGAGCCTTTAAATTCTTTAAAAGAATATTTTTAAAATATTATTCATTATTTTTTAATAACGTGATAACACGATAATTTAAGTTAATAGAATTTAAAATTAATACAGTTTTTTATTTAAAAAAATGAATATTTAATTAAAATTATAAAGATAAAATAATCATATTGATTAGTATACTACATTATCAATCTTTACTTTATTAAGTAGTTAATTATTAATTCACTATTGGGTTTAAAGTATATCCATTTTTTAAGAAATAAAAACATTATATATGTTAAATTAAAAATAAGGAAATTTAAAATTTTAATATAATAATTTTCTCTCCACCTTTAGTATAAAATACAAAGCAATAAAAATAAGTTATGTTAACTCATCATCAACTACTTTGGTCATGAACCATTGTTTATTAGCAACTAAAGATTTACTTGTTTTGAGCACTAAAATATTTTTAGCACTAAGTAATTTATAATGAATTTCCCGTAGACACTCCTTCTAGGAGGCGCAAATTATCAACGACTCGTCGTTCAAAGGGAAAGGCAGTTTTTACAATCTGTTGCCACGTTGATCCGCACCTTACTCGTTCATTCTATGGAAACGACTCGTTTGCCACGCGATCTTTTCATCCAGCATGGCAACAGAAATAACGGCGCTGTTCAATGATTTCAATCCGTCACTGAAAGATTAGTTTCCTGACGGCGTTTGTAACTTCGTCAAAAATAGTTAGTCCAAGTAGGAAAAAGAAGGTAGGTCCATCTCTGACAAGCTAAATGTAAAGCCAGAGTGTCTTTTGGTCGCAACGGAAAGGTTGTGTGCCAGACTGAACAGAGCACGTGATGGCTCACACGCGTGGATAAAGCAGCAGCGCCACTAACAATCTTGGAAATATAAAAGATGGTAACATTACGTAATGCTTTGGAATTAATAACCATTTTATTGTGATTTTGCGATTTTGAGAGAAATAAATGAGGCTGCAAACAGGTATAGGGATTAGGAAGTTGCTTTATATGTTTATTATATATATATATATATATATATATTACTATCAAAATAATTTAAAAAATTCTAAAAAAAAATTAATCATTTTATAAATAAATAATTTGTACGAAAAAATATATGTTAATTTATATTATAAGAAAAATAAATATATATTTTTTCTCAACGAATGTTAAAAATAAAACACTATAATATTATAATTAAATTAAAAATTAATGCCCTAATATCATAATAATTTTAAAAATAAAAAATAATATTACGAGATTAACAAAAATAGGTGTGAAATGGAAGGTGATCATGATTATTTGTTAACTTGATACTTATCCCTTCGTACTTTTATACATAATCATTACTCAATCAATAGTCCCGTTTAATTTATAATTAATGATTCAAGTTTATATATATATATGTATATATAAATAAATTTTTATATTACTAAATTATAAATATATCACTAAATTTTCATTTATTATTTTTATTTTATCAAATTTTAAATTTGTTATAAATATATTATTTGTGATTAACTTTAACGGAGTTAATGTTTGAATGTATAAAACCTTAAATACTCATCACCTTTCTTCACACCCTTTCACATACTCCAGCTAACCTCATCTTTGTGTTTTCACTAACTCGTTAGATTACGTCATCGCTAGCCAATAATTCCTAGTTGATCATCCACCCAACGATCTAGCCTTGCAAAACCATCCATCTAAAAACCTCCTCCTTACGAAGCCACCTAACTAAAAACTTCATTCTCGTGAAACCAAAAAAGCAACGAAAAACCTCATTCTCGTGAGCGAACAAAACAACAAAAAATTAAGGCAAATATAACATGGTTGGTAGTCTAGTTCTAGAATTGGTAGTTGATATCAACTTGCAAAAAAAAGGGAAAGAGACCTTGTTACGATAAGTTTATTTCATAAATAATTTCCTATTTAGGTTGAGGTTTGTGAGTATTTGGTTATTAAAAATGAAACAATTAATATAAATTTTTGAGAAGATTCTTTGTTTTTTATTGTTATGCTAACTATCCCAAATGTTGGTGTGTGTTTTTCCTACAAATGGGACGTGAGTGTGTGTTTTTCTTGCAAGTGGGTTGTGAGGTATGTATTAAAATGCGAAAACTTTTTTATGAATATTTTATCAAAAGAAATCAGTGGTGCCAAACATGTGGTCTTGATTTATGTTGAATATTTTATTATAACATCTATTGAAATTATGCATTAACAATGTTTAAACATTCATCACTATTTTCTTGTTATTCACAGAGAAAGGTTCGGAATAATTTACTTTGATAATTCATCATGGTGAAGAATTGATTGATCAAGATAAAAAAAATGTATGCTGGAGGTGTAGTATATGACTTGGATTATTGCAATGAGGAAACTATGTATCTTGTGGTTTTTTAGAAGTTGAAGTTGTTGTTGAATTTAATGAAGCCAGTTACTAGGTTTTATCAAGTACCATGGGCTACTTTTGCAGTTGTTGAAATCAACATTGATAAAAAATCTTGAAAATTGTGTGATCATATACCAGATTATCCAAGAGAGTTTAATATTTTATGTTGTTTCTAACCATGGTGTGAGGATTGATGCATATGAGCCAATACAATCATTAAGTATCTTACCAGATAAAGAACCTAAAGACCAAAAATTATAATTTACTGAAGCTGGTGTTCACCAATTAGATGAACTTGAAGTTGAAATTGATAGTGTGCAACCTGAAGAACATCAAGCTGACACAATTTGAACCTCAATAGAGTACACCTAAAAGGAATAGGGTGAAAAATATAGCTAAAAAAAGGTTATGTTTATTGCTTCCAAGCATAAGGGTAAAAGTAAACTTAGTGATGCATCTAAATAGAACAAAAGGAAAAGAAATAGTGGGGGATAGTTCTGAGAGTAGGAGAAGCAAAGATAAAAACAATATGAATGTGACAAATAAAAATGAACATGCTGAAGAAGATGGCTTCTTATTTTGTGAAAGTGACTTCGAAGAAGATTTGGATGATGACCAGTTCTATGCAAAAAATGTGGACTTTGAAATTAAAAATAATATAGCAATGCAAGAAAGATGTAGTGTCTAACTATGATGATTCTGCTTATTTAGAAAGTGGCTTTGAGGATAGTGATGAAGAAATTATAACCAAAACTAAATGAGTTCCAATTTTTAAGGTGGATGTTAACTTTAAAAATCACACATTCTATTAAGAAAGTAATATCCCTACAACGATGTGTTGAGAAAATCAATTCATTTTTATGTTGTTAAACACTTAATGGATATTAAGTTTAGACACTCAAATAAAGTAAGGATGGGGATGTAAAAGTTAAGAATGTGGTTTTTGTATTTTTAGAAAAAATTATGAATGATAACATGACATTTAAGGTGGTTACATGTAATTTAGAATGTAAATACCCATGATCACATTCTATTAGATGTGCAACACTTGATTGGGTAACTGATGAATTTATTGGAGATTTTAGAAACAATCCTCAAAGTTTTAAAGCAAATGTAACTGACAACACAAACAAATATTTTGATTTGACAATACCTTAATATAGAGTTTACAATGCTAACAAGAAAGTTAAAGTTGTGATTAATGGGATTCATGAATAGCAATATACAAGGTTATGGGATATACATTAGAGATAAAAATAAATAACATATGATCAACTATGAGGATTGATTCTAAATTGAATGCTGAGAATAAATCACAGTTAAACAATTTTATGTTTGTTAGAAGGCTACCATAAAGGGTTTCCTGGAAGGGTGCAGACCAGTCCTTGGATTTGATGGTTGTTTTTTAAAGAACTTTTACAAAGAATAACTACTTATTGCAATTTCAATTTATGGAAACAATGTAATGTTCCCAATTGCTTATGTTGTCGTTGAGAATGAATGTAAGGAGACATGAGATTGGTTTTAAGATTGGTAAGAGACAATCTTCATATGAAAAATAGTTATAGTTGGATTATAATATTAGACAAGTAGAAAGGATTGTCGAGGGTGATTAATAACTTATTCACACATTGTGAACACAAAATGTGTGTTAGGTATTTGTACTAGAACTTCAAAAATCTTCATTCTAACTTGCATTGAAACAACAATTATGAACATATGTAATGGCTACAACAATAAAAACATTCAATCAAGAAATAGATGTTATAAAATCTTTGAGTGTAGATGCATATAAATGGTGCCAGAAAAGGTAAGCCAAACACTAATCTAGGTCAAATTTCAAAATCTAATATGTTGTTGAATAACATGTGTAAGTACTTCAACTCTTATATTTTTAATTATAGAGATAGACATATTATCAATATGTTACAGATTATTATGGAAGTTGAAACTTTTAAACATAAGTTAGTCCTAGAATAAGAAGAATAATTCATAAAAATAGGAAAATTTCAATCAATTTGTATGTAATATATTTTAGGGAGAAAAAATATGAATTGAATTATGTGAAGATAAATAAGTGGGTAATTGATTTAATGATATCACCATGCATATATAGAAATTAGAACTTAACTAGTATACCATGCACATATGCATGTATTGTACTTAGGGTGGAGAATGATGATCTTATATGTATGTTTATGGTACCTATATAAAACATATGATACATATATTCATCCTATGACAATTGCAAATGAATGGATAAAAATAAACATATTTTCTCTAATTGTCTCGAAAATGAAAACACAAATCGAAAAAATTCTTAAGAATAGGTCTAAAAAAATGATGATTCAATTAACGATTCGAACAATCTAAATAATCCAATAATAAAGAGTATAAATGGAGTATACAAGTGTAATTATTATGGAATTTAAGTCCACAATTTTAAAGAGATGAGTTAATATGTTTTCAATTTATTTTACTATATTTTATTATTAAATGTATTATTATCATTGTTTATATTTTCTCCTGATTTACAAAAATGTAAAATCTCTTGAATACATAATTAAATCATCTCAAGTAATTTAAAAAAATATATGAAATTTTTTATAATTCAACTTTAAAAAATTAAAAAAAGTTAAAATTAATAAAAATAAATCGATCAAATTATAAGAAAAAAACAATGATTAAAGTATGAAAATAAAAAAATTAATTATAAATAACAATAAAAAGATTAAATCGTATAATATATAAAATTAAATATCATTGGTGTAATAAATATGTATTGTGATATATGATATAATTAAAAATAAAAAATAAAAAATATGATACAAGAGGTTAAATAAAGGTCAAATTAAAGTTTTCACCCTTAAATCCTTGTGAAATGCGACAATTTCTACCTGATTGTGCCAAAAGTCATTTGAAAAAGAAGTGCCATCAGTATTACGCAGAAAATACTGCTTGTTGTGAATCACAAAGCATTTGTATTAAATAATAAAGAATAAAAATAAGAGGGAAAAGGGCACTTATGTATGAGTTGCTCTTGTTTTCATATTATATTTTATTATCAATTTTTTTTCTCTTAAATATTTATCTTTTAAAAAAAATTATACTTAAAATAACAAATCATCGTTTATTTTTAAAATAATAAATAATTTCTCTATTATGTACGGTGGTTATTGTCTCTTAATTAAAGACAAAAAAAAATGTTAGATAATATTGATATTGTTACTATTCTAGATAATTCTTATGATATCTATTTTTTTAAAAAAATATATCGAATTAATGTTGAAAATGTCCCTACAATATTGACAATGTCGGTTCTTTATTTTTACGGTAGATGTTGTCCGGCAAGACAAAATGTCATTTCTTATTTATTTTTCTCTTTTTCTTTGTTGTTTTTCTATTTTCAATCAAAAAATTATTTCTTTAATTTTGAGAAGATTTTTTTTTTACTTCTCATTGTCATATTTACAAATCCAATCTTATTTATATATTTTTTTTATTTTTCATTCTATTATATATTGTTTACGTTTATTCATTTATAATATTATTACAATTGTAATTTAAATAATTAGTTCACATTTTAGCTACATATTTTGTAATTTTTAAATTAATTAATTGATTTAATGATTAAAATACACCACAAATATTTAAAAATATATGTACTAAATAATAGATTTAGTTTGAAGTATAAATAATTGATATTTTTATATTTTATGAAGTTTTATAAAATAATTCTATAATTTTGTTAGAGTACATAATTTTCTTAAATTTTTCAAATTTTTTTATTAAGAATGAAAATATATTAAATATTTTTATAAAATTTAAGTGTTAATATTACTATTACATTTATATTTTAAATATTGCTGTTGTAACACGCTTGTCAATTTAAGTAAGCAAGGATTGTTGATCTTACATTCCAACGAAGAGACTTCCTGGTTTGTCCCTTTTCAGTTTTGCAATTAACCCTTTTCAGTTTTGCAATCTGAGGGTTAATTTCGCAATTAACCCTCAGATTGTAAAGCATGATAGGAAAATCAGCTCAAATGAAAAAGTCGAATAAGAAAATATAAGATTTGTTTCACCGTTTTTAACTTAAAAATTAATTTTTAAAGTTGTTTTTAAATCATAATTATTTTTACTTTTCTATGAATGTTGAAAACCTTTCAATATTTACTTCCTTAATTATGCACTAAGAATCAAATAGGTCAACTTTGAATTTGACCGCAAATATTAGAAATAAATCTCAATTTTTTTTATAATTAAAGTTATATCACTCAGACGATTTCTTCGAATAATTTAAAAATTATTTTTTTACTAAAAAAAAAATTTATTTTTTAAAATAAATAATGATATTTAGTTATTATTTTTTTATTTTTAAAAAATAATATGACTTAAAAAAAACTGAGAATAAATTAGACGTGTTCATCATTGTCTTTATATTAAAGTGAAAACTCGCGTAATTTGTGTATGCAGGCTGATAGCATTACTCTAATTTTTATTCTAACTTATACTCTTTGCGTTCAACATCTGACACGTGTTTACCTTTTATTTTTTTTTTACCCACCATATTCTCTTTCTTTCTAACGTTCAATAGATATTATTCAATTGAACAAAAAAAAATAAATAAATAAATAAATCATATTCCAAATATTTGAAGCTCAGATTACAAATTTAATAATGAATTGTTTAAATGATTGTATTTAAATTTAACATTTATTACTAAATTGTCTTTCCTCTTATTTCATTTATATTAATAATTTAAAATTTAGACAATCTAAGTTGATTTATAATATTTAAATTATTGTAAAAATCTTAAATTTAATATTAAAAATATAAATTGAAAACAAGTTTTTAAAATAATTTCACGAAACAACAACACAATCATGTTTTTTTTTAAGTTTTTAAAAATAATTTTTAAATGAAGCGGTTAAACAATTGCTAATATTCTTTAATTTTTTTCCTTATTTTTAAAAAACTTAATAAAAAAGTTTAGTTAATTATTCAGCATGACCAACATCATCTATTGAGTTTCATCCTATTTTTTCCCATGTGATAAAATATAATAGAGAAACATATTATTAAAAATTTTCAAATTAAATCATTTATATCATTCAATTCTTTAGATAAAATTTTATGTCATTTAATTATTTAATTTTGTAAGAAATGGTCAATTAAGAAAAAAAAAATTATTTTAATAATTTTTTATATTAAAATATTATTATTATTATGTGAAGTGATTGAACACGAATATTTAATAATAATAAAGTTACAATTAATATATAAAAAAATTCATAAAATATTTATTTTAATTTTTATTAAATAATTTTATATTAATTTTTTTTGTTAAAGACTCGTATTTCAATCACATTTTAATTAATTACTTGATATAAAATAATAATATTTTAATTAATTACTTGATATAAAATAATAATATTTTAATAAAAATTATTAAAATAATATAATTTATTCTTAAATAATAATTTATAAAATTAATAGATTAAATAATATTGTTTTTTATTTAAAATATTAAATAGTATAAATAATTTAATTTATGGGGTATTGGAGTGTGCTTAATTTATTTAAAATAACGACCTGAATAATTGATAGGAAAGATATATAAAGGAAAGTCTGGTTGGCTATAACTTTGCATAAACTCCATATATATATATATATATATATATGTAATTTTTATATTTTTAGTTATAATGTAATAAGATATTTTTAATTATAATGCAATTAGTACAAAAATTAGCAACAAAAACTTCTTGCTAATTATTTTTATTTTTATAATTTCTACAGATCTTCGAACTCGAATGTGGTACCTTGTTTGGGTAAAATACTTAGATAAAATGTCATAAGCGCAGGTAACAGGTCTATTTTTTTTTTTTTTTACCCCCAGATAGAGGGTATTATGGTGATTACACTAATTGCAATCTAACGAAGCCAACTGTCTGGAACCACAATAAATTGGGCAGGACTCAAGGCAACTTTTGTAGAAAGCAGAATAGACATCATTCTCAAAATTTGTAAAAATATTTTTCTTTTTACAAAATAAGTATTTGTAAAAATATTAAACACACAATTTGCAGTTATATTTACATTTAAACTAATAAATATATGTAATATATATTTTTTTAAAAATTTTGAAGATAACATCTACACCTATTATATTTAAGTTTAAGTGCGCTTGTTTAACATTGTTCCAAAACACAATATTTGAATCACTCTTAGATTTAATGGTTATAAATTGTTAAAAAAATACTCAAATTTACATAATTTACACACAACATTTAAAAATGTAAGGTGACATAATTTAATAATGGTATACAATAAGTAACACGTGCTAATTTTTTTTTAAATAAATTTATATTATTAACATTTTTTTTCTTTCATCAAATTCACAAATTATCCGACATCACCTTTACTGCTACTAAAGATATATATATAAATGTAGGTAAATAGATACACTACATTAAACTATGATATAACACGAAATAATTTTTAAAGATAAATATTATTTAATTTAAAAGTTTTTTTTATATGTAATATATTATAATTAAAAAAATTATATCTTTAAAACATAAAATATTAATATCAAATAATTAAATATTATACTTTATAATTTCATATATTAGGATTTCTAATAACAAAATCTTACCTATAATTATTATAAATTTATGTGTCTTTATATTGATAGATTAGAGGGTGATGGGTGATGGGTGATGGGTGATGGGTGATAAGTAGTTTTTATTCTATATAATAGAGAAAATGAAGGGTAACAATTATATATTAATTATAATCAAAATATATTAAGTATATTAACTTGGAGCATTAAAGTTTATTAAAAGTGCACAAAAAGTTTAAATAATAAAAAATAGAGATAGTGAATATAAATATTGTATTTTTCAAGTTATTATGTGTTTTTAATTTAAATTCTATATATTTAAATTTATCTAATTTTATATTTTTTAAAATATAATTGATTCAGTAAACATATTGATAAAAAAATACGAATAGACAAAAATTATAATGTTTTGAAATTTTGTTACACTTTTTAATAATTTAATAAATTTATAATAAATTCACACAAAAGTTAATGTAATTTTATACAGTTTAATCATAACTAATAGGCAGTCACCACACTTTTTCAGAAATGTTAAAAACTTAAAAATTTGTACACAATTTTACAGAGAAAACAGTTATAAATATAGAATTTATTCATGTTTGAAGATAATTCTTGTACATGGTTTGTGTGAAAAATTGGGTGGAAAGCGTTTTTAGCATTTCTGCTATATATAATAGAGATAATCAGACACCTCCTTACGTGACACCTTTCAAAGTAACGAACTTTGTTTACAGATATCTGTCCCTTTATCTCCACTCTTGTTATAGAGTAGGGTAAAACAGAGTAGCAGAGCTCTGTGTTTAGTACTCACACAGAGCTTCACTTTCAATCTATAATGGCGTCAAAGAATCAAACCCAAAACCCAAATGGGAATTTTTCTGAGAATACATGTCCAATTGAAGAAGTAGCCTTGGTAGTACCAGAAACAGACGACCCATTAATGCCTGTCATGACTTTCAGAGCATGGTTCTTGGGTTTAACATCTTGTATTATTCTCATTTTTCTCAACACTTTCTTCACCTACCGTACACAACCCCTCTCAATTTCTGCAATTCTTATGCAAATTTCTGTTTTGCCCATTGGCAAGTTCATGGCTAGTACGCTTCCCAAGAAACAGTACAGCTTTTTGGGTTGGAAATTCAGTTTGAATCCTGGACCATTCAATATGAAAGAGCATGTGATCATAACCATTTTTGCTAATTGTGGTATATCTTATGGTGGTGGTGATGCTTACTCTATTGGTGCCATTACAGTCATGAAAGCCTATTATAAACAGAGTTTGAGCTTTGTTTGTGCTCTCCTCATAGTCTTGACTACTCAGGTTTTACAACTGCCTCTTTTTCCTTTTCTCTTGGATTTCTTTTATTTTCTTTATTCATTATTTATCTGTTATCATTTTCTTCGATGACGTTCTGAGTATGTGTCATGTTGTTAATTTTATTTATTTATTTTTAGATAGATGAACAAAGGTTGAATTTGAACTGGTTTTTAAGGCATTAATTCCGAGATCTGGAAGTTTTTTGGCCAAAGATGCAACACACAAATGCAACTTTTATACCCTCCCTCCTCCTACAAGGTCTTTTGATTTTTTTTTTTAAGAGAAACAAACAGGGTCTTTTAGTTTTGGCTACAAGAGTATGGGTTGGTTGTTTCTTACATCCTGTAAAGGGTCTTTTTGATAGAAGCACATATGTGATATTTCATATGAAACCACCGCTTATTTCATAACATAAAGAAGTTTTTTATTTACTCTTTTACGCCGTGCAAAAATATATGTTATTTGAATATTTAAAAATACCATGTCTATTTGATTTTTATTTTTTAAGCATGTAAAAGATATATGCTATTTTTGAGTTAAAAAGTAAAATCAATCAATTAATTTGTTCTTATAAGAGCGGTAAGGTAAGAATTACAACTAAATGTATCCTAAGTATATAAAGATACCAAGGGCTTAGTGGATTTTACCATCACTTTTTGTTTAGTTGATTTTTTCATTCAAGTTTAAATTATTATATTCAATTTTAATTGTTTATGCAGGTGTTGGGGTATGGGTGGGCTGGAATGCTTAGGAGGTACTTGGTTGATCCTGTTGAGATGTGGTGGCCTTCAAACCTCGCTCAGGTTTCTTTATTCAGGTTTGTATTCCTCTCTGCAGCTGCTTCTCTTTTCATAAATATTCTGCCTTTTCACTTAGTAGGCCAACCAAATGGACGGTGATATATATGATTTCTTAAGCAAAATTCTTCTTAGGAACTTCAAACACAACATGTAACTTTTGGGAAAGAGATAAGAAAATAGGGTGACCAAAATTGAAATAATTACAAAGAAATATTTATTCAGTAAAGATAGGATACATCAGCAAAAGAGTAAAAAAAAAAAAAAATCTTTCACAGATCTTTGATGTCGAAAGCTAAAGTGCTTTCTAGGTTACTCCTGCCAGCAAGTATGTCACAAGCAAAAGACATTTTACTGGTTTAGAATTTGTTGTCCTTGCTTTCTTTGCCAGATTAGTGTTATATTCCCTTAATTCTCACAAACGAGAAAACAAACAGTTTTAGGTTAAAGTTTAGTGGATTATGGACTCCATTTTCCATTCATGATTGGGTTTATCTTGTTATATGAAATCTTCATTTTTCTTGAAACACCCTTATCCAACAGGCACATATAAGTCTAGACACATGACATTCAAAACTGGTAAAAAAATTACATAAAATCGAAAAAAAATATGTATATTAGATACATAAGAAACTATATAAAAATAAAATAAAAATAAAAAACCTAGACATGTACGTGTCATACACTTTCAACCGAGTTCATGCAACATGGGCTTTGATGGAGAATTTGCATTTGCAAAAAAGGTGATAATATGGGGAAAGTGTTAAATCACCTGGGGCTAACTCATCCCTTTGAAACGCGCTTACAAGGGTGAGGATTGCACAAGTTTATAACAAGCTTTTCTGTTGGTTTCCTGGTCGATATGGGACTTATTTCCTCAACACTCCTTCTCACATCGACTGTGTCGACGGACGGTGGTGGTCTTATTGTTGCCACGGGTGGTAGTGCAGGGTGGCTCCTCTATCGCCAAGGGATCCTATTCTGATACCATGTTAAATCACTTAGGCCTAACTCATCCTTTGAAAACGCGCTTAGAAGGATGAGGACTGTCCAAGCTTATAACCAGCTCTTCTGTTGGTTCCCTGGTCGATGTGGGACTTATTTCCTCAACACTCCCCCTCACATCAACTGTGTCGACGGACGATGGTGGTCTTATTGTTGCCACGAGTGGTAGTGTAGGGTGGCTCCTCCATCGCCAGGAGGTCCTGTTCTGATAGCATGTTAAATTACCTGGGCCTAACTCATCCCTTGAAAACGCGCTTCTAAGAGTAAGGACTGACCAGGTTTATAACCAGCTCTTCTGCTGATTTCCTGGTCGATGTGGGACTTATTTTCTCAACAAAAAAAGTCTAATAAACAGCATAAAGTAGAGATTGTGTATGCAATTTGTCATTGATTATTCTTCAAATATAGAAACGTTCACATCAATGACTTTGTTGTTACAGGGCACTCCATGAAAAGGAGCATAAATCAAAAGGCTTGACAAGAATGAAATTTTTCTTGATTACCATGGCAGCAAGTTTTGCCTATTATGTACTCCCAGGCTATCTGTTCCCAATCTTAACATTCTTCTCATGGGTTTGCTGGGTCTGGCCACATAACATTACTGCCCAGCAAATTGGTTCAGGTTACCATGGACTTGGTGTTGGTGCCTTCACTCTTGATTGGGCTGGGATTTCAGCATACCACGGCAGTCCTCTCGTCACACCTTGGACTTCAATTCTTAATATCGGAATTGGTTTCATCATGTTCATCTATATAATTGTTCCCCTTTGTTACTGGAAGTTCAATACTTTTGATGCTAGGAAATTCCCTATGTTTTCTAATCAACTGTTTAATTCCTCTGGGCATAAATATGATACTACAAAGATTTTGACGCCACAATTTGATCTCAACATCGCTGCTTATAATAGTTATGGGAAGCTTTATCTTAGCCCTCTTTTCGCTCTTTCCATTGGATCAGGATTTGCAAGATTTGCAGCAACCCTTACTCATGTGGCACTATTTCATGGCTAGTAAGTTACTTTCAAATATTTAAAGTTTTCAATCTACTATGAGTTGATATCATTTTAACTAACTACTATGTTTTAATCACTCATGATTTCTAGTGACATTTGGAAGCAAAGTCGATCAGCGATGAAGAACATGAAAATGGACATTCATACAAGACTTATGCAAAGTTATAACCAAGTACCTCAATGGTGGTATCTTATTTTATTAGCAGGAAGCATATCCCTATCTTTGTTGATGTCTTTTGTGTGGAAAGCAGAAGTACAACTGCCTTGGTGGGGAATGTTATTTGCTTTTGGCTTGGCTTGGGTCGTCACTCTCCCAATCGGAATTATTCAAGCAACCACTAATCAGGTAATAAGGAATTTTTCTGATACAATTTTTTACACCTATCTTCTCAATTCTTGTAGGCATAAGAAACCAATCTTGGAGATTCTTGAAGAATTGTCAATAATATTATTGTAATATTTCTGAATCTTATTGTTATGATACAGCAACCAGGATACGACATTATAGCACAATTCATTATTGGGTATATCCTCCCAGGAAAACCCATAGCCAATTTGCTTTTCAAAATATATGGAAGAATCAGCACTGTCCATGCTCTCTCTTTCTTATCTGACCTCAAACTTGGGCACTACATGAAGATTCCACCTCGGTGCATGTACACAGCTCAGGTATCTATCACAAATTTATGATAATCACAGTTGATATGTCACCTTATAATTTGTAGAGTTTCTTAAGTCCAAATATACTTGACAATGATGCAGTGTCATGTCATTTGAAATTTCCAAAAAACTATTTTATGTCTTCATCCTGCTGTTAATTCCTTGTGGTCTGTAGTTGGTAGGAACTATTGTTGCTGGTATCGTCAACCTTGGTGTGGCATGGTGGATGTTGGAAAGTGTTGAGAACATATGTGATGTTGAAGCACTCCATCCAGACAGCCCTTGGACTTGTCCAAAATACAGAGTCACCTTTGATGCTTCTGTGATATGGGGATTGATTGGACCAAGGAGACTATTTGGTCCTGGTGGATTGTATAGAAACTTGGTATGGTTATTCCTTATAGGAGCATTCCTTCCAGTTCCTATTTGGGTATTAAGTAAAGTGTTTCCCAAACAAAAATGGATACCTTTGATAAATATACCCGTTATATCTTATGGCTTTGCTGGAATGCCACCTGCAACTCCAACAAACATAGCTAGTTGGCTTATAACAGGAATGATCTTCAACTATTTCGTTTTTCAGTATCACAAACGATGGTGGCAGAAATATAACTATGTACTATCTGCAGCATTGGATGCTGGTACTGCATTCATGGGTGTTTTACTCTTCTTTGTTTTACAAAATCAAAATAAGAATTTGAAGTGGTGGGGCACTGAACTTGATCACTGTCCATTAGCAACTTGCCCGACTCAACCGGGTATTGTGGTTAAAGGGTGTCCTGTTTTCTAATAATGCTAAAATTAGATGGATTAGGAGTGTTTCAAGACAAAGTATTAGATTGGATAGTCTTAACTTTGACGCTAATGCATTTTCATTCTATGAGAGAAGGAAAATGGATAAACATTCTTCGACAATCCAGTATAACTTTATAGTAGAAATTAGTTGTTTGAAAGAAATGTGTGGTTGCTTGTAACCTATATCTTCAATTCAAAATGCATACATGCATTCTTAACCAAGCAAATGTGTAGTTTGCTTCTATTCTCACAATCTCTTCCACTTCTATTGATCTTTGAATTGCTTAAGTGATTATTGGCAAAGATACAACCGCAACACTTGACTTTTACTATAATCAGGAAGGAACTTCTTCCTACCTATGAAACAAGCTACAACTTGGAATATATTGCTTCTTGAATCCAAGAGCTCCATACAACAAATTACAACCATCTTCATTAAAACTTTCGAATAGCTTTGTCTACCATCTCAGCTTTAAGTGCAGTTAGAGGAAACCTTTTCTTTTGTGTTAGTTTGGTTTTTTTAACTCTTTTCTTGACCATCAAGGTAAAGTAATCATTACTATTTTGCTCTGTGGAACAACCAGAACTATTTACTATAAATTGTATTCAAAATAAAAATCATACAAAATGTATTCAAAATACGTCAACTAAAACTTCAAATAATATCTTCCATCAAACTAGAGGACGGCATAGCTAGTTTAGGAACACAAATGCCAAGAAATCAACTATCAAGTTCAAGCTTCCTTACAGAGAAAAACCAATCAATCGATGCTTGAATATGCATAGTCCATCGTGCAAGACACAAGTTCAGCTTTCAAGTTTCAACTTTATCAGCACAGAGTCGCATATCTCAATCGGACTGTTGAATTTATCAACTTCTCCATGCACTGAAACCTCTATAGAACAGAATGGATGAATAGATCCTCCTATCTTCCTTTCTTCCCTGGGCAAAATTATTTTAAAAAAATAAAAATAATAAAGGCAGCTAATGGTAAAGAAATGCAATCATTGGCCATGAAACAACTGTATCATCTAAAATACAATCTCGAAGTTTCCCTTTGTACTCTATTCTGAGCTTACATAAGTCACGATTACCGCATTTAACTCTTATAATCATATTAACTACATAAAGGGATCTATCGAGCCTATTCAAATATTCGGCGTGGTTCACCTTTGCATTGACTTGTAAAGCACCACTGTCACATACTTGGCTATAAACCTATGTGTTGAACCTAAAGCCACCACTGACGGGCTGCCCTTTGCTTTTTGCATGTAAAGATGATTTAGCACCACATGTTGAGGTCTTGTCAAGGGAGATGAACCATCTGTGCAGGTTGTAGGTACATTGAGAAGAGTCATTTGAAGGTGCGGAGGAACTAAAGGTGGCTCCTTTGCAAAATCTTCAGATCCAAGTTGCAGGTTGCTGTAGCTCGAGTCTGGGGACTGCGGAGGTTCAAAACCTGAAATGCTTCCTATGTCTTCTGGGACATAATCCTGCATCACAATCAAAATTATGATTTATAGTAGATCCCATGTGACTTCGAGCAGCCAAAACTCAAGTGACCCTAACTAAATAGCAAAATAGAAGTCTATTATGTTTTGTGCATGGATACAGTTACACGCAGGGGTGGAAGGTTGTACGGGATGGGGGTGGGCTGCAGCCCAGTCTAAATTTTGGATATTTTTTTTTATAATATGTATATAAATTTAATATTCCTTAAACCTACAAAAAATTAAATATATCAACCCAATCAATGTTTTTCGAGAAATTGCATAAAATGACATCTCTAAAACTTATAACAACAAAAATAACACTTAAAAATATTGAACATAGTCTAACATTAAATGTGTCCAAAGAGTCAAACTTTGACGTCCAATTGGATAACGTTCAATGTAAATTGATGGGTTGAACTTTTATTTAACAGTAAAAATATATAGGTAGAATAAGGAGTAACATTTTTGTTGTTTTTCTATAATTTTTTGTTCAATCGATACAATCCACTTTGAGATAATGCTCATTAACAATTCTAAACTACATAAAAGACTCAAAAACACATTCAAAAACATATAGGATTATCACATTTACTATTAAGCTATTGGGGTGATGAGAAACCCGATCATTATTTAAAAGATAAAAAGAAGGTAAAAAAATATTAAATCAAAATATTAAATAAATTATGGAAAAATATAAATAAAAAATCTTATTCTAAATGAACAAATATGAAATAATATCTCATTTTATCTCTTTTTGTCCTTCTCATCTTTTACATTTTTACATTTTTTCATTATTTCATTTTTCTTTTTTAGTTTATTAATTATTCTTATTTTTTAGTCTATTTAAGTTAATAAAATGCCCTTGTCATCCTTGTTTTATTACTATTTTTTTCGTACATTCCAAGTTCTTACTATTAAGTAAACCATTAATTTTTATGATTGATTGATACATAATTGTATTAGTACTCTTTAATAAATGAAAATTATGCTTTGAAGCATGTGCAAAGCAATTTCGTAGCATTTTATTATACTTGTATTGTTTTTATAATTTAATATAACATATTTTACATTAAGAATTATAATGTTCATGAATTATTTTGTGTATAATTTTAAATTTTATTACCAAAAAAAAAATTCTCATTTAATTACACATTTTTGTAAAATGATGTCAACCGACCTAAGAATCACTTTCTAACTCCGCCCCTGATTACATTCAATATCACATTATTGTGCATAAAACTTTCAACGACATCATTTACAATGTACATGTTTATGCATAAACTAATTACAAGCTGAAAAATATAACAATATTAAGAATGTAATAAAAATAGTAGAGAGAGAAAAATATTTGAAGTATTTTCAAATAAGAGAAGTGTACATCTATAAACATTGCTATTAGTCTATGAGGTAAATATGAAGATCTACATCAAAGGAGAAGCAGAACTTAAAGAATCTAACTCATGACAAGTTAAGGTAAATATGAAGAATCTAAATCAAAGGAATTGTCATGACAAGTAAAAACATTGACTCATGTGATCTCAACCTCATTGGAGTTGGAAAAATTATAGAGGATGATAGCATCCAACCCAAAAACCCTAAATTGTCTAGAATACAAGAGTCAAGACCCTATAAATTCAAATCATAAAGCAGAAATTTTTACCACCAAGAATCCAATCTAGTTATAAGCATTTTGCATAAGATGAAATGAAAAATTCCGTGCAACTACTACATACCAAGATCAAAAATAGATGTTACCTGCAAATCTAGTATGTTATAGGGGTTCCCAGCATCATCTTGGGCCCAAGGCATGTCTGGGGAGTACTGCCACTGCCCATCAACTATAAACCTATACTGATAAACACCAGATGGCAGTACCTTCATAATGGTATAGTCTTTTCCTGATCTCTGCAGGGGCATTCTGCTTAGAAAATAACAATATGCAATTAGAATGTAGTTATTACAAGTAAAATTCAGGAAAAACAAGTGAAGTAAAGTAAATCATTAATCCAACAAACCTGGTCTTCCAGTTATCCCATGACCCCTCGACGGCTACATCCTTGCCACCTTGGCTCCATGTAAGCATAGTGGGAATTCCTTGTTCGCAGGACATATCGTCATAATCTGAAGATGTTTGCCTCCATGAGGGGTTTGGAATTTGAATCTCATCAGGTCGCTGTAATGGAACTATAGGGACCTGCAAAAAGGGGGAAGCAAAGTTGAGAACTAGAGAAGAAGACAAAGTGTAAAAGAAAACAGCAAGTTGCATGCATCGAAAAGGTAAATCAAGGCAAGAACTCAGAACTTTAGTCACATGCATAGCATGACAATAAAACTAAGTAAATGATCAATGGTAGCACAAGAAGCTGCAAGGAATTTCCTACGTCATTTAATGTAATAAGCAGCCTCAAAGATAGAATACAAAAATCTAGTAACCAAAAATATTTTTATTGCTCTTAGTGAGTAGATCTGCCCACATTTATTTACAAAAGAAACAGGAAGGGACTAGACTCCAGGTTTTCCTAAATCTTCTGTTGTCCATATCAATGAATCGCACGTTTGATCCCATGGATTGTGTCACTTGCTTAACCGGATAAGCAATTTTACGGATGCAAGAGAAGTAACAAACAAGCAACTAGTATCAACCAAAAACAATAGCATGGGAGGAACACGTACAAATTGGGTGTGTTTATGTCAAGATCTAAACTAGATTGTTGCTTTAATCCCTCAGCCAAGTTCACAACATCAAGACCTTCCAACTACCCTTATCCATTTACACAAAAACACAATAGATCAAAACATATGCTCTACTTGCATCAATTTTCCATTACTAAATCACTACTCTTGGCTACAAAACAGGGATTGAACATCTAGAATCATATAAATTAAAAAGGCAAAGTACTTGGGGAGTGAACATCAAAGGTGATTGGATAGCGCTAGGGCTAGGAGGAGGGGACTGGCCCATCAGCTCGGCCGACTCAACAAGTGGATGCCCAGGGATAACCATGCCTTCCGGTACGCTGCTACCACCGTCTTCCTCAGCCCCAGATAGGCTACCACCACCATCTTCTCTCGCATTCACGTTTCCCATCACAACTAGCTATTACGATCGATCCAGAAGTTAAGCCTACGAGTTGAAATTCGCAAAACCCACTGTCGAATCTCGAACAAGATTCCCACCCAGAACAAAATCCACCCCAAAAAAACTACAAATCGAGCGATCAATGTAGAAAATTAAGAACAACCCAATAAAGAAAAACCCTCCCTTTGGACACCCAGTGTAGAGATTAAAGCAAAGAGTTTTGTATGTAGAAAGAAAACGAAGAAGAATAATTAAGCAATTAATTTAATACAGCGGTAACAAAAGTGGAAGAAAGTGATAAAAGCGGGTACTTGATGAATTTAATAACAAATAAAGGATTGTTCAGACGAGTTAGGAAAATCGAAGAATGGCCTAAAGGGTATGATAGTGGATAATGGATATGATCGTCACATCATCATTTGACAAAGTCTTTTCTCTTTTGCCCCTTTAATTTCCCCTCCTTTTCCTTCTCCCTCTCTCTCTCAAAGAGAACCCATGCTTCGCTTTATCCCCTCCATATCTCATCGACTCTGTATAGTATACTACCTCTAAAAGGCTAAAAGTCTAGCACTTGGATTTACGGGAGCATATAATATTCGTCCGGTTACGTATATGCATACGTATCATGTATATATAATGAAGGTAAAATAAAACTTTTAAGACTACCAAAATATTATTAACTTTTACCATCTTTATACCATTAAATTATATAAATATTATAAAAATACAATTAACATAATTTCATTCACATTTTTAAATTTTAAAATCTTAATTTTATTGTATAATTATTATAATACTATTCATATTTTCAAATCATCTCCTTGTAGCTTTTATTTGTCCTCCTCACTCTCTCGCTCCTCAATCCTTTTTTTTTTTTGCTATGTTTTATTTTTCTTCTTAGCAACCACAATTGTTTTAGAATCATTAGAGGTTCCTTTAACAAAATAATGAAAAACAACTTGCAAATTTATGTTTGGGGAGATAGAATTCCCTAATTTTACATTCACTTCCTTGATTAATGGTTATGACAATTTTAGCTCTTCTAATGCTTTAATAAAACAATACCCATCGTTAGTTCTCTTCTTCCTATACCTCATTTCATTGTAATTTATACTTCCACCTTCTTGTTCATCTTCTCTACTCTTCTTGTTATTTTGCTACTGTTACTATTTTTGAACTATTGACATGTTGTTTGTGGGTTTAGCAAAATAATGAGAAACACGTGCAAACCCACAATATCATTCATTGTATAGATGTTTGAAGAAGTCGATCTTTCTAATGATTTCACGTAACAATAGCCATCATTGCTTCTCTTTCTCTTCTTCTTCTTTCTCTCCTTGTTATGATCTCTTTTTCTCCACACACTTACACATGTTTCAGTATTTTGCTTTTCTAATTTTTCTTTGATGCCGATATAACAATCTTCAATGCAAAATAAAGATTAATTTGAGAGTATGAATATGATTGAGGTAATTATGCGATAAAATTAGGATTTTTAGAATGATATGATAATAACTTGTAATCGATCCACGTTAATTCATCGTTGTAGATGATATTTTTATAAAATTTAACTGTATAAAAAAACAAAAAATAAATAATTATATTTGTATAATAACTCTAAAAATTTGATGTATAAACTTTTTTTACAAAGTTTGGTAGTAGAAGCTGGGCCATAAAATTGAAAACTTTAAATTAAACTGGGCAGTCATTTGTTTCCCCGGTGGACTTTACTAAATGACCTTGCAAATTGCAACTTACAAATACAATAGTAATAACGAATAATATAGGGGATGTCATTATAGGGGAATCTTTTATTTGTGGCATTTGAGCAAACACATTAAGGGCGAGTGGTATCAAATCAAAAGGTAAAAGCACAGCACACGCAAAAAAGAAGCCAAAGGCACAGGCGCACGGCTTGACTTAAGACCCGTGAGTGGCCAGTTCCTACTTGCTTGTTCCTTGTTCCTTGTTGCTTGCTTACTATTTTGTCCCTTTAAGTTCGTAGCCAAAACTTTCTCAAGTAATTTATTTATTTATTTTATCCAAATTTGCTTTTTTTTTTCTCTTTTGGAATCAATTAGTGTAGTCTCAGTTATAGAGAAGCTACCTCTCAATTATGTTCTGCTCTTTTTGCGACCATTTTGTTGTTATGCTCTTTTGCTCGAAACTACTTTATATTCTCATATAATGATGTCTGTTTCTTTTCCCTGCTGTTTATCATTTGGCCTGTACTTCTTGCCACGATTGGATTCCTTAGCTTCTTCCTTCTTACTGAGACATTTTAATGCAGATTACTGATTATATCCGAGCTATTTAACATGTTTAAACCACCACATTTTCCTCTTTTTTTCTGGGTAGGGATTGGGGTGGATGAAGGTAAATTCAGGCATATAGCAGTTTTGAAATGTCCATAATTATTATAGCTTTAATGCTCAGTGCTCAACATGTGTCATCAACAAGGTTTTGGAATCATCCTCTGATGCAAATAATGTGGACGATCTGTTATTTATTATTAGTTGTTTTGGTGATGCTGGGAAAGAAACTTAAAGCTTTGTCATATCAGAGTTGGTTTCCATTCCTTGTGGATCTACTTTCCAGTCATTCAAAATCTTTGATTTTGGTTTCTCACATTGTTTCCATTTATTTTAGTTGGATCATGGTTCAATTTATATTGTTTTCAGCCCTTCAAAACATGCAAAGTATTAGAAATTCCATTTTGTGGCATGTGAGGGGGAGGAGATCGGCTGAAACATGGCTATTTTGTGCAAATGGGAACAAGCTAAACTGGCTTTCCAGCCAGACATGTCCATCAACTGCTAAAAATGCTGACTGTGTAATGGACCGAGTTATTGGGCTGGTTAAGAGGTTCAATAGTATTGATGCCTCTAAGGTAATTGGTTGAATAGTCTGAATCCAAACTGAGTTTTGTTGTAATCACTTTGGAGCTTATTTCGTAGTCGTTTTATTGTCTTATACTTTAGGTTGAATTACCAATTTCATACTCAACCGAGTTAGTCTCCAAAAATTTATTTGATCAATTTATTACCCAATTTCACCAATTTCTTGATGATAAACATGTCTAGATGGGTCAAATTGAAAAGTTAGGGTATCAAAATGGCCCGTTGCTATTACAAAACTGTACATGAGAAGTTGGAGTACCAATTGTTCATTCAGCTTACATTTTATGACCATGAAGCACTCCATTAAGTGTGCACGTGGATGGCATGTTTGTTGCAAATTAGTATCATGAGTGTCAACAAATATTTTGCTACTCACTGCTAGGAAGAGCAATATCAGAAATCTAATAGGTCTCTTGACCTCAACAGGTTACTGAAACAGCTGATTTCAAAAAAGACTTGAGCTTGGACAGTCTAGACAGGGTGGAGCTTGTGATGGCATTTGAGCAAGAATTCTCCATTGAAATCCCTGATGAGAAAGCTGATAAACTAACTTGCTGTGCTGATGTTGCAAAATACGTAGTGTCAGAAACTGAGCAGAAAGCAAAGTCCTGAGGATAATTCAATTGAATAAGTTCCAGTCATGGTGTCTTATGCTATTAGTTATTCTCGTTGCAATATTTCATTCGTGTTTGACCTTGAGATCTTTTCAGATAATTTTTCGTGATCAAGTAGAATTTATAAAACATGTCAAACCTTGATTCACATGTTTATCATTTACTCAAACTTGGGATTCATATTTTTCATTTCTTGTTGGAAGAACTTTGTAATGACCAAAGGTGCTACGTCCAAATTCCAATAGTAGAAGGGGTATTAAACATCTGTAACTCATATCTTACAATAAAATTCATATTTTTGATTTATTGTTATCAAACTTTTATGCCATCTTGTATTCTACATTTGAGGGTAAAAGGGGTATTAAACAATAACATATGTAACTCAATACTGTGACAAAAGCGCCATCTGTATGATCTGTTGTTTCTCAATCCTGGTCCCTACTTTAACTGAAGTATATTTGTCTCGTTCCTTTCTTTCCTTGTGCGTGTTTGAGTGGATGTAGATGTAAAATGCTGGAACCTTATCGTTCCAGCTTCGTAAGTTCGAATGCCATTTACAATAGATGACAGTCTCAACCTCTTCTGCTTCCTGACATGAGCTGGTCGGCATGCCAAGTCCTTTGGTATTTGAAGAACTTTAACTGAACAGATTTTTTCCAGGTTTGGAATTGCATGTAGGTTGGAAGGGAGTTCAACAATGAAATCTCCAAATTCATCTGTGACCCCATGTGCCCAGCTTCCTTTGCACTTCTTTCCATTTATATGGCAGTGGACGCCCACCAAAGTACCTGAAGATTTTAACATTAGCCAGGTACTTCTGATGGAAAGTCCATTCAGATATTTTAATATTTGAACAAATTCAAGCTAAAATTATTAAGACTGTTTATAAAAGAAAATCCACAGCTTATATAACAATTAACTACTGACTTTGCTCTTTTTTTTTGGTTGAAATTTCCTGCACACATTTCTTTTTCTGTTGTGGAATACATCTATTATCAGATAAAGTATATAAATTATATCTTTTCAAATTTTTAGTAGCTGTAAGTCCTTTTCAGTACTATAAATTCCTCAACATGAATGAGATCCTACTTTTGAAGGTTATTTTTACTTCAGATTAAAGTCTAGGATTTCGATTAATCGGAAGGATTGTGAAAGGCTTTCTGTAAGGTCATTCGTTAATTACAATATACACTGACTGATGTGTCTATTCTACCTTTACTTTATTATCCATGCCCTAGTCAAGCTTCATTAGATGAATTGTCTCCAAAGGGAAGAAAATACGTCTATATCACTTTTTTTATCAGGTCGATACCGATTAGGATTTATTACCTTTTAGATTTCACCTACTCAACGTGATAATCAAATTTCATATGACCATTTTTTTAATTTTTTTTACTGAGAAATTTACTGTCCTTTCTTTAAAGCATCTTCTTAGTGCCTGTCATTCTTTACAAAACCATTCTGTTTACAAGTTTGAATGCCTTCAAACACATAGGTGATGTTTCCTTCAAGTAATGGAAACATAATGGGAATGATAATAGTAACAAGTATTGAATTATATTAATATTATTATGTTTGTTCAAGTAATTGAATTAAAATCAAGCTAAATTTTAAAATAAAATTTATAACATTCAAAATGAAAAAAAATTGGAAAATAGAACTTATATGAAAAAAAACTAATAGTGCAAATAAGTGAAGAAAATAGAGCATCTGTATTCTATGTGTGGGAAGCATGAGTTTTTCTTGCCAGCTAGTGTGTTGAATGCACTCCATTTCATTCCCAAATCCCAATTAACAATTAACCAAATAAAAGAATATCCAGGTTTGAATCATATTACCATTAAAATGTGTATATATACGTATAGATGGCAAGAGTTAGTTATATTTGATGTAGTTGTTATAAGCTTAGGTCTATTTGTCTGTTTATGATCATTAGAAACTCCACGAAATGCTCGAGAAGACGAAAGATTATTCCTATAACCAGAATTGAAAGCCGAACAGAATTCCAATAAACCAAAAGTAAATAAGCTGAGAAAATACTTCAACCAAAAAAAGAAACTAGAAGCTAACCAAATAAAGTAATTATATATATATATATATATATAAAGAATTAGAAGTTTGTTCCAGGAAACCATAATAATAAAGCTAATTTTTGTCTCTCATCTTCATACTCACAGACTCCTATATAGTACATATAACTTACGAAAGATCAAAGATTTAACTTTGAAATTAATTGAAGAAATAATAAAAAGAATTTAAAGTGCAAAAATAAACCTGGAAGAGGCCATGCATGAAGCTGAGTTTCATGGACACAAGCCTCACAGTGAACAGAGCCTGTGACTATGACTGTTGAAAGCTTTTCTTCTCCATAGCCAGCTATATTTACCATTTCTTCTCTGCTGTACAAATCTAATAAAGGGTTTTCATGTTCAGCTATTGTGATTCCATTAAAGAATTGTATGAACAACAAAAATATGAAGAAAATATGCATGACAAGATTATTGCAGCCGCAATAGTAGCTCATCTTATTTGTGTTGTTTCTAGGCTTAGCTTCCGTATTTTGTTGGATGCTTGGACATATATATAAAGAGGATTTATTTTCTTTTCGTTTTTTTATTTATATAGACTATACAATTGTTATATAGCCTTTGGAATTGGAGCTGACTTGAATGGTCAAAAAGATCTTTTTTTCTTATAGTCTTGCCTGAAAAATTAGGAAAATAATCACTTTGTTCTCCTACCCACTAGCGGCCTAATTTTTCTTCTGTTTCTTTTCCCCTTGTAATTAATTAATATCATAAAATTTTCGTCATTCTAAATTACATGACATGTAAAATACATACTATTATTTCTATCATTAATTTGAATCTCTTTAAAATAATTTTTTCAGTCTAAATTAATTTAAAAAATATTAATTTAAGATACATTATCTACAATTAAATTTTTCTTAAGAAACCCTAGTTAACTAAAAAAGATAAAAGGATATCACATAAATTCATGATTTTTAACAAAATTATATATTAATCTATTAGTTATTACTTGAATAAGTACAAATCCGTTTTTCTAGATGAATTTTAATGATCATTTTAAAAGAGATAACATATTTGTATTATCCTAACAAATAATTAATGAATTAAAATATATTTTTGTTGAATTTCTAACATACTATATCCTAGCTAGAAATATATCTTTGAGAATATATGAAAATATAAAATTAATATTATATATCACATATGAAATCAATAAATTTTTAAATTGATTATAAATTTATCATATTAATTATAATTTATGGTATATATTTAGATAAAATGATAGTCACGTTTAAATTTAATTATAAAGCTGTTTCACAATTAAAACTGAAAAATGAGGTAAATGATGGGTATAATTATAGTGATTATGAAATATACATTACCAACATAAAAGAAGAAGATGATACGTGCACTTATTATTAAAATAATGACATGATGAATAAATTGAAATAGGGGCAAAATAGAACTTGTATGACTAGAAGTGTACAAGCTTAGGAGATGGAAGTTGGACGGGAAGTTAATTTGCAAGTTGGTAGCCTACTCTTATCGATCAGCAACATTGTCTTCTATTCTTTTAATTCTTGTTTTTTCAATATATAAAATCAAATAGCTAACTAGATACATCGGGGGTTAAGACTATTGGTGTTCTAAAATTACATTATAAAAGAAACCTACTCATTTTTATTTTTATTTTTATTTTGTTCCTCTAGTGTTCAAATAATTAATTTACTTTTTTTTTTTGACGAAAATGAATCTTTTTTTATAGGAGTTTCTCTTCCATAAGTTTGTTTTTTTATATATTTTTATTAATTATTTTAAATAAAAACATATTTATATTGTTTATTTATTTAAATCTTATTTTATATTGATTTTTTTCATTTAAATATTTATGTTTAATGATTTATATCATGTTTATATCCATAAAATTTATGTTTTATCATCAATATAGATTTTTATCTAGATATATAGTTTTTAAGATTATGAATATTGTAATTTAATATTAAATTTTTTTTTAAATCGATATATCAATTAGAACAATCAAAGATAAAAACACAAATTATAATTTGAGTGCGAAAAATGTTAAATTTATACCTATATAGTTATATTTACATTAAAAGTCAATTTAAAGAAGAAAGAAAGAATATCTTTTAAAAAAATAAGGTAACCATTGTACTCATCCCAAGGGCTACTTTCATACCTATTGAATAACATTATAATAAAGGAAAATCTGAAAGTAAATTTTTCTAAGTATGTTTAATGATGTTTTTAGTTTTAATTTAATTATTTATTTAGTTAAATTGATAATTTTTTATTTAGATAGTAAATTTTTATCTTTAGTAAAACTCAGTTTAAAAAAAAAAACTAGATACATAGGCAACGTATTGTGAAAAAAGCTTGGAAAACAAGCACAAGTCTCCATATACAATTCATCTATATTAGGCATCTCTTCCTCAATTTCAAGCCTGCCCCAACAATCTTTATCGGCATGCGTAACGCTCCTCTTTAAAAAATATATTTCCATATTATTTATTTTTATTTTTATATTTTTTGTTTTCTTAGACGGTAATCTTGGTCCAAGAAATGAACAAAGCGTCGCAACTATATAAGTTGGTGAGAAATTTTTCTTTAATTAATTAAAACATTGTCACATTTGTTTTTTTGTTTATCAACAGATGATAACATTTTTTTTAAAGAAAAAAAATTATGCTTTTAGTCTAGTAATCATTAAAATAGATAATATTAATAAAATAGATATATTTAATTTCATAATTATTAAATAACTTGTAATCCCTTAAGATAACTAACTTTTACAATTAAATACATTTTTTTATAATAATCCATAACTTACAAGATTAAGTGTATTTTTTCTTTTTACTTTAAAAAAAAAACACATATTACACATAGGAATTCCACAACACCAAATGCTAAAATGCAGAAAAATAACAAGCAAAAGGAGTTGTGAAATTTCTAAATACAATTAATATTTTATCAGGTAGAAGAGCTGGGAATTAATATTAAAAAACATGCAATAAAACATTAATTTGAGCTATAGGCTATATATAAAATAAAAGGCATTCATCTTTATATATGCTTAAGAACTAATTGTAGTTTAAAGGAGACAATCCAGCTCTTACCTACCCCAATGAAAACGTTCAGTCAAAAAACTCTATAAGGCCAATAAAGACAGAATATTGCCTTGCAGGGTGGGTAACCCGTAATGTTGCTACAAATCGATATTTACTAATGTTAATAAATTGGCCCAAAACTTTCAGGCCCAAGACCCAATACTAAATAAACCCTATATTTGCTTCATATATATTAACTAAGTTTTGCTTAGTTAATAAGCTGAGAGAGAGCCGCGAGAACTGAACACCAGAAATCAACCAGTTTCCCACATTTTCCCACTATCTCTTCTCTTAGTTCTCCTTTCGCTTCAACACCATATGCCTACTAATTTTCCCATTGAGAGAAGGAATAAGCGCTGTAAATTTGTTTTTCTTCCACATGTCGTCGTCATTGCCACTGCTGCTAATTATTTTCATCTCATTTGTACGGTAATATTTGATTTAATAGCAAGTTTGTTAATTTATCTTGCTATATATATTATCAATAAATCAGAGGGGATATTTTGTGGGTTTGATTTTGGATTTTGGTATAATTTGTGAAGCGATCTGGAATTGGTGTTTGTATCTCCATTTTGATTATTAGTGGATTTTCTTCGGTGTCATTGCCAGTGAGTAGACTTTTCACATTGAAAAGTTGAACCACTTAAATCATGTGTGCCATTTAATTTCTTACTTGCTTATTTATTTTCATTTACCCATTATTATTAATTTGCGGCAACCAAAAATTGTGACCGATATTAAGCTTTCCGCAAGTTCCAATTCCTAACAAATTGGTATCGTAGCTATTGGGTTATTCCGGTATTTATTGGAACTAATCAAGTTTGCTCTTTTGGATTTATTTTTGAAACACGGTTATCGATTGGTTTCGTATTTTCGGTCAAGTTGTCTTGTTTATTTAATATTGGGTCTTCATTACGGCAAAATATGAAATTGAGAGAAATTCAATGGTAGAAATGATTTCGGTTTATGGCGTATGAAGATGCGCATTAGTTAAAGAAGGGCCGTTACAAGAATTGAAGCGAGGATAAATTGCCGAGAAAAATTGATGAAGAAAAAGATGCATTGATGGAAAATGCTTTGAGTTCAATTCAGCTTATCCTTGTACGATGAGGTATTACGCGAGGTTGGTGATGAGAATCTCTGTTGGGTTATGGCTTAAATTGGAGAATTTGTATATGACCAAGTTCTTTGACTCGGTCTATATTTAGCAGCGTTTGTATACATTGAGAATGTCGACACCTCTCTGCACGATCATCTTGATAATTTACTAAAATTATTCGTGATCCGAAAAATGGTGGTGTTAAGATTGATGATGAGGATGGGGCCTTAGTTCTATTATGTTCTTTACCTCATTCATTTGAGCATTTTGTTGATACCATGCTATATGGGCTAGATACTATTTCTTTGGAAGATGTCAAAGTGCCTTTGAATTCCGAGAGAGTTGAAGAAAAAAGGTGTCTACAAGCAACAATGATAATAGCGATGGTTTATTTGTCGAGGTAGAAATCAAGAAAAAGGCCTGACGATAGAGTGAAGTCTAGATCCAAATCTAGAAAAAGAAAAGATAAATGCAATTATTGGCCGTAGCGGCAATCTGGAAAGTAAATTGTCCGAAACTCAAAGGTAAAGGAAAATGCGCTTACAACGCCTTCCTCGGTACTAATGATGTATTTGGTGTTGCGAAGATAGTTCTGGTTCGATGGTGAAAATGTTCTATCGGTATCTATTGGTTCTTCTCGGAGATGTTTGGATTCTTGATCTTGCGCTTACCATACGTGCCTGAAGAGAGATTGGTTTGCTTCTTATCGATATTGATGGGAGTGTTGTCTTGATGGAAACAATATGTCCTGGAAGGTTATTGGTATTGGTACCGTCCTAGAATTAAGATGTGATGGTATTGTTAGGACTTTGAAAGATGTTCGCCATGTTCGAGATTTGAAAAAGAAATTTGATATCTTTGAGTACTCTTGATTCATGGTATAAGTATGTTGAAATGGGCCGTGGAGTTTTAAAAGTTAGTAAGTGCTCTCATTGTTATTAAAGCGGCAATTGTCGCGTGGTCTCTACATGCTTGGGTAGTACCGTTATTGGCGGTGTATCGATTTCATCCTCGTGGGATCAAGATTCGGACACTACTCGATTATGGCATATGCGGCTCGCATACGAGCGAGGATGTCTATTTTGAGCAAACGGGATTTGCTTTTGTGGTCGAAAAGCCTGGGAAACTTGATTGTGAGCATTGTGTCTATGGAAAGCATCGCAGGTCAAGTTCAAGATGTACCATCCATAAAACGAAAGGTACCGTTGATTATATTCATTCAGATCTTTGGGTCCTTCTCGTGTGGTCTAAGGTGGTGCAGCCGGTATATGTTGACTTTTATTGATGACTTCTCTCAAGTAAATGTATGGGTGTATTTTCAAGAATAAGAATGATGCGTTCTCAAAATTTGTGAAATTCAAGGCTTGTATAGAAAATCAAACAAGCAAGAAAATCAAGCATTCGAAATGATAATGGTTTGGAATTTTGTGATAGTCGGTTTAATGAGTTCTGCGTGAAAGGAATGGCATAGTGAGACACCGCACCGTGCGTCATACACCACAAAGAATGGAGAGGAGAACGTATGAATAGGACTCTTAGAAAGAGCTCGATTGTATGCTCTTTTCAAGCCGATTGGATAAATCCTTTTCTTTGGGTCAAGCTTGTAACCATGCTCGCTATTTGGTAAATCGGTCTCCATCAATTGAGTTGAAGACTCGTTTGAGGTATTCTTTGGTACTCTCGCTAATTATTCTGATTTGAAAGTTTTTGGTTGTCCTGCTATGCTCATGTTAATGATGGTAAACTTGAGCCTAGGGCATTGAAATGCGTATTTTTGGGGTATCCTTCATGGGTGAAAGGTTATAGATTGGTGTGTTGAACCCAAGTCAACATAAGTTTTTGATTAGCAGAGATGTTAAGTTTGATGAGTCTTCTATGTTGCAAAAGAAAAAAAGAGTCTATTGTTGCAGATAAAGACCACGGTGTTAGTGAAGAAAGGAGCTGAGAGCGTGGAGCTCCTAGTCAAGTACAAGGGCAGGCTTCGAGATCAACCATCTGGATGAGATGAGATCTATCTGCTTCACGATGTAGCAGAAGAGCATGTTAAACCATACACAAGACGCAGAGGTAAGGAATAAGAGAGATTAGACGCCTCGGTACGCAGATGTACGTGTACTTAGTTTCTTTTGCATTGTCTGTGGCGCAGTCTATTGAGGTCGTGAACCTTCTAGATTATCGTAAGTCGCTCACTGTGATGAGTCTGCTTCGGTGGTTGGTTCGCTTTATGAATGAAGAGATTGAATCACTTCATAAGAATCATACACGGGAATTGGTGAAACCGCCTGAGAAGATTGTTGAAACAAACGGGTCTTCAAGAAAAGGAAGGTATACCCGAGGTTGAAGCAGCCTAGGTTCAAGGCACGTGTTGTCGCGAAAGTATTGTCGAGAAGAAAGGTATTGACTTCATGAAGTATTTTCTCCTGTTGTGAAACATAGCTCTATTCGTGTGTTGCTTGCTATGGTTGCATTGTTTGACATGGGAATTAGAAAATGACTTGATGTCAAGACAGCCTTCTTACATGGTGAGCTTGAAGAACAAATATATATGCATCAACCAGGAAGGGTTTGTTGTCCGTAAGGAAGATCTATGTTTGCTTATTGAAAAAGTCTTTATACGGGTGAAGCAATCTCCAAGAATGTATAAGCGGTTTGATTCTTTTATGATTGATCATGGTTACTCTAGAGCTGATTATGTTGTGTTTATCATAAAAGATTCACGATGGTTCATCGATTTATTTGTTGCTTTATGTTGACGACATGCTTATTGCTTCTTAAGAATAAGTCCGAGATTCGTAAATTAAAGTCTCAACTTAATGGTGAATTTGAGATGAAAGATTTGGGTGCAAAGTGAAGAAAATTTTAGGCATGGAAATTTACGGGGGATGACAAGCGGCAAGCTTTATTTGACTCAAAAAGTTATATTGAAAAAAAGTTCTTGAACGTTTTTGGCATGAAAGATTCTAAACCCGCATACGCTCGTTAGTCGCGCATTTTGTGCTTTCTTTGGATTTGTCACCAGTGTAAGAAGAAGAGCGGTACATGTCTCGTGTTCCATATGCTAGTGCCGTTGGGAGTTTGATGTCGCTATGGTTTGTACTCCCGCACATTTCACGTACGATTGCAGCTGTTGTCGGCGATATATGGGTAATCCCGGTAAGGGTCATGCAAGCAGATGAAATGGATACTTGATTATTTGAGTAGTACATCTAATTTTGGTTTGGTATGATGGAAGTTCTATCTTGGTTGTAGTGTTATTGGGTTACGTGGATTCCGATTACGCCGGTGATCTGGATAGAAGAAGATCTCTCGACAGTTATGTCTTCACTTTTTCTCATGTGCCATTAGTTGGAAGGCTACTTTCTGACGCTCTGATTGCTTTGTCTACTGCAGACGGAATATATGGCAGCGGTGAAGCGATGAAAGAAGCCATTTGGCTTAGAGGTTTGGTTTGTGATTTGGGTTTACAATGGATACTTGTATTTTACTGATAGTCGTAGCGATACATTTGACTAAGAATACTATGTATCATGAAAGAACCAAACATATCGATGTCGATATCATTTTGTTCGTGACATTGTCTCCCGTGTGCTATTGTTGTTAATAAGATAGTCACTACGGAGAATCCAAATTTGATATGTTAACCAAAGCGGTTCCATTTAACAAGTTAAACATTGTTTGGACTTGATTGGTGTTGTAGAAGATAATCACCCTTCGTGGCTTTGGATGATTCGGGTTATTTTGAAATCCGAGAATTTCATTTGAAGAATTGATTTTACTGTTTTGAGCGAGTGGAGATTTGTTAATAAATTGGCCCAAAACTTTGGCCCAAGACCCAATACTAAATAAACCCTATATTTGCCATATATATTAACTAAGTTTTGCTTAGTTAATAAAATGAAGAAGCCATGCAGAATTGAACACCCTAAATCAACCCGATTTCCCACATTTTCCCACTATCTCTCTCTTAGTTCTCCTTTCAACACCATATGCCTACTAATTTTCCCATTCTAGAGTATGAATATAGAAATGCTAGAAGAAGCTGTTTTTCTTCCACATGTTCGCGTCGTCACTGCTGCTAATTATTTTCATCTCATTTGTACGGTAATATTTGATTTAATAGCAAGTTTGTTAATTTATCTTGCTATATATATTATCAATAAATCAGAGGGGATATTTTGTGGGTTTGATTTTGGATTTTGGTATAATTTGTTGATCCGAATCAGTGTTTGTATCTCCATTTTGATTATTAGTGGATTTTCTTCGGTGTGCCGTCGTCAGTGGAGTAGACTTTTCACATTGAAAAGTTGAACCACTTAAATCATTGTGTGCCATTTAATTTCTTACTGCTTATTTATTTTGCTGTTACCCATTATTATTAATTTGTGCAACCAAAAATTGGACCTGATATTCGCTTCCGCAAGTTCCAATTCCTAACAACTAATGACGCCTACAACCCAACACATAAGGCGCACATAAACCGCTAAAATACTTCAAAACAAACTACAAAATATTGGATGATGATAATGTTTGTTGAACAAATGCAAAAAAGTAAAAGAAGAAACACAAAATATAGGAAAAATTGTTAGTATGTTTTAGAAATTTATGTCTAACTCTGAATCCAAAAATCATTTTGTAAGTTAAAGGGTTGTGATAAGCACATTGTTGTCTAACTATTGGCCGATGTGAGACTTAACATCCACCATTCACATCGGTTGTGGTGAGTCCTGCTTAGAAATTAAAACCTAATTCTGAACCTAAAAGTTAATTTGTAAGTTAAAGGATTAACCAGACTTATAAACAATACTATTGTCTAGCTTTTGACCGATGTAAAACTTAATAGTATGTATGAGTTTTTTTTAATTAATCAATAATTAACATGATTCAAATATATGATTTCAAATAGACGTAAAATAAGTTATCAAATTGATTGTTTAAATGTATTATTCGATCAAATAACAAATTATTAAAATTTATCACATTTTTAAACTATTTCTTAAATTAGATATTGAATCGAGTATTTGGGCTAAGGAACGTAACATTTACTATTATCTAACATAATATAATTTTTTTAAATTTAGTGGATTTATAATTTGTTTTAATTTTTGATTAAAAAATATTAAGTTATCTTGAAAAATGTTATTTAATAGATTTTGTAGATTAATCCAAAAAAATACATATGGATAATGAATTGGATAAGATCAAATGAATGTATTATGTAGATCAATTGTATTATATGGATAGATTATAAAATTTATAAATCAATCGAATCGAACTACAAATTAATTAAAATTTTACATATTCAATATGCTCTTTACTCGTATGTTTTGTGTGATTAAATGTAATATTTAATCAAATACTAACTAATCATTTAAGTATATGAATTTAATAAAATTAAATTAATTAAGAAATTAAATTTATCTTTGTTTGAACATCCAGATCAATCCAAAGATCAGGCCTTATAATCTATCTAAGTCAAGTTCAGTCCAAAACGAAAGATGAAATACCCTAAACATCTCACCCATGGGAAAAATCGAGCTCAATTGCAGCTCGAGCTTTAGGCAGACCAAGTCTAATGTCAGCTCAAGTCTAAGTAAGACCGAGCCCAAAAACAACACGAGCTCGTGAACGGTCCGAGTAAAATCTAACCTGGATCTCTAATACATTGTACTTTAGGTTAATTATGTCCTCATGACACGTAATTACATATATACATTATATAACCGACACATGTACCCATAAATGTGTTATAAATAAATGAACTACTAATAAACATCCACACATTGAGTCATTTACATTCATATTTCTCTAATCTCTCTACCTAGGATAATGAGTCTAAACAATCTCTGACGTTGCAACAATTGGCTTAAATTAGCAAACATAATATTTGTTAAGTCCCACATTGGCTAAGAGTAAGGCAGCAGTACTGTTTATAAGTTTGGACAATACTCTAATTCACAAGTTGGCTTTTGGGTTTAAAGTTAGGCCTGAGTTTCTAAGTTGGTATCAGAGCTAGGCTCTTGGCTTCCTCGTACTCCCATCAGCTCTCGTGTCGTAAATTCGGATCATGCTATAAATTCGGATTCTAGTCGATGTGGAGGGAGATATTAAGTCTCACATTGATTAAGAGTAAGCCAAAAATAATGCTTATAAGTCTACACAATATTCTAACTCTGACTTTTTGATTCAGAGTTAGTCTTGAATTTCTAAGTATATTAAACTTACGAAGAGTAAATTAAACAAGAAGACGAAGAAGACATATATCTGCGAAAAAAAATTCAAGATTTTATAAATACTAATTAATCCTGAAGGAAGATGCGCGGTTAATTTAAGTAACACCAGTACAGTACTGCAACTCCTTTATTAAATTAACATTATCATATTTCTGGTCATATATAACGACCAAGAATTAATAAACAGAAACGGAAACATGTGTAGAACAATAAGAATTGCAGCAGTAGTTACATTACTATTTGGAGCCACGATAAAGAAGGATAAAAACAACAGCCAACATAGCCGGGAAAATGAGAAGCATCAAAGCAGAAGGTGGAGTTGCAGGACCCATCTTCAATGGTACAAAGAAAAGCAAAGCCGCAACTACGATCAGCGCTATTATTGACACTTTTCCACATACTTGCTGGTTCTCTATCCTTTGAGCATCCATTGCCGTACCTACTGGTTAATCTGAATTTGATATATATCAATGTGATTTATTTGAGCCATTCCAATTGGTTTCTTTTATACTCTGAATGGCGTCCTTTTGCATGGGCACGACGGTCTCTAAGCGGTGCTATGAAAGAAGATGACGTTTTCCGATTCAGCACTGATAAATTGTTGCACTACCGTCGTACTCTTTCGACATAGCGCTAAGAGAATAAGTTGATTATCCATGTGCCTAGCTATCTGGGTCAGGGCTAGCTTTTCAATTTCATATCACGTGGTTTGCACGTGTAAGCTAGGATATTAATGCAGGATTAGATTAAAAAAATAAGTTTTTTTTATTTAAATAAAATATGGATAAATGTATAATTAATGTTATTAGTTTTTTTAAGTTTATTATGTTTTACATAAAATTTTGTTTAAATATCTTTTTTTATATACTATTAGAATTCTCCATAGAAATTTTGTGAATTATCTAGAAATTTTTTAACTCTATATAGTTAAGTCATTTGATTGTATAAGTCATTTTAAAAAATAATCAATTTATAAATATGTTTTTTTCTTTTTCTTATATTCCTGATATTTTATAAATAATTATTTTTTTATCTGTTTGAAAATTAAAATATTCATCCGTGATATAGAATAATATCTATAAACTAGTCTTATTCTAAAATTATGTTCATACAAAGATTAATAATGGAACTAGGTTAATCATATTCGAGATTTGTTACATTGTTTGACTAGATAATAGTTTTTTTGTGTTTATTTCATAATATAAATACAAATACCCCTTATGAGAGAGTAATTTTGGTTGTTCTAAATTTTGTTAATCTATTTCTTATTTATAAGTATTTTCATATTACTAATATACTTGTGCTTCCATCATGTATCATGAATAGTATTAGAGCGAAATTCATGTGAATCCAATGAAACATAATTAATATGGGATAAAATTATAAAATAAAAAGTAATTTATTTTGTTTATATTTCTACTAAAATAATAGCTTATTTTGTTTAGAGTTCAGATTTTTATGTACTACTAGGATCACTCATAAAAAAATTTATTTAGAGTTCTTTTTTATATGCATTACTAGAATCCCACTTAAAAAATTTATCAACTATTCTAGAGACTTTTCAACTATAGATAGCAAGACCTTATCCTTGTATAAAATATCCTAAAAAATAATCAACTTAATAATATTAAAAAATTTATCTTCTTATTTTTTTATCTTATTCCTATTTTTTAGGAATAGTTTTTCTTTCTTCGGTTTGGAAGTTGAATTCCTCTTATTTGTGACATATATGAATATCTTTAGGTTGGTCTTACTCTAGAGTTGTTAGAGTGTTCTTCTAAAAATAGATAACATAGCTTGGTTTGTCCTATTCTATATTTACTAGAGTGCTTATCTAGATAATAATTTTCTTGTGTTTATTTCATAACACAAATACGAGTGTCTTTTGCTAGAAAGTGAGTCTGATTAGTCTAAATTTTACTCATATTTTTCTTATTTTCTAAGTGCTTCTATATTATTGGTGAATTCATGTTTCTATCATGCATGAATAATAGAGGTATTCCATAAAAAGAGTTTGAAGAATTTCGTCAAAAGAGTAATCAAGTTTTCGATAAAATGATTGCATTACAAATTACAACATTATTAAACACAAGTATGAATCAATCTCATATTCAAAAAGAATATGGACTAACTTAAAATAAAGACCTTACTCAAATGTAAAAGAAGATCTAACACAGAGTCAAACATGAGCCATCAAAAAAAGAAAGACTCATCTAAAGCTTTAAAAATGAAGGAATAATATATTCAAAGTAAGGTTCTTTAGTTGTTTTTGATCAAAGACAAAAATGACGAGAATATTGAGGTCAACAAATCTATATTAGAGATCATGCAAATTCAAAAGGAAGATCTTGAAGAGGAAATTCTTAATAAGGTGATTTAGTCTCAAATTTGAAAATTATTTTCAGAAAAGAAGATTCATATATCATGGCACTTGTAGATGTTCCTGAAGTTAAAGAGTTAATTGTTTCAATATTTCTAAATGCAATCAATTATTTGACATTACGACAAAATATTTTCAAAACAATAAGAATTATTAAATTATTTTGAAGATATCGAATCATGATTCATCATTCAAAAACTTATTGAAAAGACTAATTTTAAAATTGAGCATATAAACAATATTTGATTGATATTGTTTCTTAAATTTAAAGAAGTATAATAACAAGAAGAATCAATTTTGAAGATCTATGAATACTATAATCATTCTCATTCAAAAGAAAACTCGATGATGAGTTTTAAATAAGTAGAGGAAAATAACGTGAGATAAAATTAGAAAAATAAGTTATTTTATTACTAAGACAATATATATATATATATATAATAAAAGTATAATTAATAGTTTTAGTTTTATTAAGATTATTATGTCTCATGTAGAATTTTGTTTAGAGTTCTTTTTTATTTATTTATGTACTATTATAATTTCACATGAAAACTTTATAAATTATTCTAAAGATTTTTGAATGATGTATAACTACTAATTTTAATTGTATAAGGCATACTAAAAAAGAATCAATTTATAAATATTAAAATTATTTTCTTTATTTTTTCTCTTATCTTTAAGTTAGTATTATTTTATAATAGTTAAAATAATCCTTCAAAAATAGATAATATAACTAGATTATAAGTTTGATAGAATGATTAACTATGATAATAATTTATTTATATTTAATAAACTCTTAACAAAAATATATTATAATTAGTCTAAATTTTATCCTACTATTTTTTTTATTTTTTTTATTACTTTCATGTTATTAAAACACCTTCATTTTCGTCTTGCGTAACCTAAAGAGCAGACACGAATATGTTCGTAGTAAAATATTATTATAATAATAAATAACACTGTCTAACAATCTAATAATAATATTGAAGCGCATTCTGCTAAGTCAGGATCTGTCTTAGTTACTATTTCTCTACAAAAAAAGCGAAACATTGTCTTTTCGATAAGCTAGCATGGCCTTTCTCAAATTTTGCAAATTCATAAAGAGTACAGATCAAGTACTGTGTGAATTTTGCAAGGTGAGTTGTGGCAGTTTGTGGCCGGAAACTGCCTTTACACTCATAACAGTAATAGAAAGGATTAATGTAATGTCTCTCTAATTATATCAGCTGCGCGCAGTCACAATATTCTTTCCACATTAATTGAATACTAGAGCATTAATGATAGATTTATTTGGTCATTTTGATACGACTATTGCCGTTGATTTTGGTCATGATGCTGTAAGTAAATAGTATCAAAGAAGATATTTAAATTATATGCATATGGGTGGGGAAGGATATTCATTTGTTGCAAGTCTCATACTTTTTTCATTAATGTAAAAAATATTCTTAATGGGTTCTATGTACAATTTCCTTACCACCGTACAGGCAAGATATGTATGTGTGATTAATGATAATCGATAAAAAATAAAAATAAAAATAAAAAGTTGGGCGTACATATGCATGGTTGATGTTTACATGCTTGATTAGTTTTTTTTCCCATCAATAGGCATAACCAAGACATATTGTCATTGATTTTTTTTTATACAATTGCGGCATAAAAAAGAATTATAACTTTAGATATTTTTTTTTGTCGAGAATTTTTTAGAATGATAGTTTTATTTATAAGATATGTAAAACAAATTATTTAATTTAACTTAACTCGTTTAAAATTGATATATTAAATTTACGAGTTAAAAAAATCTAACTAATGAACTGAAATAAACATCTCACTAACTCAATTACTCGTTTAATAAATACATGTTAATTTTAAAAAACTAATAAATAAGATAAAAATAAAAAAATTTATCAAAATATAATTATTAATTATTACTTACTAATATTAACCAAATTAATAAATAAAAATAGTAGCAACTGATTTTTTAAATAAAATAAAATACAAAATTAAATTACATTTATTTTAAAATATTTCAATAAAGATAGAGTTTTAAAATAAATAGTAGCCTAAAAATAATATAATTGAAATTAAAGAAATAATCATTTACTCAATTTTAAAATTTAAATTATATTAATTTATATTTAAATCCATATATTATTGAAAATATCAAATAATATATTTTATAATAAATATTATATTTTAAAATTTTAATTTTTTTAGAGAAATTATGTTAATTTTATTAAATATTTTTTAAATATAAAACGTACTAATTCACAAAATATTATAATTCATTTTATATATAATTAAAAATATTTAGAAGTTTAATTTTTAAAAAAATTTAGGGTTTGTGATTTCGAGTTTTTTATAAAAAATTATACAAATTTTACTAATGGTTGTACATATTCAAAAAAATAATTTTTACTCATTTTTAAAATATAAACTATACTAATTAAAAAAATTTACAAGTCATTCGACGTACTATTAAAAATTTATAAAAGTATAGTTTCTAATAAATTTTAAGAATTGTGAATTCGAGTTTTTTATTGGAAGTTATTCTAATTTTATTAATAATTATTCAAATTTGATAAAATATTTTTGAAATATAAAAATTACTACCTTACAAAATATTATGAATAATTTTCTATACTATTATAAAGTTCTAAAAGTATAGTTTCTAAAAACAATTATGGTTTGTAATTTCGAGTTTTTTTTTATAAAAATTTAAGCTCTTTTTACTAAAATTTATTTAGATTTTACTAGACAACATTGACTCATTTTTTTAAAATATAATTAATGTTTAACTTTGTATAAAAATTATATATGTCTAAGTTTAAAAAAAATTATGATACGTGATTTTAAGTTTTACATAGAAATTTATGTTTATTTTATTTGAGATTGTTTATATTTTATTATAATATACAATTTAAATGAGATGCTCATTAGCTATCCAACTTAGGTCAAATATATGGATGGATATTTATGATGTGAGGTCAAAATGGTTATTGCAACATCAAAAACGTGGTTTAATTACATATAAAAATAAAATTTTAATAATAAAAAATATAATATTTTAAATAATTAAATTGCTTTTATTTATTATATTTTTATATTTTTTGTTTTACTTATAAATATATGTTAAATGATTAAAAGATTAAAATTAATACTAATATTTTAAATAAAACATGTCACGAGGGTCTCATTTTTTTAGTAAAAGTATTGTTTAATTCTTTTACTTATAAAAAAATAGCCATAAAAAGACTTTTATTGATAAAAAAATTAAACAAATATTGAATAGGATATTTTTGTCATTTATTATACCTTATCAAACCAAAAACAATTATAAACATAATTAGTAAGTCTGTTATCTCTTTTATCTCTGTTGTATGATAGAAATATTACTGATAATTTTTTTTAAGATAAATTCAAAAATATTAAATGTTACTTTTTGGTATTATTTTTTAAGTAAATAAACTAAATGTCACATTTTTAAAGTTAAGGGATTAAGTAACACATTTTTGTATAAATAAAAAAACCCTTCTCAATCTTTTAAAATAATGTAATTTAATAAGAATTATATTATTTAATTTTTAAAAATAAAAATATTTTTGAATAAATACTAAAAAATAAAAAAGATGATTAAACTGTGAAGAAACTATTATCCGCTTATAACCCATTGTTATTACATGAATGTTTTTGAAATTGGTATCAAATGTATCCGCCAATCCTAATGATTATTTCTACTCATATATAAATATGTTAAGTTAGCTCAATCCAGCTCAACTCGGTTTAAAAAAGTTAAAAATTGAAAATTAGTTATCGAAAAAATAATATATAATTTTTAATTTCTATTTTTAAAAATTGAAACTATAAATTTTTTATCGAATAAATTTAATTTTTAAAATATTTTGAAATTAAAAATTTTAATCTAAAACTCAAGAATTAGAAATTATAAATCGAAATGGTTATCAAACGTGACTTTAATGTTTAATATAATTTAAATGAATTGTTTGCTCTAAATCGAGCTACAAGTCACTTAAAATGAGTTAAACTAATTCATTTTACATCTATAGACTATTCATTGCAATAATTATAATTATTTGGTATTATTTAAGTAACAAGTATGCAATTTTAGTGACTTGAAGTACTTCACTCGTACAATGAACGTGATGTCATCGTTTTACGGTCCTTACATAACGACTTGATCCTCGGAAATAGACGATTTATATCAGAGGACGTTAAGTGGGTTGTGTCATAAAATTGATGTATGTTGGTTATCTAATTCTTTATTAATTTAAGTAAAAACAACTAAAAATAACAACCTTAATCTTATTACTTATAGTTCAACTCTAACTATTCAAATAAAACATCTATCAATATAATAATGAAATTTGTCTTTTATGTACCTATATATAACATATTGAGATAAATATAAGATAATATCTCTAATTTATCTCAAAATATTATTGCAAAAATAATTCTACAATCATTAACTGTTTTGGATAATTAACCAATAACTTTAAATATGTGCAAATACACAAATTAGTAAATGCATACAAACGAATCTCTTCGATTTAAATGTTTTTTTTCTGTATAATTAATCCTTGATGGAAATTATTCAAAATTAAAAAAAAATAAGAATCAGTGCAGATCAATTGGTGTGATAAAAGCACTACAAATTTGACTTTTGATTTGATGCAGCAACTTTTAAATTTTTTGATATGAGAATTAAAATTGATATTACAAAAATTATTACGATAAGAATGATTCTTATTTATGGTTTATAATTTATTTTCAAATATTAATCATTATTATACTTTGTAATTTAAAAATAAATAAATCAAAATTATTTATAAATTAGTTAGTAACATTTCATTATTTTTGTATTTTAAAAAAATTAATGAATATGAAGCATTTTGGCTATTATTTTAAATTTTTAATAAATTCTTTTCAATATTTATTCATATGAAGGCTAAATTAAAAATTATATTTTGTGAAAATTAAAAAAAAACTTATTTTTTTATATTTTCAATTTCTCATATTTTGCAAATAATTTTTTAAATAATAAAATCATTAATAAAAACTCGTTATCCAACAAATCTAATTATAAAATCATTTAAAAATAATTAAAAATTAAAATTGTTATATATCAAATGCACTTTAAGTCACACTTAAAAATAATTTTTTGTAACAATTAGTTTTTATTTATAAGACATTAATGTAATTATTTTTTTGTGTGTCACATTTAGAAGGGTTAAATAAACTTTGAAATCAACTCATCTTAAGTGAGATTTAGTTTAATTCAACTAATCTAATTTTTAGATGAGTTGATATAAGCTCATTTTTATTTGAGTAGAGATAGTTGCTCTGAGTAATTCATTTAATTTTATTTTTTTACAATCACGTTTATTTTTTATTAATTTTTTAAAAATAGATTAATTTATTTAATTTTTTTTACAAGTTTATGATATCAAATAGATTGATTTATTATTTTTATTGAAATAGATTTTGATAGTTTTATGATATTAACTTTTTAAAAGTTAGATAGTGAAATGACGATAATATTATAATTAGTTAAATAAAGAAATTAATGGTTAATGTTGGTTGATAAGTGAAAAAAATTAATTATTTAGAAGAAAAAAGTTTGATGTTTGGGAAAAAATTGTTAAAAAAATTAGTGAGTTAAGGTGGATTAATATTTCTTATTATACTAACTTTAAATAGGCATAGTATCTCGTTTGATACATCCCTACAAAAATAGGGGATTTTGGTAACTTTCAAGTATCTAAATTTATTTTAGTTACTTAAATTTAATTCATTGGTACTTTTTGAATTAATTTGAGTAATGTTTGTTTTTTAATAAATTAAGAATTTTTTTCTCAAAAGTTGTATCTATTAATTAACTAATATTAAGGGATACTTTTGTCTATTCAAATGCATTTGAACGTTTCTTTATTATTATTAGTTTTAAGAATATAATCTTACTTTGAAAAATAAGTAAAATAAGTAAAGTGATTTCATCGCAGATAAACTTTCTTATGATTTGTTTTTAAAGTAATTCCATAATCCATTTTCCTTCATGTTCATGAAGTGAATTTCATTCGATAGGTCTGAAAAATTGGGATGTATTCTTTTATTTTTTTAAATAATAATAACAATATTATAATTTTAACATTATAATAAATTACATGTTTATGACCAATACCAAAAAAATGAATGCTTATCATGTGAATAAATGGTATTAAGAAACTAGTTGTATGTAGTTTTTTTTATTTTTTTTAAAAAAATCATAAATCTTATAATCAATTATTTAATTATTTAATTAAAAAATAATAATTGATAATGACTAATTATATAATATATATATATAACACTAATTACAGTAATGACTAATTAATGAAAATAGATTTAGACAGAAGAATAAATATAGATTTGAACAATAAGATATAAATAAAGATATATTTAAGATTTTATTATTAATATTGATGGAAGTTGCACGGTTTAATACTTTAATTAGTTCCAATAGTGCAACCCCTTTATTACAGCATCATTATCTGAAAAAGTAAACATGTGTAGAATAAGAATGAAAGAGATAATCATAAATCTCTTCCACAACACTAAAAACATCATCTTCACTGTCTAGAGCCCCGATAGAGGAGGATTAAAACCACAGCCAACATCATAGGAAAAATGAGAAGCATCAAAGCCGAAGGTGGAGTTGCGGGACCCATCTTCAATGGTAGCAACAGTAGTAAAACTGCAACCACAATCACAGCCATTATTGACATTTTTCCACAAACTACTTGTTCCTCAATCCTCCTAATACCAGCCATTGATGTAATTATATCTCTCGATCAACTTTCTTCAACAAATAATGATTTCTGATTTCTTTAGTCATTCTTGGCCTCTTTTATACTCTGCATGGCGTCCTTTAGCTGGGTCACGACTTTCTATAACTAGTGCCATGCTATACGACATGACGTTTTTAAACCGGTACGAGTTTCTACTGTCGTACCGTTCTATGAGATTGTTTGATCATTGATGGACCGATTTGGGCTTCAGTTCTGTATCATGCGGTATGCACGTGGAAGACTACAAATGAATGAAGATCATGGAGCAACCTACAACAGCCGGTAATGTAACGTCCTGCTTGATTTGTCTAAGAGAGAGAGATACCGGGAAGCACCTGAATTTCCTATGAAAGTTGTTATTGTTTGAGAGAGTGACACGTGGTGTTAACTTTTTTGGGACTATAAATTTCGACACTTGCCAAGTATTAGAATGTAACTGCACCCTTTCAAAATCAAATTTTAGAGAGAGAGAGAATGGAACGTGCTGCTGGTTTCCATGGCTACCGCAAGATCCCCAACATAAGCTGCCCTGGTAAAGTATATCCGTTCTTTATATTTTAAACAAAGTTCTATTTTTGGTATCAGTTTTTTAAGTTGCTAATTAGCTAGTACGTATTGCCTAGTGGGTAGGTAGATAGCTAGCTACATTATATTTTTTAAATTGTTCTGAGTAAATTTTCTCTAAAGCTTAATTTATATATAAATAGTAAGTAATATAGTCGATCTTTCATTTTTATTTTTTTCTTGCATGCCAATGTCTGTTCTTTGGTTTTTATTCTTTCATTCTTGATTCATATATTTACTTAATTACTGATCTTATTCAATTCAACTTCAAGTTCTTCTTTCCATACTGTATTAATTTGTGGACCTTCTAATTACCGAATTAATGAACTTAATTAATGCATTGTTTCTTCAGCAAAATCTAGGGATTAAGGTTATGTTTGTAATTTGAGTACTTGTAAACATAGAGCGACAGAGGAACGCTAACTTCATACAAATTATGTTATGACAAATGTCAAATTGATCGCTTTAGAAATTTGAGAGTTTATTACATTTTTTAAGAAAATTTTGCTATGTATTACATTATAATTAATGTTAGTATAATGTATTTCTAGAGTAACATACGTTAGCACTTCTAGCAACTTTAATTCATTCGTTCAAATTCCATCACAGACTCACAGTGGCATGCAAATTCTCTTCCTATAGATCTCTCCCATACACGTAAGATATGTTTGTTCTTGTGTAAGTGGACTTTTGTTCTTCGGCTTAATTTGATGGTTTTTTGATGTGTAATAAGTCTCAATGCATACATCTATATGAGGACACATGATATAAAAGTAGTAGCTATTATACTAAAACAAGCTGGAAAATAAAGAAAAAATGACTGAGAGGCATGATCATCAATATATGAGATGCTTCTTGGGGATTGGGGGAGAGAGAATAGGGGAATGGGTACATGTGGCATGAATTATGCATGCAATCTTGGGCCCACTTGATATAGATGGCAGTCATGCAGCTCTTTTGGTCCCACTATTACTTTTGTCCTCTTTAATATGTATCTGTCTCGACAAGCCAAGCTATCTCTTTTGCTCCACCATGGTTTGATGATGATCAGTGGTGCAGCAGCTGGGAATAGATCACATCATTTGCTGGGTTATGCTGACTATATATTGTTGGTAATGTTGGGTACTAGGGTTTCAGGGAATATGCTGCTGCTAATTCTTCACTGCCTCTCCTTGATCTCATCGACATTTTTTTAAACCTTAACTCCCTGTTTCTAGCTATATTTAGATTCCCAAGTAGCTAGAAAATTCAGTACGAGTTGGTTTCCATATTTCAACTCAGTGATGAAGTTATTAGAGCCAACTTCTACTGATATACTCTGAACCCGCGGTGAAAATATCATTGAGTAATGTTAGAGTTACATGGATTTTTATTCATATTTATTAATTATGATATGATATATTAGTATTATTTTTAAAAATAATTTAACTAAATATCGTAATTAATATAATTACAAATTTAACCCTCCCATTCCTCGGATACCAATAGCGAAGACAAACTTATAATATGAATGCGGTTGCTTTTGTGTGCTTGTCTTGTTTTTATTTATTGGTCAGGGTAATTAGCTTTGTCGTTTTCTTCAGATTTTATTTGTGGAGACTTCGTTAGATGTAAATTTTGGGATGCAACTTGTTAATTTTATTAATTCATAAAATCTTTATCTCATCTATTTTTTTTTTATCAATAACAATACTGTGATATCTTATTTTATCTCAAAGACAAATAAAAATGATAAAAAAAAATAAAACATGATTATAGATTTTATAATAATCCTGAATTTATTATGTTAAATTCTAAATTTTAAAAATTTAAATTGTATGAAATAAATACATAAATATATATTGTGAATTAATAATTTTAAACATATATTATTGATTTGCATATAAAATAAAATTCAAATAAATAGAGAACTTTTCTACTATAAAAGTTTTTATGATGGGATGGTTTAACCACATTACATCTCTAAACATGGACCAATAAGTCCTCCACATGGACCAGCAAGCGCCTTTATCTGCAATGCTGACTTAATTTTACTAAAACTGACTCGAAAGATTACGTAATATTTGTTAATTGTAAAATTTTTAACTCAAAATATACACTCCTAACTAATTAGGCAACAAATGTTTGATCATTATACTACGTACTCTTCCCAGGACTAAACGGCATGAAGCTACCGGAAACGAACCACTTCAGTACAGGAGATGACAATGAATGCACAGTGAGGGAGCAAGACAGGTTCATGCCAATAGCCAACGTAATCAGAATCATGAGAAAAATACTTCCACCACATGCCAAAATCTCGGACGATGCTAAAGAAACAATTCAAGAATGTGTATCAGAATATATCAGTTTCATTACTGGGGAAGCCAACGAGCGATGCCAAAGAGAACAGCGTAAGACCATAACAGCTGAGGACGTTTTATGGGCAATGGGTAAGTTGGGCTTCGACGATTACATTGAACCATTGACAATGTATCTTCATCGCTACAGAGAGTTGGAAGGAGAACGTGGGTCAATGAGAGGTGATCCATTGATGATGAAAAGAGCAATTGATTATGGAATTCCTTCTACTCATCAAGCTGCTTTTGGTCCTCATCTGTTTCAATTTGGGCATCATCCTCATGGGTTTTTTGGGTATTTAAAGGAAGCTTCTAGTGGTGGTAGTAAGGATGCTTCTACTTCTCAGGCTTCGCCTGTTGCTAATGGTGATACTCATGCTGCTCCCTTTAAATGCAATGCCAATTAATCAAAGCTAATTAGATGACATTAAACTAATTAATGTTGGCTATGGACTATGGTAATGAGGTTTTGTTTAATTTGAGAAATGTAATAAACGTAGGAAAGAAGCGAGAGGGTAAGTCTTAAATGTTGTTAGACTTTGATTGGTCATGGACTCACGGTGACAAAAGCAATAATTTTGCAGTTGCCATTTTCAAGGAGCTTTTCTAACTGCTAGTTGATTTCGTTTCAATAAATTGATGTTTGTAGCAAGTGAGATGGTATTTTATGCTAATAGCATTATTTTTTTTTAATCAAATATTAGATATTGTGTTTTTTAAGGATATAATTGTAACTTTATTAATTTGAAGTACCACTCTTGAAATAAATAGTTTCTCCTGTACAATTAGACCAATTTGCCACCAAATAACCAAGTCTTAGATGCAAATCATATAGAAACTCAGTAGCCCTTACTTGACTTACCCTAGTCTGAAGTAAATGTCAGCATGAAGTGTGCGTGTTATGCAAACTATAATTATAGAAAATGGTTATAAACCCCATGGGTATTCAATTTGTAGCTTGAGAATACATTGTTAAGGATCAACTGTTTCCACTGGGGAGAGTCACATCAGAACAAAACTGTTATAGTAATTCCTACAAACCATGAGAAGGGACTTCAACACATTGCTTTTTTATTTCAAGTTGATGATCATTCTCTTGGTTAGCTTCCCCTTCTACTTCTCCATGATTTTCAACGGAGTCAATTTCACGTCTTTTTCTTTGGGGAACCACTTCAAAGAAAGAAGTTCTCCAATCCCTGTTCTCCAAAAACTTGAGAAGTATCTCTATCACTTGATTTACAGTAAGGACCTGCATCCAAATAAATACATTCAAAGTGATCAGGGACAGAACAACTGACGTGCAGATGGATAACAAATAAATTCTACAATAAACTCTTCGCAAGAAGTGATCTCAAACAAGGTAATTATGGAGCAGATAAGTGTAAGGCATTGTCATACAAACTAAACTAGCTAATGCGGTCAGAAAGGATGTGGGTGCAGAATATAGATATTGAACTTTTTTGACAAAACCCTACCAAAAACAACATACCTGAGAACTTGACATTTTCATGTAGCTATCTATTGGGAGCTTTGCAGTTTGGATGCCCTGCTCTCCAGCTTTCTTCATAGTTATCCCTTTCCAACGATTTCGATCGACTAACCCACCAATAATGTATATTTTCTTGAGATCAAGCTCATCAAGTACTGTCTCTGAATCAGCTGTAAGATATACTAGATTATCCTTTTGATCTCGCAAAGCTTCAATGTATGACTGAGTCTCCTTCTCAATCAGCCATTTATCAAAACCTGGGATCTTTTGCAATTGGCTACCCATCTCCCCTCCACAACCAGTCAACCAGAGATTACATGGATTTGTACATCTTCCATTCATTGCATAACAGTACATAACCTGCATGTTTGAAAATGCGAAAGTACTAGACTTATAAAGCTGAAATATAACTTTGAATCAGCCACCAAAGAACCAATAACTATTTATCGAAAACAAAGGTCATTATTAAAGCCATATGTGACGGTACCGATAAAAGACAAGGAATCAGCTAATAAAATCCCAATTCAAAGACGAATGTGTTGTCCTCATACTCTAAACTTGGGCACACGGAAAGAGCTAAAAATAATATTGTAAATGCAAACAAGGCATCATTAGCAGGCAGTATAGACACGAAAGAACCTATCTTTGAAAGAAGAATGCATACAAGGTAAACTTTAAACAGAAAATCAAAACAGCTATAAAATTGCCAAAAAGATTAATTCGGCACATCGAAAGCCAGAACGATATCATCACAGAAAGTAGGAGAATCAGAAGACGAATGGTCAATTAATATAATTTTAATTTGGAAATTCACGTTGAAACCTAAAATGGATATTGTTAAAGCAATCAATAATAGCTTGTTGGCGATGTTAAAAAAAACAAAAACAAAAAAGTCAGAAAGAATCATGGGAAAATGTTAGAGCTTAAACTAATAAATAAACTGAATCAGCCATACAAGTCCCAATCCAGCTGCACATTGGAATGTCGTTTAGAAAGAAAAAATTGAAAATCAAACCTGCTGAAGGAGACTGCTGATCTCTTGAGGCAACATGAGATGAGAAAACTCGAGGTCAATGACGATGTTCTGCCCGCAATCTTTAGCTCTTGTCAGCCTCTGGATCCTCTTATTTCTCTCCTCCGATCTCTGTTCCACTCTCTCCTTCCTTAGGTTCTTGCGAGACTCGATCATCTTCGATCGCTCTTCTTCTGAAACTTTTGACAGCGTTTCTTCCCATTCTTTTCGCTTGCGCTCTGTTTCCTTCTTCTTCCGCTCCTTTTCCTGAGCTTTCTTCTCCGCTTTCTTGGTCTCGTACCTTTGCTGCTTCAGGAGCTTCTTCTGTGCGTTCTTCGACAAAGGTTGCTGAGGAGCTGATTCGGCATAAGGAGGGTTTTCGGGGACGCCATTCTCATTCTGTGTGTCCTCCATTTTTGGTTTGGAAGCATCTTCTAGTTTGAGCACGCCGGAACCATTTTTCTTAGGGTTTTACCGCTTCAGAAATCAAATGATTGAAAAGTTAATAAACCACAAATTTATATAATTTGTTTTAATGAGAAATACATGTAATTTCATTCTTAAATTATTTTTAGTAAAATATAAATAAATATATATTTTTACAAAAATATATGTCATTTTAATTATAAAAAAATAACATATATTATAATTATTATATGATATAATTGTATAGATAAATATATCATATATATTTAAAAAAATTATTTAAATTATTTAAATTATATTACTTGTTATAATTATATAAAAATTAATTATTTTTTTATGTTTTAAAATATTTTTATTAAGTGTTAGTTTGACTGCAAAATAGGTTAAATTTATATATATTTGCATAATTGAATTACTTAAATATATTTTGTCCTTATAGACCGGCTAGTAACAAAAGCAACACAATATTTGAGTGTTGTAAAAATACTCTTTATATTTATTGTCGTGTGATATTTTATATTATTTTTATTATTTTTACCTTCTTTGTTTTTTAAATCATTTTTGTTAATATTGCCAATAGTTGATATTATAAACAAACGATATTAACGAAAAATGATGAAAATAATATATATATCAATTAGCATATTTTAGTAATAACTTAAAGATTTGTTTTTTTTGTTATAAATCTAAAAAAATAAATATATTTAAATTGTTATATAATTATTTTTTAACAAAGATAGTTATTTTTAAATGTATACAAATTATTAGTATTTAACACAATATAATAACACTATATTGACATGTCATAATATATATAATTTATATTCTTTACAGTCTCGTTATTTATTATTATAAATAGATATTATAAAAAATAAACTAAAAATTTTTATGTGTAAATTATATGCCATATTATTAATCTTTAAATATCATATAATAAAATAAATTAATATAATTAATACAATATAATTATCAATTTATGTATACGTCGGTAGTAAGTGTATAAATATTATTTTAAAAAATTATTTATTTTAAAAATAATATTTAATCTGAATTATAAATAATAAATACAAATATGTTTATTATCATGCTCATAAAAAATATTAAAAAATATGTTGTTATAATAAAATTATATAAAATAAATTTTTAATATTATAATTATTTATTTTTTTTAATTTAATTATTATCGGATAAATTTATAATTAATTAAAAATATTTAATAGATAATAATTTTATGCGAGTTGTAGATGTAAGATGTAACGGAACCTTTTCCTCGTCCCTGATTTTTAAATTATAATTTTTTACAACTTACCTAAAATCTTTATAAAAAATTATGGAAATTTCAATAAGAAAGTAAGGAGAGGAAAAAACTTGTCAACTCAATTGATAAAAGGGCATCTTGAGTTATTGTTTACTAGAAAATTTTAATAAAAATATATTATTTTAACTATGATTCATTAAATTCATTCGGTTAAATGAATGATAGATATTTTGAGACGAATAAAAAAATAAAATTTTAAGGTAATAAATAATGAAAACGTAAACAATATAACTTAAGGTTGGAATATGGCAAATGTTTTACGTTAATTAAATTAAATTTAAATTTTAATATAATTAAATCTATAGTTTTTTAAAATATAAATAAATTTATGTATTTATTAAAATGATATATATAATTTTAAAGAATGGGTAGAAAATATAATCACTATCTTTACCCTACTTCATATTACAAAAGTATAAAAAAATTATTACATAAATACTCGTGTTTTATCTTTTCTCATATATTATACCCTTAATATTTTTCAAAATATCATAAAATACTAGTAATATTAATATTATTATATTTGATGTGATACGGTAAAAAAATTTATCACAAATTTCCTAAAATTTAATCTTTTAGCATGAAAACTTATGTCACAATGTGGTTCTAAATTATAACAAATATATCTTTAATACTAATATTATTATATTTTATGTCATTTATAAGATAATGTAAATTGTTTCACAAAATGAAATCGGAATCAAAATGAGAATGAAATGAAAAGGAAACATTTTTGTTTGGTTGTAATCAAAGAAGAAATCAGTATTACAATGTTTGGTTTACGATTGAAATGTAATGGAAAACATTATATTACCTCAATACCCCTTATATGCAGTAAAATTTAAATAATATTATTTAATTATTATTTTTTCGTCATATAAAATATATTATTGAAATCATTATTTTCTTAAATAATTATTACTTAAAAAGAAAATATATTATTAAAATTATTATTTTTCTAAATAAGGTTTAGGGTTTTGAGGTTTGGGATTGGAGATTTGAGAGTTTGAGTTTAGGGTTATATTCGTAGGTTAAAGTTTAGGGTTAAGATTATTATTTTTCTAAATAAGGTTTAGTGTTTTAAGATTTTAGATTTAGAGTTTAGGATTTATAATTTTGAAATTTGGGATTTAATGTTTAGGGATATATTTATGTTTTAAGATTTATGATTAAGATTATTATTTTTCTAAATATGATTTAAGGTTTAAGGTTTTAGGATTTGGGATTTGAGATTTAGGGGTTTAAGGTTTAGGATTATATCTGTGAGCTAAGGTTTATGATTAAAATTATTATTTTTCTAAATATGATTTATGGTTTAAGGTTTTAGGATTTATGTTTTTGGGATTTGAGATATGAGGTTTAGGGTTTAAGCTTATATTTGTGGGTCAATGTTTATAATTAAAATTATTATTTTTTTAAATATAGTTTAGAGTTATATTTGTAGGTTAAGATTTAGGGTTAAAATTATTATTTTTCTAAATAAGATTTTTGAATTTGGGATTTAGTGTTTAGGATTTTAGGATTTAGAATTTAAGGTTTTGAGATTTGGGTTTAGGGTTATATCTGTGTCAATATAAAATTGAAAAAAAAATTAAAATGAATGAAATCATGATTTCTTAAGGAGATATTCATTCTCCTTTAAAAATCGATTCCATTATATTCCCATTTTTATGTCCAATCAAATACAAAAAATTAAACATTATATTTCCATTTTTATGCCCAATCAAATACAAAAAATTAAAGAATAAATTCTGTTTATATTTAATTTCATCCAACAAAACATAACATAAAAATAAAATTATAATTAGATCTCCAAATATAAAAAATTACTATTTATATTATTTAGTTCTCTCATATTCTATGAAATTGTCTATTTAAATGCTAACCTCATCCCATGACATAAAACCTACCAATTATGTGTTATTTTATTGATAATTAAGACAGTATATTATCTAAATAATAAAAACCATCACCTTGTCAATAAATGATATATGTTATCTTCACGTTGTTGGTAAGAAGCGAAGGAGTGGTAAAATTAGAATAAGATCTTAATGTTACCGAAAACTAGTGCATGAATTATATTCTTTAACGATAAGTTTGTATTTGATTCATGTTATTAATGAAATATTAAATTTCAAGAAAATTATAATTTTTCATTTAAGTTTTGCTTTTTAAGTTTTGCTTTTTGGTCGAATCCACTTACGAGAAAACTTTTACATTAATTTATATTAAATTCTTAATTCTTAATATAAAGTATTTAAGATAATTAATTTTATCTAATATATTAATATTAATCTGTTAGTGAAATTCTTATATAAAATCGTTTAATTTATTTTTAATCTTACATATGTCTAAACCAATCTTATCTTTTGTTTGTAATTTAATTCGTTTTTTTTGTTAAATAATAAATAATATGTAATAATCTTTAATATCATAATAATTAAAATTTTAATATTTTTGACATATAATTTAATTAAAACAACCAACTAAGATTAAAAGAAAATAAATTAATATTGTGATTTTTAAATTCTTTAATAGTAAATTTTAAAGTTTGTATTAAGAATGAAAAAAAATTGATATATTAATGATAAATATTAATAATCTTAATAATTTGAAGTTTTAATGAATTAAATATTTGAAGTATATATACGATAAACAATGAAAACTCTATATTTGTTAAAATTGAGTGCATGGAAATTTAAAAAACTAAGGTTAAATATCAGAGTATTAGAGATGATATATAAAAGATGAGAAGTATTACTGATCAATATATAAAATTTGTAATAATTTTTAAGATTTAGTGTTAGATAAAACTTGAAATTCATGTTTTTATTAGGACTTTAACAGCACGTCTCTAATAGCTCTTCGGGCTTCAGGTAACAGAACTCAACAACATAAAGAAGAAAAAAAAAAGAAAGGAAAATTAAAACCCCTTCTCGTCACGAGAGTGAAGCTTCAATTAATTTCTCATGTCAGTCGGTTCTCACCCCATGAGAGTAGTCCGGTAATGCTCTGAAACGGCACCGTCTAGCACAAAAGAACACATGGCTCAGAAGCTCGAGCAACAGCTCAAGGAGGTGGGATCCAAGCTTGAGAACCCTCCAACTAGCAAGGACGCTCTTGCTAAGCTCTTAAAGGTTCGCCAATTTTTTTGGGTAATAATTTTAATGTTCTATGACTTCTTATAGCTCCTAGCTCCTATGAAACTTAACTAGAAAGATTCGTTTTTGCATTGAGAATTCAAGCTCTTCCTGTGTTAGTTAATTCCGTTAGTTTCTCTTTGGTTGCTTTAGGGAAAATTAATAATGAATGGAACTGAAGAAAGCGTAATTTGGGAGTTCGAGCCGCTGAATTGTTTTTTTCCCTATTTTTTTCTTCTGTTCCTCGTCTTCCTTAATTTTCCTAGCTTAAAGTTTCCGTTTTGGATAAACTAGCCAGCTTTAGTGAGTAAGCGAAGTAGCTGACTTTGACTTAGGTTTTTTTCAGTTAATGTTGTTGTCGTCCTTGTTGGGGTCTAAACGATGGAAATATGATGAGATCCAGAATTTGTATTCATTCTGTGGAAGAGATGGCGTGTTAGTGCACTTAATTACTCTGGGGTATTGAATTGTATAAAGTAGATGGATTTATGGGAGCTTGTAGAACTAGGATTACACTTTCTACATTTAAAGAATACTAACAATTGGTTTCTTTTTAGCCATTTTGTAACATGGATATGCTAATTCTATTTATGTTATAATTTTCCCCTGTTTCGTTGGTGGAGGTTCTAGGCAATGCAGCTAGTTATTTATTACTATTTTTTCTTAGTAGCCTGGGTTCTGGGGAGACGATATATCATCTTCTTTCAGCCAGATATTATTTACTTCATCATGCCAAACAAGTTTTCCTTGGGGTTTCAGAAATTTCAGTATTTTTTTCATAGAGATTGACTTTTCAGTTAGATCATTGCTTGGGCACATTTTTCCCGTCATGCAGCAAGCTGCAACATATCTTTCTGAGTTAGATCAATCACCACCGGCATCAACTTTAGAGTCTATGAAGCCTTTCCTCAATGTAATTGTCAAGCCAGAACTGCTGAAGCATCAAGATAAGGATCTTAAGCTTCTAGTTGGGACATGTATTTGTGAAATAACCCGAATTACTGCACCTGAGGCTCCTTTCAGTGATGATGTTCTAAAGGTGCATTTTTTTTGGTGAAGTTGAATGGTTAATTGATATCGTTTATGCCTTTTTCTATCATTCCTAAGTTTCCAAATTTTGTTTCATCTTGATGTTGGCTTCTATGCAGGATATTTTTCGCTTGATTGTTGATACCTTTTCTGGATTAAATGATACAAGTGGTTCATCATTTGGTCGGAGAGTTGTGATTTTGGAAACTCTTGCAAAATACAGATCATGTGTTGTAATGTTGGATCTTGAATGTGATGATCTTATTAATGACATGTTCTCTACATTTTTTGCTGTTGCCAGGTTTTTTTCATTCTATTTACTTCTATATGCATATATTTATCGATGTACTTTTTCCTGTTGGTTAGAGGAATGACCTTTCTTGATTACAATATCAGATATTGCTGTAGAACATTTTTCTTTGACCATATTAGATAATATATTTGCTTTTCTAAACTTAGTAGATTGTTAAATTCATAATTTTCCTTATATCTTAGATATCTTGGTCTTTATTACTTGTTTTGTGAAATATTTAGTTTTTATTGAATAATGATGGTCACTGTTTTTTTGGATAAGAAATCAGGTCACTTTTAGTTTATTATAGATTTATTGTCGATGATAATCTGCTTGGAAGTTTTTGTTTTCCTTTCTTTTGCAGTGGTTCATACTTTATAGAAATTCTGCTTATTAATTTATTATTTCCTTGTATCATTTATATTTCTTTACTCAATAATTAAAAGCAATATGATAATGCAATTTATTGTAGCTCTTCAGTTTCCGTGAATGAATACTTTCTACTGCTAGAGCATATATACAATATTGGGCATAAAAGTCACATATGTACTAAATGACCTCTTTTTAAACCAGTTCTTCGGAATGTACTTTGGTTGTCTTTATCTTTGTCAAAGTATTTGTTCAATATTCATCTTATAAAATTTGTCAATTTTGCAGAGACGATCATCCAGAAAATGTCCTTTCATCAATGCAGACAATTATGATTGTACTCTTGGAGGAGACCGAGGATGTCCGAGAAGACCTCTTATATATTGTTTTATCCTTTTTAGGTCGTAATAGGAAGGTAAACATCTTCTCTGCTCTTGTGTTAACTGATTATGTAGCTCTTTTAGTGCTCATTGGTCTGTTAGTTGCATGTATTCTATCCATATGATATTTCCCCACATACTAGAGTCCCTTCGCACTTATCTGGTTAGATTTGAATTTCAGGATGTTACTGTTGCTGCAAGAAGAATGGCTATGAATGTTATAGAACAATGTGCAACGAAACTTGAAGCTGGCATAAAACAGTTCCTTATATCATCAATCTCTGGAGACAGCAAGTTGGTTAGTTATCAGATTGAATATCATGAAGTCATCTATGATGTGTATAGCTGTGCTCCCCAGATTTTGTCAGTAATTGTACCATACCTAACAGAAGAACTAGTGGTGAGAACTGTTTCATTGGTTATTTTTCTTTCATATAGATTTATTTATGTTACAGTAGGAAATTTAGCCCATTATTTGCTCTGCAACATACATGGTATGGTAAAAACTCATTTCAATTCAGTGGCTTTTAGTAATAAAAGATACTTTGTTTCTCTTCCTCTCTAACCGTTTGTATTTCTTCCTTCTCTTTTTCTCATTCTCTATTTCTTTCTTGCTTCCCCATCTTTTCTCCTTTCTCAAACACCTCTGACCTTTCTCTATACATCACACCTTCCCTTCCCTTCCCTATCTAACAAGATGAGCCAACATTATGCTTTCATATTGTTCCTCTTTTATTTCTTTCTTTTTCTCTTATTCCTCACTCTAGAAGTGGATTAAAATGGAATTACAATTGCAAATAATAAAGTAAATCAATTATTAGAAACACACGGATGCATTACATGGGTTATGTGTTCTCCAAAGTCCAATCAAAAGGTTATTTTTTTTAGTTTGTTGTTTCTTAGTTTTTCTATTTATCATCTTTGCTTTCTTTGTTGAAGTTTAGACTTCTATATCATCAACCAGAAGGAAATGACTCCTGATCTTACCAAAAAAAATAATATTTACCTTGCTTTATTTTACTTACTCCAGTGTAGCAGTGGACTTGGGAAGTCAGATACTTATGCTAGTTTATATCCTTCGAGGCTTTTCAAAATGAAATCATAATCCAAACTTAAATATTGTTATATAATGACGTAAAGCTTATAGCCATATGTTCACCATCTGCAGACTGATCAGCTGGACACTCGGTTAAAAGCAGTTGGCTTAGTAGGAGATCTGTTTGCTCTGCCAGGCTCTGCCATCTATGAAGCCTTTCAGCCAATATTTTCAGAGTTTCTGAAAAGATTGGCTGATAGAGTTGTTGCAGTTAGGATATCTGCCCTTGAACATGTCAGGAGCTGTCTGTCAGCAAATCCTGACAGAGCTGAAGCTCCTCAAATCATTTGTAAGTACTGATATGCTTCAATTATTTTGCTTATTTTGCAAGCGTTACACATGCTAATTTTTCTCTGGGATAACATTTCCTAGCTGCTCTTTGTGACCGGCTCTTGGACTTTGATGAAAATGTACGAAAGCAAGTTGTTGCTGCCATTTGTGATGTGGCTACTCATACCTTGGGTTCATTTCCACATGAAAATGTGAAACTTGTATCTGAACGTCTTCGAGACAAATCTGTATGTAATTTTTCCTTCCACTATCTTCCTTTAGTTAATCTGAATTTGAAGAAACCAATGGCGGTAATCCTTATGCCTTTCCTATTCATTCTTAGTTGCTTGTTAAAAAGTATACCATGGAGAGACTTGCTGAGATATACAGAGTTTATTGCGTGGAGTTATGTAAAGGCTCAGTCGATGCTGGTGAATTTAGTTGGATTCCTGGAAAAATTTTGAGGTGTTTTTACGACAAAGATTTCAGGTATATTGTTCAAACTTTCCTAAAGTAGGGATACATATTTGCTTGGGTTCTGACATTGTGTAGGTACACGAAAAAGTAAAAGAAAGCAAATACTTCTTTGTTATTTGTGCTCATGCTGCAAATTTTTTCTTGTACTTCTAATTTGTTGAGGCACTTGGGATGATTTCATGTCAATAAGTAGCCATACAAAGTACTCTCCTGTGCAAGCTTCTAGCTCCTTAATTATATGGGTCTTAGCTTTTAGATTCCTTATTTTGAACTTTTCAATTATGCAGATCTGATACAATTGAATGCATTCTTTGTGGATCTCTATTCCCAACTGACTTTACTATAAAAAACAAAGTTCAACATTGGGTGAGAGTCTTTTCAGAACTTGAGAAAGTTGAAGTGAAGGCCCTCGAGAAGATATTGGAGCAAAAACAAAGGTCTAATTTTGGCTTTGATGGCTCGCTTTGACTTTTGATAGACCTTTCACTTATGATACTTGTCCATTGTGCACTGAGTTTCAAGGATTTCCCCTTGGATTGCAGGTTACAGCAAGAGATGCAGAGGTATCTGTCTCTTAGGCAGATGCATCAGGTTTGTAAGATATTAAGAGTCAACTTTGGACCCTTCTACATTATAACACTATCAAAAGTACTGTGTCTGATATTCATTTGAACGCAGGATGGTGATGCTCCAGAGATCCAAAAAAAGATTCTATTTTGCTTCCGTATTATGTCTCGCTCCTTTGTGGACCCTATGAAGGCTGAGGAGAACTTTCAGATTCTTGAGCAATTGAAAGATGCTGACATCTGGAAGATCTTGACAAATTTTGTTGATCCAAACACTGGCTCTCATCAAGCCTTTACTTTTAGGGTAAGGATGACTTAATACATAAATAGAATGATACATTATCGCTGGAGAGAATGCTTTTCAAATGTGACCAGTGGTTAAGATGGTATATCCATTAAAAGAAACTCTTTGATTATTTGAAATTTATTTGAATGGTACTCATGCAGTGTACTGATGTATGATTTAGTACTTTGTAAAGGTTTTCTACGTGGGTTTTACATCCTCCTATCTGAATTTAGGGTTAACTTTACAGTTCTTTCCTAGCAACCACGATTGCCCTGTTCAGTGACTTGTAACTAGTACTACAGTTTACTATTCTCTCTTATTAAATTTCCTGTTATTTTATGTACCAAAAAATGTAAAAGCTTTACACGTGGCAAGCATTCTAGCTATTAGCTTTGCATGAATGTGGCAACCACTTTTTGGTATCCAAGGCAAATACTCATGGCAGCCATTTTTTTGGCTATCAGCAACATGTCACCTTTAACAATTGAGAATAATATTACTTTATTTGTGATTAATAGCTGTACTTCCATTCCTTGGTAAGAAAATAGAAGAATAAATAGTCATTTGCACTTTGGTTTTAAGATTTTCTGATCTATCCCACCAAACCCTATCCTTAGCATTGCACTTCTGTTATGATTTTTTCACTGGTCAATTGTCCCTCAGTGCTGGAAGTTAGACTGTTAGAGTTGGTATCAAGTCTGAAACTTAAATCTAATATTCCTAACACCTTCTCTGATATCTGACATGGTTTACTTTCCTTCCTTGAAGATAAAGAAAATAGATATAGGAGGTGCATACTGTAGCTCTTCCAATGAAATGAATTTATTTTCCAAATTTCATTGTTTGCAGGATGAGTTACTTAAAATTCTTGGTGAAAAGCACCGACTGTATGATTTTCTGAGCATTCTTTCTCTGAAAAGCTCATATGTACTTTTCGACAAGGAACACGTGAAGGAAGTACTTCATGAGGCAGCCACCCTAAAGTGTACTGGAAATTCAGAGTATATTATGTCTTGCATGAACATTTTGGTGGTAAGATTTTCTGTCCCTTGTAATTTTAGCCAAACATATATGATATTTTCTAATAGTTTATATTGGTAGACCCTGTTATGGGTGGTGGCCAATTCATTCTCTTCGGACTTATTCCGTCATGTTATAGAGAATTTCAAGATTAATGACTCATAATTCTATACAAGGAGAGCTCTCTTCTATATCTTGTGTTTTGTTTGGTTGCAAAATTCTTTTATCAATTTATTATTTTTCGTTGCGTGTAATTTAAATCCTTGCCCGGCAGTGATTGCTTGTTATACGAGGGAAGTAAAGGTCGTCACATTCTCTAGTTAGGGGTCCTATGTAGTGAATTGTTTTTATATTTTGTTTTTGTTATCATCCCATCAATAGTATTTTATCTTCTTTTTTGGGTTGAATAAAAGTGTTAATATTCCCACTGATTCCATTTCAGCTTCTTGCTCGTTTCAGCCCCTTGCTACTTAGTGGGGTAGAGGAAGAGCTCATAAATTTACTTAAAGATGACAATGTAATTATAAAGGAAGGTGTTCTACACGTCTTAGCAAAGGCTGGTGGTACCATTCGTGAACAGTTGGCTGTTTCAGCAAGGTGCGCACCTGGAATTCTTGATTGATGGCATTTATTTCATAATACTACATAATGCACCTTATGTGCATACTGCTTTCTTTCAGCTCTGTTGACCTTATACTGGAGAGGTTGTGTTTAGAAGGCAGTCGAAGACAGGCAAAATATGCAGTACATGCACTTGCAGCAATTACAAAAGATGATGGACTCAAGTCTCTCTCTGTACTGTACAAGGTTTCTATTATTTCCACATGCATTTTAATGTGTTCATCTGTTTGGTACAGCTTTATGTCCTTGATTTTCTTAGCATTTGATAGAGCTGACCGTTCCCAACTTGCAGAGGCTTGTTGTTATGCTGGAGGAAAAGAGACATTTGCCTGCTATACTGCAATCTTTGGGTTGCATAGCTCAGACTGCAATGCCAGTTTTTGAAACGAGAGAGAATGAAATTGAAGAATTTATAATGAACAAGATTCTAAAATGCAATAATGTACAATGCGTACCTTAAATAGCTTGTTCTATCTTTCATTTATAATTTCGTAATTAAAGGTCTCATCAATACATGATGCTTGTCTCAGAAAGTGGAAGAAGGGATGGAGGCAACTTGGGACCAGAGAAGTGAACTTTGTCTGTTAAAGGTTGGTGTTACCACTGTTTTTAAGTTTTATATTTTTTTAAAAAAAATTATGTGAGGATTCTAATCTTTTATTACCCCAGTAAGGCTTTACCACTTTACATTGACAGCTGAATTATGCATTAAGTTACTTCTTCACAGTTAACTGTGTATTGTATGGTAACAGATATATGGAATTAAGACAATGGTCAAGAGTTACTTACCAGTCAAAGATGCTCAAGGTCGACCTGGTATTGATGGTCTTCTGGAAATTCTCAGAAATATACTTTCCTTTGGTGAAATTTCAAAAGACATAGAATCTAGGTAATGTCAGTATTGAACAAACTCTTCGGTCCATTTGGTTGGATTATTTATTTTGAAATTGTTGCCTGTAATTTTAAGTGAGAAATTTCATGTTCTAGCTTGTGCAATTCTGCAGTTCAGTTGACAAAGCCCACTTAAGGCTTGCTTCTGCAAAGGCAGTTCTTCGTCTGTCAAGAAACTGGGATGATAAGATACCCATTGATGTTTTCCAGTTGACCTTGAGGACATCAGAGGTGGGCCATTTCTTATTGAGGCTTTTATTAGTAGTTTCTATTGTTAATTTTATTGTCACCTTCATGAAGAAATAAGGTGGTTTGTCTACTGCAAAAAATTTCATTTACTTTTCATATTTGGTTTTACAGGTTAATTTCCCTGAAGCAAGGAGATTATTCCTGACCAAAGTTCATCAATATATAAAGGATCGGCTTTTAGATGTTAAATATGCATGTGCTTTTGTATTTAATATATTTGGATTGAAGTCATCAGAGTTCCAGGAGGTATTAAAGCTAGATATTTGGTGCAAAATATTTCTTTTCATGCACATATTAGCTGAGTTTTCTTTTTCCGGTTGATTGACAGGAGAAACAGAATTTAGCTGACATTATTCAAACATATCACCAAACAAAGGCGCGTCAACTCTCTGTGCAAAGTGATCCAAATTCCTTGACCACTTATCCAGAATATATCATTCCATATTTGGTTCATGCACTTGCACATCATTCATGTCCTGACATTGAGGAATGCAAGGATTTCAAAGCTTTTGAACAATTATATCGGTACATATATTCTAAATTCTAAATTCTTAAGGTTTTTGACAATTTTTTGGTAATTGTTACTCGATTGTCTCAAATATGATGGGAATAAAAATTGCGTCAATCACTTCTGACTTGATTAACTTTTATAGCTTATTTATAGCACTCTGGGCAAATTTTCCATATATTCTTTACCTTTAGAATGGATGTTGATCTAACATGCTCTTTCCTTCTTAAGGTGATACTTCTGGTTCCAAAATTAGACTTAGAATGTGACCGGTTACTGGTTGTGTTCATGAAATCACTTCATCCTGTATGTAATTTTGAATTTGACATATTGGGCTTGATCATTTCACAGAATAACTTTTTCCTGTAATGTTCAGGCAATTGCATTTAGTTCTCTCTATGCTGGTGCATAGAGATGAAGATCTCAAGTCAGAAGCTGGTGCCTCTACAGTGAAGGACACTATTGTTGCAATTACCTCTATCTTTCAGAGTATCAAGCGCTCTGTAGACGTATTTGATGCAGCAAAGTCTAAGGTTAGGACTTGTTGGAAACATCTAATATTTAGTATTACAACAGGACTATGATGTATTGCTCTTATTGAGTGAATTATTAGTCATCGGGCACAATCCTAAAGAAAACACAACAAAGTTTGATATCCTAATATGGATGATAGAATGCAAAATCCTGAACTGACATGTGAATTGAAATTTCAGAATTCACATGCTATTTGTGACCTTGGGCTATCATTAACCAAGCGCTTAGCCACAAAGGAAGAAGATTTTCAAGGTTTGATTGCATCAGTTCCTCTGCCTCCTATGATTTACAAATCATGTAAAAAGGGAGAAGAGGATGGTTCTATGGTCAGTTATCTCCTGCTTAAACACCAGTTTCCTTGTTGTATGTGATGTTTCTAAGTTCCGATGCTTGGATATCAAAACTGACTTGCGTTCAATATTGTTTATTCTCCTCCCTCGGTTTACAATATTGTTTCTTCTTGTTGCTGCTGAGATTTGAGATTTCATGGTAACATGTACAATTTTAATAGATTAACTGCATATGTGATGTGTATGATAGGCCAATGAAAACCTAACATGGCTGGCTGATGAGAGTATATTGGTATATTTTGAATCGCTTAAGTTGGAATCAGATGAAGTGGTATGTGCTTTTTAAGGACACTATGATTCATGGTAATATTTTTAATTGGTGTGTTTTGCATGTTTAAGTAATTTATTCTTTCCTCCTCTTTCACTATAGGTCCTCCTAGAAACTACTGTGCATGAAGTTGTCTCACCCGAAGGGGATAAAGATGGAAATGAAGTGCCTTTAGGGAAAATGATAAAGCGCTTAAAATCTCAGGGTAATAAGGCCAGAAATGGTAAAAAGAACAAATCTTCAGCAGCTCAAGCTGGAAGTGCTGAAATGGATGTTGATGTCTTAAAGATGGTAAGGGAAATCAACTTGGATAACTTAGGCAAATCTAGTAAGTTTGAATCTACTAATGGTCATGAAGAATTTCCTCATAAGAAAGAAAAACTGGATCCAAAGTTTGAAAAAGGTGAAAAAAGAAAAGCCAGTTATGATACAGCTGTTCCAGTTCCTAAAAAAAGAAGGTCATCAGCACACGGCATTTCTAGAACACCAAGTAGTAGTCCAATGATTTCATCAAAAGATGCTGGCAAGGATTTACTTCAGGTAAGACTTTATTCTTTAACACTCTGTTTACATGGAAGCTGAGAATAACTTGGATTCTGAAGAATACAGAAAAAGGTGGTTGGAGCTGGATCAGGTTTCTTGGCATCATGCTCTCATAAGAATACATCCACATCACTGAAATGCAAAGGAAAAGGCTTGGTTCAGGATGGGAATGATGTGGAAAATGTGGTTGGAGAGGTCAGTTACCCTGAGGTTTGATCCTCAACTAATTGACTCTGGTTGAGGAGTTACAAGCCAGTATGCCTATGTTGGCTAGGAAGTAAATGTGCATTTTCCTGTGTCTTGCAGAATTCGGATCTGATGGTGGAGACTGATAAGACTGACAACAATAGTTTTAGCCCGTCTACATCTGGTTCCAAAAAGAAGAGAAAAAACAGAAACATTGCAGGCTTGGCAAAGGTAAGATGATAATTTATTTCAGTACTAACATGATTGTAGCTCATTAATTTACATGGATATGTGACTCATGCAACTGCATCAAACAAGAAATGATAAGAGTTGGAATATTAAATATTATTAGTATTATAATATAGATAAGTATGATTAAGTTTTCTTATTAATTTAAGAGTCTATTTAGAGTTCTATGAGGATTAGGATTTAGTATTATTATTCCTATAAATACATGCGTAAGCTCTCAGTGTTATAATTAATGAGAATTATAATGTGTTTCTTTGATTTTTTTGGTTCTCCTCTCTACCTATTTTGACTCCTTGCATAAATCTATTTTGTATCTTGAAAACTTTTTCTATTTTCTAAACTCGAAAAAATTTGTTCTTTATTCTCCCTTAATCTAATCAATAAATAATAATAATAAAACAACCCAACCGTTGTTGTTTAACCAGTCACCCTTGCAAATATAGATTCAATGTGAACTAAGAATTCTCAGAGTTGTTGGCTATGGATTTTCTAGCCTACACATCGTTTGGTTACACGCCAAACTTCCATCAGTGTCTTCATTCATTGTCTCCAGATATTGTCGTCGGTTGTGAAACCCAAGTTCGTGATTTTAGAATCTCTTGCTACTCGAATCACGATTTCCTCTTCTCTAAATGTTGCGATTTTGGTTCTCTAAAAGCATGATTTTTCCACTAAGATCGCAATCTTGCTAGTGCATCGACGTGAGTGCTCCAGAGACTTCTAGCCAAAGTTGCCTTATATCTATGTGGTATGTGATGCCAATTAGCTTGCGCTACCACTATCCCTTTGGTTGCCGTTGTCTGCTGCCCCATCAATTAGAGTTCGTCCATTCCTCTTCTCTACCCACATTCGCGAGTCACAATACCACTCTCCTTGGCTTTCTTGAAATTTTTTTGGGTCTTTTATGGATGGGCTGATTGGGTAAGACTGGTTTGAGTTATTTTGGATTATGGGTATTTTGAGGCCATTGGTATTTGGGCAAATCTTGATATTTGGTTTGATCAAGGATTTAGGCTACTTATTTTTATTTGATTATTTTTTTGGCCTGATTTGAGTATGTTGGTTTAATTGGCATATTTATGGGTTGATTAAATATCCTAAATTGTTATTTGGATTTTCTTTAAGGCTTTCTTTTTTACGATGAAGTCAGAAATTGGTCAATGAAGAGGTGTAAATTGTGCATATGAGCTCTTATTTTGAACTTGAAACGTTGAAGTGATGTTTTGACTATCTAGGGGGAGTTTTTTTATGTCATCGTCTATTATTGAGCACGGCTTTTGGCTTCTTCTATGGTGTGATTATTGGTTTATTTATGTTTTAGTTGTTTGATTTCTTGTCTTCGTTGCTACTGATGTTGTTATGAAGTATGATGTATATTGAAATGTTTCTAAGTTGCTATTACGTGGGTTACATGCACTAGTGGAGTTAACTATTTGATTGATTGAAGATTTCTTGGTTATATGTTTCTATGATTCTATCTACCCAACTGTACGATTGTCATTTTAGGCTCGATAAAATTTAAATCTTATTTCTAATGCCTTATAAAGGGTTCTATTGTAAGATTTTCATACCTTGTCATTTGAGTTGGACATATTTGATATTTATACTCCAACTTGAGGGGAGCGTTAAAGTATGTCTTTCTTCTACATGTGTCGATAGTAACTTACGTTAACCTTAGTTTGCTTGGAATAGTTATTATCTACATTTGTATCCCTCAATCGCTTGCACTTCTAACTATCTCGGTTTTCATAAAATCATTTTTAGTGTGATGGTTTTGCATCGCTTTATCAGCAATATTTCACCACTTGCCTTTTCTGTGTGATTTTGTTGTTGTTTGGCCTATCTAACCACATCATCTGTTACTTTCTATTAAGGATTTCTTTGTGTTACCCTACACTCTTAGGAATATTATACTATATATGGCCTACGATATCAATCAAGATTAATGCATTCAATAAAGTGACATGATCTCATGTTTTCAACTATCTCTAGTTGGTTTAGTGACTATTTCTACACTCTTGACAATAAGTAGTTATGACTTATGTAATTCAACTTCACCTGTGGCAAATCATTTTTACTAATTTTTATTTTATCGTCCTTTGTAACTGTTCAAGTTGAACTTACATATGGTCGGTTTGGGGGCGAATCGGAAGATTTAATATTAAATATTAGATGATTATGATTACGTTTCCTTATTAATTTAGGAGTTTTATTTAGAGTCCTATTAGGATTAGGGTTTATTGTCAGTATTCCTAAAAATACACTAATGAATGCGAACTAGAATGCCTTTCTTTGATTTTCTTGTTCTCATTTCTACCTATTTCGATTATTTAATATTCGTTTTACCATAAACCTATTTTATATTTTTACTAAGAAAAACAGACTTCATAATAGTATCCAAACTGTTACTAGCAAGTTGACATTTTTAACAGACTGATATCTGCATCTTTATTTTCCTACTATAAACCATGGAATGAAAATTGTCAAGTATGAGGGCATTAATAGTTTATAATACATGAATTTTTATTTATTTATTCTTAATGGGCTATGTTGGTTGTATAACATTTTATAATCGTGTAATGTTTCATTTTCCAACAAATCACCTTTTGATTTGATGCATTTTCTGCATTGCAGTCCAAATTCAAGGAAATTGGAAAAGATGTTGAAGACTTGATTGGCTGCAGGATAAAGGTTTGGTGGCCTATGGATAAGAAGTGAGTATTCTTTAGCATGCATTTTCAAAAAAATTTCCCTTTAAGTATGTTTAATTTAGCTCAATTATAACTTTCCAACAACTCCAGGGATAGACCTGTATCTATACTAGGTGTGTCACTTCAATTCCACTCTCTTTACAAAATTGTCACAGAAGTCTATTTTGTAAAATAATGATGGATTTATACTGTCTTATATTAGTTGCGAAAGTAGGACAGCACAAGTTTATTACCTTTACAAAATGGACTTTTGCGACCTAAGTAGGAGATTAAAGTCTATTTTTTTTAAAGGAAGCAAACTTGGCTACCCTTTCCATTATTTATTTATTTATTATTATTATTTTTTCCTCGCATAGCTTTATGGATGATATATTTAACTCAATGACATATGACATTTTTGAAAATTATCCTCCGGTAATGATTGTTTTACTTTAATAAAGCACAAACATATTTACTTTTGGATTGTGTTCCCTGGGCCACGAGAATCTACCAAGCCTTTAAACAAATGATTAAACCCTTAAATTGTTGTAATCTATTGGAGTAAATTAGTTTTTAATTCTTCCACTTCTAAGCTAATTCCTAGTGAGTAGTGACCAGAGATGCCCAGTTTTCTCTACCATCCTCTTTCTGTCTCCTTTTTCCTTCTTCATCGACTGTTTCTACTTACTACTGTTCATTTGGATCCATTTATTAATCCCACCTTGTTTAAGTCTTTGCCAAAAATGGGGACATATTTCATCAAAACATTCAAGTTCATGGCGCGTTTGATATCTTATGATTAAATTACCCCATTTCTTGGCCTTGTTTCTTGACATGGTCTAGCAGTGGTTGAGAAAATAGAAAAAGGAGACCTTTTCTCTATCTGCTTGCTCTTTCTACTTTTATCACAGTTGGATTTTTCTTGTTTTCTGAAAAGAAAAAGAAATGAAAGAGAAGCGATAGTTGTAGTGGGTAGGTGAAAGCAGATTATATAATTTGAAGAGTTTGGATGAATAGCTTGAAAGGCATGTATGTGCCATGGATAGAAACCTATTTACAGCTTTGTTTTAGTTATGGTTTTGTCTATTCAATACACTTTCAAACCAGTAATTATAATCCTCAGAATTCTGGCAATTACAATCCTCAGGTTTATTTAAATAGAAATTAAGAAGATGAAAACTAAGAATCTGTGGATCCTTTTTTTTAAAAGTAATTCTCCAGAGCTTTGAATTCGAATGTGTTTGGGGAAACATTTCTATACCCTATGTTTAGAGGAAAAAGGAAAAGTAATTTTGGGTTGTTTGGCTACAGAGATATCAGTCTTAATACCAAAAAAATATCTCAACCATTGAATAAAAATAGGATGATCGTTTAGATTATGTTAATTTTCTGTGTCAAATATTGTGGGATCCTCGAGGCTATTCTTTTATTTATTGTATTGCTAATATGTCCAGGTTTTATGAAGGCACAGTAAAATCATATGATCCCATGAAGCAGAAGCACGTGGTGAGTTGCACCCTTTTTTTTTGGGGGGGGTCACCTTGATTCGTGGATTGCTTGTAAATTGTGTACCACCGATACTTCTAATGAGTTAAAGTGACAAGTAGTGTCCATCTTTATGTATTTTGCATGGAAATTGAAAGGTATTATATGATGATGGAGATGTAGAAGTGCTTCGTCTGCAAAAGGAGCATTGGCAGCTCATTGTAAATGGTTGCAAGTCCTCCAAGGTTGATGAACTTATCAAGCAAATCTCAAGCTAAATTAATTTTTGCATTATTTTGGATGCAGTGATTTTTTTTTATCATGGTTTTGTTTTGATGCTTTTGTTTTCTTTCATTTACAGAAATTGAACTCATCAAAGAGTCCTTCAATTAAAGGGTAAGTTATTTATTTCTTGTGTCCAATGTGTGATAGCATTTCTCGTGGAACTCCTGTTGTTTTTGCGTACATCTTTATGACCTGTTTTCATTAAGTAAATATTTTCTGTCTTGTGTATCATTTTCTATTTGACTGTTACCGTTTTGCAGTTTACCAGACGAGAAAAATAAAAATTCTGATGGTCCTCAACAAAAAAAGAAAGCTTTCAAGATGTGAGTGAAATCTTGCACCACGGTGCTGTTTTGTAGTATTCTTTTCTCACATATTCATATTTCTCAAATGGCATGTCTTGACTGTCTAGAGCTAAAGATAGTCAACCACCTAAAAAGGTTCCAAAGCATATGAAAATGGATGCAACCAGAAGTAACCGCCATGAATCTGGGGACAAGGGAACCTCATATGTGTCAAGTCCTGAAATGACGACATATAAAATTGATGAAATAAACTCAGGTTAATTGTCCAGCCTGCTGTCTTTGACAGTTGCATGGATGAAAATTGCATGCATGATATCTTTTAGTTTTCTCAAAAATGATTTCTTATTTGCCAGATAGTTCTAAGGAAGAACATGCCAGAAAAGGAGAGGAGAGCGTAACCGCTGGTGAGGACTCTGACAATGAAGTGATATCAGTCTCCAAAAGAAGAAAGGTGGAAGATTCAGAGGGGAAAAAAGATTTATTCAACTCGGACGATGGTAAACCTGGAGAGAGTTCTGAAGACATGGAGGCCATTGCAGAAGATGCTCAAAATGGTGAAGAGAAACATAGAATTGAATCAAGTGAAGCATCAAAAGAGCATTCTCATGAGGAAGACAAATCAGATTCAGAAAGGAATCATGTAACAAAAGATGTAGAAAGCCACTTGAAACTGAAGAAATCCTGTAAAAGCCCATCAGATCCATCTAACATTGGAGTCGCTCAAATTTCAGATGATGAACCTCTTGTAGGGATCTCTATTAGAGCCTTGCATTTGAGTTGCTAAGGTTGTACTAGTGATTAGCTTTCTTTTTAATATATTTTTACTTGATGCAGAGCAAGTGGAAGGATCAAGTGGGAAAAAAGGGCTCAAGGCATGGATGACAAGCAGATGACAATGATATCAGTAACCCTCACTAAAGCTTTGGTGTGTAGCAGATTTCACTGCCTCCTCTTATGTCCTGCATTTTTGCTAGGGAACTGAGACAGATGGGTGGCTTCAGCTTCAACTTCAAGTTCAAATTTGCAAATACACTAATTGCCGTTCAGTCCCAACTCCCATGTAGATTGTAAGAATCCCACTAGTAGGTAGGCAAGTCTTTGTTGTAACAATGTTGGGAATAACTAGCCTTAGATCAAGAGGTTTCAGATATGTTTGGCAGGCCTTAGTGATTCTGGCTCGCCAGACAACTTTTTCGATACATTTGTTGCCTACTTGTACAGTTTATACGTGGGGATGATCTGTTATCTGTTATTCACGATAGTGCATTAACGTCCACCAACTTTTATACCATTGATTACTTAGATCCATTGATTTCCTGACATGTAAACTACCTATTTATTCTATTTTAGTTGCCCTTTTATCTTCTTCTTCTTCTTCTTCTTTTTGGCTTGTTATTTACCTTGATGTTGAATTGTCACTTTGTTTTGCTGGTTGCATTGATAATTCTTTCACTGACATCTTTCCCTTGTCCTTGCATGCACCAGAGATGGAGCCAACCAAACGTCAAATACTCAAATTTGCCTAGATGGGGCTTTCCCTGACCAGACGGTTTATGACCATCTGAAACTACTTTTTTTTATTAACGTTGTCTCACCGAAACTACTTTTCTTTGTTTGGGAAGCAGAGGTTTCTGACCACGTGTATGAATTGGCGTTGTAGAGGATTTTTACTGAATTTTTGCATCGTAAATATTATGCATTTTGCGAAATGCTGAATGGGATTTTCATTTTATAGAAAAATGAACAAGTTAATATAGCACTGCATCATTGCTCATTACAAGCTTTTCACAGAGGTAAACGGATTGTGTTAATTCATTCCACAGCCATCCTCTTTACTTCGCAATTTCACTGTTAAATCCGCTAATTACCATTTCTCGTATTTCCAATTTGTTAAAATCTGCTATTTTTAAATTAGATGAACATAAATTACACCAAAAATGTATATAACATGTATGGCTATCTTTGGATTTTAGACTCAGAAAAAATGGTGAGGAAAATATAAAAAAAAAATAATGAAATAATATAACTTATTGTTTATGTGATTACTATATGAATTGAAAAGTTCAAACCAATTTTCTTGAAGTTTTTCTTAATATTCTTCCCATTTTTTTTGCCTCTTACAGTTTTGTCATTATTTTTTTTTTCCAATGCAAATTTGAAATCCAATGCATATATATGTTCATTTGTTTGAATGTTCGTATTTTAAAAAGTAACGACCTTACAAGCATAATCATAAAAAATTAATAATAACTTTAATTATAAATAATTTTTGTGTGTGTCCTGCCACCCCTAATAACATGCAAGTACTTATAAAAATAATGTGATTTTATTTTCTGGTTACGCTGATGGAAATACCATCAACATAAGAGCAATGAATTAGAAAGAGACGTATTATACATTCCAATGTAATAAAGGACATTATTTTCACTACCCACTTTATTATACAAACATCGGGATTCTGGAGATTGGCTGATTGGGATAAGGATAGTATTTGATGACTCTGCTCGTCTGTTTTTGATCTCTTTGGTTCGATAAATCCAAAAGCGCTCATACTTAAGTATCAACAAGGGACAGTTACTCTGCTCCTTTTCCTTTTCTTATTCTGCCTTTCTCTGACGCTCCCATGGCTCTAGACCCGTCTGCATCTTTGGGTTCTATTAAGCCTCGAGGTTTTTTATTCGCTTAACCATCGCTTAATCTTTACTTTCGCTGAATGATCCTATTCATCCACTTTATTCGTTTGTCTTGTTATCAAAATAAATGGGAAGTTGCATGCTTTATTAGTAATGATATTACCCCTTTTTATGATTTCAAAGCCTTCATGTTGCTCGCTGTTTGATTTTGTCCTGATCTTAACTTTGATCATTTGATATGCCACTACAGATGTTTGTATTGTGGGTGTTGCTCGTACACCAATTGGGGGCTTCTTCGGTTCCCTTTCATCTTTATCAGCTACCCAACTCGGTGCTATTGCCATTCGTTGTAATACATCTATGTTCTTAGATACCCAGTAACCCAATTTTTTAAAATTTTATGTTCTTCGTGAAGCAATTTCCATTTATTGTGTGAATATTCATTAAAACGGTTTTTGGTTCAGCTGCTCTTAAGAGGGCAAATTTGGATCCCTCTGTTGTGCAAGAGGTATTCTTTGGCAATGTTCTAAGTGCGAATTTAGGACAAGCTCCAGCTAGACAGGCTGCACTTGGTGCAGGTATACCTAATTCAGTGGTTTGCACCACCATTAACAAAGTTTGTTCTTCTGGAATCAAAGGTAGTGATCTCTTGTTTTTTTGACGTAGTACTTGCACTTTGTGCCTTAAAATTTTCTAATTGAATTATATAACCTGTTAATGTGATTTTTACTCTCTTTTCAGCCACAATGATTGCAGCACAAAGCATCCAGCTTGGTACAAATGACATAGTTGTAACAGGTGGGATGGAGAGTATGTCTAATTCACCGAAGTATCTTCCAGATGCGAGGTTTGTTTTTCTTCCGCCACTTGAGAAATTAAGTTTTGGTGTAACTTTATTTTCTATTTATTTTATTTTTTATTTTTTGGTGATTTCTAAATTTATGAACTTGTTTGATGTTTCTACTGCATAAGCTCCATAAAAAAAATGTTGGAATCAGAATTTTCCGTCTGACCTTAATTTTTTAACAGAAAAGGATCTCGGTCAGGAAATGATACTATTGTTGATGGCATGGTTAAAGATGGCTTATGGGATGTTTACAATGATATTGGAATGGGAGTTTGTGGAGAAATTTGTGCGGATCATCATCGCATATCAAGAGAAGAGCAGGTAGTATTTTGTTAGTACCACCAGCTTTATGTTGACCTCTTCTACTGTTCTACCCATCAGATGTTCAGCACTGTACGAATTCTAGTACACATTTGTAAAAATGGTCTGATGTGGTTGATTTAATATGCATCAATGAGTTCTATTACTCATCTTTAAATTCTTTGATATTTCTCTCCTTTCACACTCATATCATATGCCAACTTCATGTACTTGGGCTTCTGTTAAAACTTATCTTCTGGTGAACATGTAAATCTTGCAGGACAATTACGCTATTCGGAGTTTTGAGCGAGGAATTTCTGCCCAGAAAGCTGGTCTTTTTGCATGGGAAATTGTTCCGGTCTGATTTATTGTTTTGTGCTCAACAGAAGTAAGTTTTATAGTTTATTCTTTATGTGCTTGATAATTTTGTAACTGCAGATTGAAGTTCCGGCAAGAAGAGGGAAGGTGTCTGTTGACAAGGATGACGGTTTAGGAAAGGTAAAATTGACATCTGATGAAGTAAATTATTCACATTTTTATGCTTTTTTGGTCTGGATATCATCTGTTAATTTGCATATAGCTCAAACCACCTCTGCTTCAGCACTGTGTAGAACTCTTGGACTTTGCAAAAATAGATAGTAAAGTTCTTATTAAAACTTTATATTCCTGTTATTATAAAGTTTCAATAAAAAAAATTATAGGTTAATGTTTTTACAAGTACTGTAATTTTTCAAAATGTATACTTTACTCTGCCAGAATGTAAATTTTACTCTGTTTTTTTCCTTTTTATACTTTGTACATGCTTTTGCCAGTTTGATGCTGCAAAATTAAGAAAGCTTAGACCAAGTTTCAAGGCAAGTGGGGGTTCTGTTACAGCTGGGAATGCTTCTAGCATAAGGTCCTCTCTTTCTCTCCTCCCAATCTTCTCCTTTTGGTTTCTAAGTATGTGCACGCAAATATTAATGTTTACTGTTGGAGCCTTGAACATTATTATGGCTATCCAGCTTACTTGAATCTGTGAAATAATCAACTTAAAAAAACACTGAGGGCATGCATTAAATTCATTGGGATCGTGCCTATGTACGTCAAACTTAGTATGCTAGGGCTTCATATTGTATTATATCATGAATTCCATGTCTGTGCTTCTGGTTTCAAACATGCTCTTTACACTCCATGACATTGGGATTTGTCATATGGTTGGGAGCTTGTCATAAAAGTACTACTAATTGATATTTTCTCATTAATATGGTTGGGATCTATTGTGATGTACAGTGATGGTGCGGCTGCCCTAGTACTAGTGAGCGGAGAGAAAGCACTTCAACTTGGGTTGCCCATAATTGCAAAGGTTAAAGGCTATGCTGATGCAGCTCAGGTACTGTAAATAAATTTACCCTTATATTTATTTTGGAGATGGTGGCTATGCTGATGCAGCTCAGGTGCTGTAAATAAATTTACCCTTATATTTATTTTGGAGATGGTGAAACTGCATTTTAGTTATCTAACAAGATTGTGGACAGGCACCTGAATGGTTTACAACTGCTCCAGCTCTCGCGATACCAAAAGCTATTTTAAATGCAGGTTTGAAGGCTTCTCAAATAGATTACTATGAAATAAATGAGGCATTTTCTGTAAGATCTTATATACTCATGCTTGATATCACGTATGTCTTTTTAGTTCAGCATTTCTTTCAAGTTTGTAGTTGATATTTTTTTTGCCAGGTTGTAGCTCTTGCTAATCAGAAGCTGCTTGGTCTAGATCCTGTGAGTTTTCGGGAAAACTTAATTCTTATTTCTGAATTATGAACAATCACGTTGGCTTTACATTTTCTGTTAAATTTGCATCTCAACTTTTCTCCATTTGCTTTGTTTTTTTATTTTTTATTCTGAACATTGCAGGAGAAAGTTAATGTGCATGGCGGGGCTGTATCTTTGGGACACCCATTAGGATGTAGTGGAGCTCGGATCCTAATTACATTATTAGGGGTAATTTACATCTTTGTTTGCTTATCTAAAATCACGATTCTTGATCATTTTGCTTACAATACAAATTTAAGTATGTACTATGGAATGACCTATACATGTTTTTTTTCTTATTTTAAAATAATACACACGCACATACATGTACAAAGATGGGGTTCGAACCAATGCTCTCTCAGTGCCTATAAGATGCATATACCATTGCACTAGAAGGCAATTAGTATGTGTTTTCTTGTTAAATGCACTAGAAGATGTTAGCTTCGTGTCTTCTTCTATAAGAAATGGAAGAGGCGTATACAATTACTTGGTTCTTTTTGCCCCCTATATTGTTATTGCAGGTATTAAGACATAAAAATGGGAAGTATGGAGTAGCTGCTATATGTAATGGAGGAGGGGGAGCGTCTTCTCTTGTTCTTGAGCTGACGTGAGTCTTTTACTATTGGCAAGCATAAACTCTGTTTCACTAACATCATCATTCTCATCGCATCCTATAGCATAAGTGCCTTTACGTTTGAAATTTTCTCCTCTTGAATAATTTATACTTTTTAAATGGCCTTAACATCAAAAAAATCTGTGGGATCGCTTTGAAACTTGCTTCAGTATTTTCCTTTCTTCCAAGCTATCTATCATCTGATTTCATTAGCCACAAAAAATCTACTCAAAATTTTCATATTTCCACACTCAATCTATTGTGCCATAGGTCTGTTCTTTTGAAATTATTCTCTTTTGGATTAAAAGTGCGTACCAAAACTCTTTTAATGGTGTTTGACAATCTTTAAGTAAAGTGCTTTTAAAATTTTAAGTGCATTATTAGTGCTTTTAAGAAAAGTAAGTAATACTTACATTTTAGAGTAGTTTAGGATACATCATCCTTCCTAAAATACCACTTAAAATTGCCAAACGTCTAATTATTCTTTTAAAACCACTTCTAGGAGAAGCACATCTAAACATGTCCCTAGAAATGTTGGTAAATCACGATTATTTAACAATGAAAAGGTATCTACTGACTATTTTCCGGGAAAGAAATTGCTCTACCCAATTTATTGTCATACTGAAAGGTTTGTAGTTGTTAGGTGAGGTTAGGGCCACAGAGCAAGAAACTATCATATGATAATTACGGGTAATTTTGTACAAACCTTTGCTAAGTGCTCTTGTCGAGATGTGACTGTCATTCATTTGTGTAGTTTATCTTATCTTGGATAATACATGATGAATATAATATATATTCATGCTTGGATATTAATTCCTTGTAAATTATTTCAATCTTGCAGGTCTGGTTCAAGTGTTGGACCTTCTAGGTTGTGATATTGAACTTATGTTTTCCCCTTTTTAACTCACACCAGCACTTGCTGTTTGATCTTTTTTTCCTTTTCTTTTTGTATAAATTCTCTCCCCAAATAAAACAAAATCTCCAACAAGATTTCTTCAAGAAATTTAAGCTCTGTTGTTTATTCAGCGTTTCCAGTTTAGTGTTCTGTTTTCTTCCCCCTCCCTACTATTTATTATATCTAACTAGGTTCAATTTGCTTCATTTTTACAGCATTACATCTTACACTTTAATTGTTGTTTTATTAATCACAAAAGTTTGAAGGTTAAATCAAGAACTAAATTCATGAAAACTAAATCAGGATTTGTACACCTTTGGAAACAATGAAATTTCAGAGCCGGCAAAGGTATGAACAACGGGGTAATAGAGTACTAGAGTAGCAACGTAATATGTGGCCATACAGCCTATACTTGTTATGCGAGTGAGTAATAGATATTTGAAAGGAGGATTGTTGGAAAAATTGAATTTTTATAAAACAAATAATGTTAATTTGTGTCTTATCTCACATTGTTATTTTATCACTTAAAAAGGTGTATAAATAGAGAATGATTGGCCATTGGGTTTGGATCTTTAGGTGCACCTATTTTTGTGTAAAAGGAGAAGACTTAGGTAAATGTGATACCATACGTGCGAGTCGTTGTCGTCCGTTCGACCGACTATATTGAGCCGAGTTTAAATATGGTTCTTACTCTTTTCAACTAAACATGATTGTTATTATTATAATGATCACATGTTTTCTCAAACCTATAAATAGATAACTTCAATTCTCAATTTTATCACATCAATTGGAAACATCTCTTACTAAGAAAAAGAAAATCTTAAATTATTTTGAGTTTTTTGAACAACAAATTTTTATAGGTGTATTATTCTGGTTTTCATAAGTGTGGTGAATTTCTGAGAAAGAAAAAAAAAGATTCTAAGTTGTTTTATTTTAGGGATAACAAGACTGTATTTACTTGCATAAGTTTGGATCGAGTTACAAAATGTCTTAAAGAGAGCGACTTAGTCCGCAACTCAATCCAATCAATAAATTTTAAAATATCAGTAATATCGTTCTTACACTGCTTTTAACTGCTTTTAATGTACTTGTCCCAACAGTTCTCTAATGAGTAGATACGATATGAAAGTTGAAATTTAAAGAACAATGCAAAACAAAAAATGGTTAAATATGTTAAGTGTTAGTATGCGTTTATTTATTAGATTATAAAAATATTTCTTAATCCATAAGTTATGTTTTATTAAAGATAAATAATATTATTTTAATATTTTTTATTATTAAAATACTAGTTATTATTAAGTAGTTAAAATATAATTAAAATTTGATTATTTAACGAAGATAAAGTGATGTTTAATATGAATTTTTTTAAAAAAAGAATTGTTATAATATTTTTCTGATTGTCAAAATTGTTATTTTAATATTCTATTAATTTTTAAAACATAAGTATTTAAATAATTGTAAGTTATAATATTATTAAATAATTGTATATTAAATTCTAATTTTATCTAATTACCTTTTGATAACTTAATAAGAAAAAAAACATTTTATTAAAAAAATTATTAAAATAATATAATTCATTTTTAATTAATTCATTTTAAAAAAAATTAGATATTAAAAAACACATTTTATAATATAATGATTAAACTATATTAACTTTAAAATTTGGTGACTTCTAATCTCCTTCTCTAAAAATTATAAATCATAAAAATAAAAAGCTCTGCTTAAGTCCGGTTGGGTTCTCAAAAAGTAAAAACTAATCTTTTTTTATGTTGATATAAATTACTCGAATGTGTGATTTATCCGGTTGTTTTTTATTTTTATATAGACATAGACATTGATATAAATCTACTTACTATAGTATGATAAAAATAGAATAACTTGTGTTCTGTATTTCTTTTCTTAGTTTTTTTTTTGTGTGTGTTTAAAACATTTTATACTTTTATTTCTTTATCATTCTTTTTGAATATGTAATATTGATAAAATTCATCTCATCTTATTATAGCTAAGAACTATTTGGTGTGTGTTAGTTGCTAAGATATAGGTATTATTATTTAGTTATTTCAATAAATAGGAAATGTATGAAATAAAAAAAAAACATTTCATTTAATCATTAATAACTCCCTATATATTTGTAACACTTATACAATTTATTCTTTATTATAATTATATCCATATTACTCTAAAAAATATTTTACATAAAACATAAGGTATAATTTTAATTATTTATATATTTTATAACTTAATCTTTTTAATTTTAATTTCAAATTATATATATATATATATATATATATATAAAATAATTAAACTATACACACGTTTAAAACTCTATTTAGACCATTGACACAGATACATTGACTCAATATCATATATTTATAATATTGATTTTTTTGTTAATACAAATGATTTTATGTTTTTTGTTCTCCAATGTGTTAATAAATATGCTTATTTATTAAATAATTTTTTTAAATTTCGATGAGTTTCAAATCAATCTGAATACTTTAATTCTTATAATATCTTCGTATTTATCGTATTAATTTCTTCTAATCTTAATAATAACTTGATTTTTATCATATCACGTTCTTTTCAACATTTTTTTTATTGTTATTATAATAAATATTATGGAAGTATAATGGCCCAATAACAATAAAAAAAACGTGTAAAAATCAAAAGAGTGATAAAATAAATATAAATTATTTTTAAAGATCATAAAAACATAACAAAATAAAGTTAAGTATTAGAACTAGAGTATTAATAAATTTAAAACCCATCAAAATCCAAAAAATTTATTCTATAAATAAGCATCTCTAATTGAGAACAAGAAAAGTATAAAAAATCCTTGTATTAACCCAAAAAAAAAAATCAATATCCTAAATATCATAAATGTACACGCATGGTGACGATATCACTAAAATGTAAAATTGTACAAGGATCTTTTTGTAACCTACCGTTAACTAGCGACCACAAAACTCTCTTTGTTTCCCGCTAAAATAGCAGACGCAATTCTGCAAATTTGGCATTTTTTTTCTTGTTTGCGGTAAAAACCATTGATTTGTGGGAAACAATAAAATTTTCAACACCATCCCTGTTACTGTATTTTGATTTTTTCTTTGTAGTTATCCGCATCCAGTATTTCTCATTTTCTTTTCAGTTATTGGTTATGGCACTTTATTGCTGAGGAATGTAATTTGATTGAGATTCTTTCAACCTAGACCAATGCAATTCAGGTATGCCATTCACTTTTCCATTTCTTTTTATTTCATTTACGTTTTTACTCAATTAATCGAATTAAACTCTTCAGTTTTGTTTCGATTTCTTTGGATGCCTTGTGTATTTCAAATTCTATAATGAAGCCACGTTGAGATTCAAGTGGGAAAAGTGTGTATTGATCGATCGCATAGATTTCTACCCTGTAACTGATGATATGATATTAATTACTTCAATTTCATAATTTTGCAGAAATAGATTTAATGACATGAGAGAAAGGCTGAGCTTTCGGTTCAGAGAGCCAGATAAGGCGGCAGAGGTGGGAGAGATAGATACTAGGGCTCCTTTCCAATCCGTCAAAGCAGCTGTTAGCTTATTTGGAAAAGTCACCGTTTCTCGAAAATCTTCAATCAAAAAACCATCAATAGTCAGTTCTGTGGTATCTTACATTCTATTCTCTGTTTTTCATTGCCAACCCTGTATTCTCTTGTTAAATTATAAATCAAACGAATAATAGAAGACATTTTCTAAATATCCTCGTGAATGTATTGTTTATTTAAAATTGTTGGTATGTCAAGATAATACAACAACAAAATTAATTATTAATTAGTAATAAAAACAAGCTTTATTGTATGGAATTTGTGCTATGTTGACATGTCGATAACAACAAAATTAATTATTAATTAGTAATAAAAAATTTGTTTTATGTTTTTGCTATGTTATAGAATGCAATGCAAAAGGAGATGCAGCTTGTTGTGTTACAGAACGAAATAACCAAGCTAAAGCAACAAAGAGAAAATTCACTATATACCAAAAATCGGGCACTTGCTGATCTTGAAAGGGCTAAGAAGACACTAGATGATTTGACTAACAGACTCCAATCTGTTACAGAATCAAAACGATCGGCAATTGAAGCCATAGAAGAGATAAGGGCGAAGACTAAGAAGATGGAGGTAGAAAAGTCTAATAATGTCAACGGAACTGAAGCTTGGAAACAAGAACTAGACCAAACAAGAAAGGAATATGCAATCATAATTTCTGAACTTGATGCTTCAAAGCAAGAGCTTAATAGAATTCGTCAGGACTTCGACGCATCTTTGGAAGGAAAAATAGTTGCATTTCAACAAGCAGCAGAAGCACAATGCCAAGTGAAACAACATTCTGAGAGGGTTCGTGAGCTTTCGAGAGAGATTCAAGCAATGCAGGACTCAATAGAGCAGTTAAAGACTGCTGCTACACAAACCCAAAATGTGCAGGCAAAACTTGTTGAAGAAAGAGATTCCCTCTTAAGGTCTTATACGTCATCCAAGGAAGAAATAGAAAATAAATTGTTGGATTTGAGGGAAGAAACTGATCCTGATAAAATTCAAAATTTAAAGACAAAGCTTGAAGAATCAACTGAGGAAATTGAGGATTTACTAGAGAAGATGAGAAAAGCTCATGCCCAGGAAATGGAGACTTTGAAAGTTGCAACTGCTGAGCTCAATGAAGCTACAATAACATTGAAAGATGCCGACCATGAGGAGAATTCTCTTCGAAACATAATGGCTTCCCTAAGGGAAGAATTTGAGGAGGTGAAGAGAAAGCAGGATGAACTAAAACAAAAGGAAGTGCAAATAGAATCCAAGTCTGCAGATCTGAATGCCGAAATGCAAAAGAACAAGGCAGAGGTGGAAGGAAAAACGGTTATGCTAGAAAAAGATTTAAAAGAAGGTGAAGGGATGAGGTTGAAAATTAAGCAACTGTCAGAAGAAACTCAAAATGCGAGAAGAGAAGCACAAGAGATGGAGCAAAATGCCACAAGACTAAAGCAAGAAGCTAAAAATTTCCGGAAAGCAGCAGAGGAAGCAGAGAGAAAGCTACCACTTGTTCTAGCAGAAGCTGAAGAAGCAAAAGCAGCAGGGAAAAGAGCCCACGATGAAATGAATGTTTTGTCTGGAAAACAGGAAGAAACTTATGATTCAAATCCAGAGAAAAATGGCAAGGTGATATTATCAGTTCAAGCGTTTGAAGCTTTGAGTAAAAAAGTTCAGGAATTTGATGATATGGCTGAGAAGAAAGAGCTAGATGCCAGAGTTCAGCTAGAAACTATAAATGCAAGGAAATCTGAAGTAGATAAAAAGATAGAGCCTAATTTGAAAGCAATAGAGGAGATCAAAGCTGCAACAGATATGGCTTTGAAAGAGACAGAGATGGCAGAGTCAGTAAAATCAGTGGTTGAAAGTGAGCTTAAATGGCGTCAAACAGAGCAAAATGGAGTAGCTTAGATTAGTCATCACAGTCATTGCCTCTACTATTCTAGGATTTGAAGCACAATCAGCAAATGGTTTAATCAGATGGGATCTCTAAGAATGGCATAAGAAGCATATTCTCAAAAGGACATTTTGAATTAAAATATTATCCAAATTAATTAATATTGTGTCCTTTATTGGCCCTGGCACTGAAGATGCCCGAAGAACCTTTTTCTTCTCGTATAGAACAGCAATCACTGAGAACAGAAATAACAGATGGATGATTTTTTTTTTCCTGGTTGAATTTCTAATACAAAGCTTGTTTGCTATAGTAGGCATTTTGTAGAAAAAAAATCATAGCATGGTTTGTCATATTACATATTCATGTTTGTTCAGTCGATAAGCACCCATTTGAGTCGTAATTATAGGAGCTGTTATATTATTATCATAAAAAAAGTAAGGCAAGGCATGCAAACTCCAAAAGGAACCAATATCAGGATCGATTTCCTGTTTAAAAGTACAAGCATGAAGCTCAAGAAAATTGTTATAGGTTAACATGTGCTTTTACTACATAGCTTAAAACTTCGCAACTAAGATAGATCACAACTCTCTATTACATGGGTGTACAGTATCAGCTGGCTCCAGCTGCCAATTGGTTTTCCAGCTTATTACCTATACATCAAGTCAAGTTACAATATATAGTATCGACTATTTCCCACAGGGTTTGCATATATAATTTGATTCATAGAATTACCAAGTATTACCACCATTTATATTTTATAAGAGCAACATTACGGAACCAGTTGAGATAGATTCCTTCTAAAGAGCAACATGGGAGAGATTAAGGATCAAGAGAATAAATCATCATTGTGTGTCATGTCGTGTAAGCATTTCTTATCATGATCAAGGGTGGTCTACTCTGAGGCTACTGAATGAACCAGATAGTCCATTTCCATTGAACTTGTTGAACTCAGATTCTAAGGTTTTTGCAATATCTGTTTCCCCTTCAGGTGGCACTGGTAGGTTCACATGAAAAGATCCCTGCTTAATTGGTGGAACGGGTTTGCACATCAAGGATTGCTGCTTAATGTAGTTGTAGAGTTGTTTGTGAAATGGGTGGTCAAGAGAAAAGCAATTATCAGCTCCAGTCTGGCAATAATGCCGAGACGATCCAGAGCCTTCACTTCTACAGAAATGTGGGAGAGATGCATAATCCATAAGCTACATGAAGGAGCAAACCCGTAAAAAAAACAATAATTAAAAGTTAATCATTTGAATGGGTAATTTGACTAGAGGCTCTAACAAGTATATTTTCATTCTCAAGAAGGGAAAAAAAAAACTCATTTACATATGGCCCCTTTTAGTCCCACAATGTCAGATAGCATCTTTTCATTTTCATTCAAATTTCAAAGAGTAGTTGGACCCACACACAGAAAAAAGACTGTCAGTTATCCCTCAACCCACACCATTCGGTTGAGGTGTTCCCCAAAACCAGATAGATACCGGATAATCATAGGAGTTACAATCATGGACCCTTCACGATTTTATAGACTGTTATGGCCTGTTTTGTAACTTGTTTTGTTTTCAAGTTCCAGTTTTTGAACACAAGTTTTCAAAATGAATGTTAATTAATTTTATTTTTAAGTTCAAAATCAAGTTATAACTCAATTCCATTTTACACACTTTTTATTGTTTTGGAAACTTAAAAAATAAATTTGAAAACCATATTCCAAGTTTACTTTTTCTTTCATTAATTAACCTTACATTTCTTTATGAAATGAAACAAGAACACAACCTTTTACCAAACGAGTTTTTTTCTTCTCTTTTTCTAAATGAAGTAGAGAACAAAAAACTAGTTCCGAACATAAGAAAAATAAACTTAAAAACAAAACTCGTTACAAAACGAGCCTATAGTTAATCTCTTTTGTTGGAAACCATCATAAGCAATAGATTTCTAGAGTTTCTAAAAGGCAGAACTATTGAGAAGACTTTAAGAAAAAGAAGAATATTTATGTGGTAAGAAAACATAGAAAGAAGCTAGAAAGAAAAAAGTATTTGTGAAAGAAAAACAAAAGGCTTACTTTTAACAGTTCATCTCTCCCACATCCTGGCAGGACCTGCACTTTTTTTCTTGTTCTCTCCTGTATAAGAGGCTTGACGACCTGCAAAATGTTCAAGTTTTAGAATAACACTACAGAAACGAATATCCAAAACTTACTGTATTTTAGGAGAAGCACATCATCTGATGAGGTACTAACATGTGGTAGTTTAGTAAGATTAGATCACAATAACCAATGAATAACCTTGAGTCTTACCTTCCAACAAGCTGAAAATATGTACGGGACATTTACTATGTAGTATGCATTTGCCTTCTCTGGGTAGTTTAAGTCATCAATGGTTGATAAGATTGTCACAAACTGCGGGAATGCAAGACAAAGAATACAATTACGTTAGGGCATCCATATTGCAATTAATTGCCACTGCTAGAGCAAAATGTCTATTTTTAGAATAATTTGGAAGTTAAATTGTTTGATTAAAATTATAATTGCTATGGCCCTATACTTTTTTGCTAGTGAAAAATCAGTTCTCATATGTTATAGCATTTACAGGATTCACCCTATAGAACTCATACAAGAGTATAAAGTTGAGCCTTTATCAAATGAATGCTAGAGACATAATAAACTTAAAAAAGAATTTTCAGACTAATGCTTATATTCTTTCAAGGATTTAATATTGAGATCATGCTCAAACAAAGAATGATTTTTTTTATTATTATTTTGAGATACAGTATAATTTTGGGAAATTAGATTTATGTTTTATGCTTTCATGGTAACAAGTACTTCTCAAGTAGAGTTACTTTATCGATGGTTCTTCAATTCCAGAAATATGCTATGAAATGGTCAACCTTATAGTTTGTGTTACTCATTTAAGTAATGTTTATAGTTATAGTCTCCATAAATACTAAATAATGACGACACACAAAACTACATATTATACATATGACTTGGAAGAGGTCCATTGGTCCATGAGGATCACATGCAGATAAAAATGGTTGCGCGGAGAGAGAGAGGGAGAGTTACTTCTGTTATTGCAAGCAATACCTTTATCTGGTTTAGTGCTGAAAGCTTCAGACCAGTCATGTCCATAACCTTCACACAAGTAGTTATAGGTCGCCCATACTTTCTTGATGCAGAAGGCTGCAATAAGGACTATGGATCAAGACAATGACTGGTAGAATGACAATATCTATAATAGTATTACTAATACTTACCAAAATTACACGGTCCCGATATTCATTCATCTGAATATGTGACTGAATATAGCAGTGGACCTACAGGAAAAAATAAACATACATAAACATGGTTGTCAATTTTCAAGCGTCAAAATCCAAAGTATTGTGGCATTTGAGTTCATGTTCGTCTCATACAAAAGAGACAACGGTTGATTAATCCAAATGCTTACAGATGCTTTGTCAAATGTACTTTGCCCCACACCAATAGCAAAGACAGGCAATCCCTGCAGAAATAACAAAGACATCAGAAAATGGTCATGAATGAACAGTTGAATACTTGTGTACAATTGAATTAAGCCATCAACGTTGAAAGATGTCAAGGATTTGAAATTCAGAGGACTAATGAAACTGCAAATAATATGAACAGGATGAACTTGAACATAGAATGAGCACCTCTCTTGAGTAACCTGAAAGTCCTATGAGATGTGAATCACGCACTGCTCTATACAGATCAGTGGGAACTATGGGTTTCTGCATCAAAAAGAAAGAAAGTATAGAAGTTCAGAAATCCTTGATAAGTGAGCGAACCATATTACTAATTGATAACTTTTGGCACAAAATTACAAATTTAGAATACAACAACATCAGTAAGCACTATATGATAAAGAAGCACATTTCTCACATTTTGATCAATTGAAAAAACATCATCAGTGAGCAAAATATGAAAAAGAAACACAGTTCTCACATTATTATCAATCAAAACTCAATCAGATTACGAATGCTAATATCAGTGAGCTAGATCTTATATTTTAACATGATTCTCATCAAGATTTCCACAAAGTAGTGAAATAAATCAAGACATAGAATAATATATATACTTCGCAGCGCCTAAGATCCCAATATTGCAGTATCTATATATATAAATATGACAACAAAACTTTTCCCTTTTAGCCTTAATGAGTTTGGTGTCACTAAAAAGTCTTTGACATTTTGGCAGCTCATATCCAATAATTACTTCCCAAATAAATTATAGTTAACTGAAAACAACATCAAAAGATACTCTAATTAATTAAGATAAAATACCAAAAGGTAACGTACCGCTAGAATATTGTCAATCTCATTTTGCACCCTCCAATTCAAACAGTCAATCAACTGAAACATTTACATAGAACAGTCATGATTCCATCAGAGTAGAAGAGAACAAAAGTCTAGAGGTGCTTCAATACATAAAATTTTGGTCAATCTGAAAATTTTCAAACAAATATTTCTAACCATTTTATGAGCTTTGGGGACATTCCAGTCTCTTGCTTTCAGGAAACGCGCCAAATTTTCAGCAATACATCCCTGACGAACATTCTGAAGCCAAGAAAAAATTTACATGCATATAGTAGATAGACATTTGTCAAAGATGCACTGTGTTCATGAAGAAACTCCTACATCTATCTTCTACGAGTAAGTTGCCTTTAAGTTATTAGGTAAATAGTTAAATAAAGGGAATTGCTATTTACACTGTTGAAAACACTAATATCAGGGAAATTGAAAATCTTACACAATAAATTCAATGCTCGATGATTTCAAAAAATAAAAATATTGCCATGACATTAACAAAAAAAATGCTCTAACATTATGCCTATAAGATGGATAAGAGTATAGTTCCATAAAAAATAGGGTTGATCAAGTCAATTATTCTAGGTCATTTGGTTGACATTAATAGGAACGATAATGAGAATAATTCGGGATATTTTTATATTTGATTTGACTGTTAATTTGTCATAATATGTAAAATATTTCAACAATATTAAAAATGATTATTCCTCCTGTTCCTTAGAAATATGATAGATGCTTCGTATATTTGCATAATCATTAATTATTTTTCCTCATTTAAAAGTAAAAAAAATAAATTTCTAATTTTATTTAATTTATAATTTTATAAATTTTTATTGAATTTAATTCCTATAATCATTGTCATTTCCGTTACATTTCCATTTTCCATTATGGGAATCAGAGATTACCTATACGTACAATTGGCGAAATAGAAAAGACAAAATATAGGTAAGCTAAGCTTAGTAATGCCTCAAGAAGATTCGACCCTTCATCCATTATTTTTAATTTATTTATTTGAACAAAACTTCATCCAATATTTTATTATGATTACTTTACTAAGTGACTTTTAACCAAGCCTAGTTGTTGGATTGACCTTCAAGTTTCCACTCACACCGTACAAAGACTTGAACTGGATTCACATAACAGGCCAATTATACGGATCATGTGGTCCAATTACTGAGAAAATCAATGGACACACAACATCTTCATCTCAAAATTTTGCCAAAACGGCTCTCCTTCTTAAAATAACCCACAAGATATACCAGAAAAGATATGGAGACATAGTAAGAGTTTGTGGATCTACAGCATATTCGGTATCTCTATGGAAAACACGTAATCTTACGCAACTACCCAAAAGAGAAAATTGGAAAAGGGAAAACAATTGTAATTAAAATAATAATAATAATAATAATAATAATAATAATAATAATAATAATAATAATTAGTGAGAACAGTTTTGAGATAAGCAGCAAATCAGATCAACAAAGGGTAATAGCTAAAATTACTAACCTGAAAGGTTCTCTTCATCGACTCATCAGCTGCACATTCTGAACACACAAGGAAAGAAACAGAAAATTGAAAAGTTAAGAACGGTAATTAACAAAATAGGAGGAGAATTAAAGGAACAGAAGAAATGTGAATTTTGATTTGTCTGACCTTCTTCCACAAGTGCTTCAAGCTGCTTGATCGCTTCCTGATAAGCCATTCCCATTACTTTTCTCTCTAACCCCAATTTTTGTTAAATAATTTTTATAGTAATGTCAAGTGAAAATATACAGAAGGAGACGAGTTGTTATAGAACTGTCTTCTTCTTCTTCACTAAATTACTTTCCTTTTTCACTAAATTTTGATTCGCCAAAATATTAACTTTTAGAGAAAGGTGAGAAACTTAGTTGCAAAATTAATACTGAATTTATATTGCAGTGACTACGAGACAGACCCTTTGAGAAAGAGAGAAGGGTCAAGATTCAACAAAGGCGGTCCAACGAGACAGTCATCGTTCATCACCCCGGACACTTATAACGTTAACACTTCTGCTTTATGATTCCAATCTCTTAGCTTTTTTATAGTTCCCTGTGTTTTTTTTTGTCTTAACTTAATTTTCAATTCAGAATATGTGAAACTTGATCTCCAATTAATTATATTATTGCAATTTAATGATCATTTATCACTTTTTAATTGTGTCCATCCTCGTGTTTAAAGTAGCTAGTTTGTATTTTGCCATTAAAAAAGAAAAAAAACTATACATAATTAAATCATAAACAAGAACCTAATTAAAATAGTATTTTTTTCAATATCAGAAATTATTAATATTTTATTTTCATAAAAATATCAAAAGTACATTTATTAAATAAAGTAAATTGGTTTTGATCCGGATTAACATACCAACCTAAATTAGCCATGCATTTAATCAGGGTTGATCGATAGTTATTTGCAATAACTAATTATTTATTGGGTTAATCAAATGTTGATTATTGTTGAGTTAACGGCTTATTAATCATTATATAGAGTGTGACTTCATCAAAATGTATTAAGCTAAAGTAAAATTATAGATATAAGGAAAAATCAATTAATTTATAATATTAAAAAGGAAATAAAATTCAATAAAACTAGTAGACCGTCCAGATAGTACCCTCGATCTGTTAGATCTATTTTAGACCGTCTGATTGAACTTTCTTTTAGATTTCTTTTCTTACAAGCTTATACTTGGTAATTTCGCATGGTACCGCGTAGTCTTTTTTCTTTCTTTCAGAGGTGGAGAATTTTTGCACGAAAAGATTCGAAATTTTTGACGTACGTACATAATATGACATATCTGAAGATGTATGAAATAATGAATGGTGTGGTAGCACCTGTGGGTCCTTGCCATGAAGTCCTGCCACGTATAAGCACTTTTATTTGAAAAATATCTGAGAATATCATTAAATTATTTATTATATATCTAATGATTTTATATAATTTTTTTTAAATTTAATATGATAATTATTTATTAATTTAACTATTTTTTTTTAAGCAATGACCGACACAATTGAGATGCATCAGAACGATAGAATTTTCGATTAATAAACATAGTTTCTTGATTTTTTTTCCACCCATTGTTTTAATGCCTTATTAGTTGTCAGTAGATATGCTTAGAACTGTTCAGAAATGTTTTCTTAAAGTGATTTTTGACAAACGATTTAAAAAAAAATGATTTTAACATACAATAAACATAAAAATGCTTTCTTTTAGCTCTAAAGACGTTTTTGATAAATTTTATTGTTTTACCCTGAATACTTTTCTTTCTTTTTCTTTCATTTAAAAACTCTTTTACCGTACTCATAAACAAAAACAAATATACTCTTAAACTCTTAATATGATTGCGTGCAACTTTTTAATGTTTTGTTTGTTAATTTATCTATTTTTTAAATAAATTATTACACATTTTACACATATTTTACATGTTTTTTTTTTAAACAGACATGTTTTTACGTGGATGAGGGTAAAACTTATAATTTTTTTTTAAATTACATATTTAAATTAGTATAATTTAATTCTAAAGAATAAAAGAAATCAATGGAATTATAATAGTCAAATGTTCTGCCACAACCACATGTTTTCCTATTGTCCACGTTTTTTTTTAATCTTGTAATAAATTCAAAGGCACGCAAGTGTTGATAACTTATTATTTTGGTAGATGAATCCGTACAAATAATTTAAATTTAATATATTATAAATTCATGATATAACTCCTTTTAAAATAATTTAAATAATTTAAATTTAATATATTATAAATTCATGATCTAACTCCTTTTAAAATAATTATATTGAAGAGAAAATATACCTTGGATGCTTACATAGGTGAGTTTCAAGGATACCCAATAAGTAAGAATTCAATTATGATATTAAGTAAAAATCTATGATTTAACTCATTTTAAAAAAAACCTATCGAAGAACAACGATTGTCATAAACTTATAGATGTAATAAAAGTAGAATTCTTAACTCATTTACTAGTCGATATGTAACTTTAAGTTTTTTAACAATTATTTAAAATTATTTTTATCTTAATTAAAAAATTATTGTTAAAATATTTTTAAATTAATTTGTTTATTTATTATTTTAATAATAAATAAAGATATAATAATAATTGTGTGACTTTATTTAATAAGTAATTTAAATGTAAACATAATAAAATATAAATTAATTCAATTAATTTTTTTAGTATATAAAAAGTTAATCATATATCAATAATAGATATTACTTAACTTAATTTAATAAACATTTTTTACTTAAAAATAATTCATATTAACAATTTACTTACAACATATCACAAGAGTATTTATTACAAAATAAAATAATTAAAAATGATATCAATATTTGAATAAAAGTAAATTTTTTTTAATAATATTAAATATTTAATATATAAATAGATTCACTAAAATATACATAGATTATAGGAACTATAAACCCCATACTCATGTCATTTTTTTTATAATTTAATAATACAAACTAGATCGGCAAGTTGTAAGATAAAGCAAATATATAAAATATTTAAGGGCTCCTATTAAATTAAAGTAAGATATATATCAATATTAGCATTTAAATTTTTATTTTATGTGCATAACATATCTTGCACCCGAAAAGAATAGCTATATATGCTATTAATTTCGTATATAAAAGTACAAAAATCTACGAACTAGAGTTTTTTTTTTCCTTCAAAGCGTAAAGGCTTTCATTTTAGGGATTAAAAGTCTAAAAAAATGTGTACCTTATAATTAGAAGAAGATTCAAAGTCATCATATATGTTGCATTTGTTAGCCACATTATAATTGTTGGGTAGCCATAAAACTAAAATTTTCAGAATAAATTTTTTTTTATTGACTAACTTAAAAATATCTAATGACTCAAAACTTTAAGCAAGTTAAAATGACCCTTAATTAGAATAAAATGGACTCAATAAGCGTATAGTTTAAGTATGTAATCATTTTGCTCTAGTATTCATGATAATGTTCTTGTTAATTTAAATCCATATTTTTACCCCCTAAACTTTATAATATATTGTAATTTTATGATGTTATAAATATTACAACTTAAATTTAAATAAATTAATATTTATACGATAATTTAATAATAATTTTGTAACTTATCGTATTAAAATATTTATAATATTATTTTCATATAGGAAATATTCATGATTATTTCTAAATTTTTATAATCCTTGCAAACCATAATTTTTAGAAAAAATATGTTAAACTAAGCAAAGTTCAGACACAGGTAACTTCAAAACATAAGACATATTTTGGAGTTATGTCTGTGTTAGGTGTAAGTAATATATTGAATCGTCTCTCGCCCAATTTCCTTAAAAATTTAGCCGATGACAGATTTTTATAACAACTTCTTATTAGGAGGATATCTTTGACCCAAACTTTTTGATTTTCTCCACTTTCGTTAATTATTTAACTTCATGACATTAAAAGTGATGCTTACGTACATAACTAACTGTATAACTCCAATTCAATATTTTGCCCATAAAAATAAAATATAAAAAATAAAAAACTAATTAAAAACACGACTAAAACGTGCAACGCTTGCTTTATATTAATTAATTAAATAATTAATAGTAAAGATAGGGGTTGTTTTTCTTGCTGAAATATGTATATGTTTATTTTGAGTTTTATTGGATATTAGCTCTTAATTCAAGGAATAAAATAAGGACCTTAATTCAAGTAGCAAAACAAGGAGCTTAATTCAAAGAGTAAAACAAGGAATCCTTAATTCAATGAGTAAAATAAGGAATCCTTAATTCAATGAGTAAAATAAGGAATCCTTAATTCAATGGGGAAATCAAGGGATGCTTAATTCAAAAAGTAATTGAAGGAGTAAAATTTCCTTATAAATAGCTATACAATTGTAATAAAAACATGAAGAAAATAATAAGAGCTCTTTTGTGTAGAGTTATTTCTTGTTTTTTCAACATGGAATCAGAGCAGGAAAATTAACTTGCTTCTACTATATTATTATCTTAAGATCTTCAATCTTTGAAATGACGGAAGACAAGTCACAGGATCCAGTGAAGTTCATGGTGCTTTCCTTAATGAATACGCATTTAGGTGGATGTCAACCCAAATCAAAGATTAAGCTCAATCTTGTTGAATGAGTTTAATTACTTGCCTGGTCGAAGAGTGTCGCGTTCGCTCTAGGTGGAAGGTCCAAGTGGGGTTCGTAAATGGAAGCATCGAAGTACGTGTTTCCTCACCAACTATGTGAATCTTGGGTTAGTAAGGATCACTTTGTTATGTCACGTAGCTCCTAAATTCCATGGAACATAAATTAGTAAAAATATTGATTACTACGAATACGTGGCTTATGGGAGACGGTCAAGGAAATGTATGGCGGTCAAAACAACGATGTACCGCGAGTTTTTCAATTAAAGAAGGACATCTCAAATCTATGACAAGATGGTAAGCCTTTTGTACAACTCTTAGGAAGCATGAAAAGCATGTGGAATGAAGTTAGAAATATATCGCTCCTCATACAACCGATGTAGCTCCTTTACGAAAAGCGGAAGAAGATAAGATATTTCAACTTTTGTCCGGTCTCGATTCAACATATGAAAATATACGATGCCACATACTGTGAATACCGAACTTCCTCCTTCACCAATGTATGCACGACAATTCAACGTGAAGTTAAGTAAGGAGGAAAGTCGTGAACAAGGATACAATGCTAGTCCACCGAGGCAAGGCGAGCTATCTAACCAACGGTAGAAAAGTACAAAGGGAAGCATCCAAACTCGAGTTGTCAACACTGCAACTATATGGGCCATATTAAGGACACATGTTGGATTCTACATCTAGAATTAAAACCTAATTTTATAAAGGATAAGGGTTCTGAAAGTGAATCGTCAGCATGCTGTAGTGCAAAATCGTATACGCATCTACCACAATAGGTCGATCCATTCAAAAACTTCATGACGAATCCAAATTGAACTTATGAATGAGTTTATGTTGTATCTTCAAAACAAGACGGGAGGAGTTAGAATTAGTGTCAAAGGATAGCATAAAAGAAGGAAACTCGACAAAGATTGCTAGGCAAGTTTGCGGAGTGTTCTTAATAGGCGATACAAAACTCATACCACTGAGAGGACATGCACGAGGTATCATAAAATCCTTTAAAATTGCTCTTAAAATAAATATGTTGCATGATTTTGGGTTGTAGATTCGGGTGCCCACGGTCGTATGACAAACCGTGTGTCGAAGTCTCATAAGTTTGAAAAATTAGCAAATCCTTCTCAAGTTTCAATTGCAAATGGTGAGAATGTAAAGGTTTTAGGAAAGGAAAAAATAAAATTAATGTCAAATGAAATCGAAGTCGGCGGTTTTATATGTACCTTGGCCTTTCCTTCCAACTTGCCTATAGGAAAAATCACAAATACCTTGAATTGCTTAGCCATTTTTTCTCCTCACAATGTCATTTTTCGAGGATTGATGCAGCTGAAAAAGACGATTGGTGAATGGTTTTACTTAGATGGTCTCTATTACATATCCAAGAGCAATCACTGAGTGGTTTCAAGCCAAGTTTAACCCTATCCAAGATAATCAATTGTGGCATCAACGTTTAGCTCACTTCTCCACCAATTTTGTCAACTTTATTTCCAAACTTAGGAAATGATGCAATTGTATGTGAAACTTGTCCACTTGTCTAAAGCCACTAGATTGCCTTTTAATTCTTCCTTGTCTAGTATTAGTAAATGTTTTGAACTAGTTCATTCAGATGTATGGGGACCAACTAATGAATCTTTTGATGGTTATATGTATTTTGTGATTTTTATTGATGATTTTTCTCGAAATAAGCATGGTTATATCTTTTAAAGTTTAAGAATGAAGTTATGGAAGTATTTAAGGACTTTCGCCATAACCTTGTTAAAAATCATTTCTCCTCTAAAATTCAAACCTTAAGGTCCGACAATGACCAAGGTACATGTCCCATATCATGAAACAATATTTGAGCATTCATGGCATTATGCATCAAACAAGTCAGTGTTGGCACACCTCAACAAAATGGTGTAGCCGAACGCAAAAGCGGGACTTACTTGAAAAACTAGAGCATTAATGCTACAAATGAATGTACGAAAGAGATTCTCGTCCCAAAGGGTTATGGCGTGCTTACATCATCAATAGATTACCTGAGGTCTTGATTTCAAGTCTCCTCAGAGGTCGTGAAAGGAAGGAAAATTAATCTCTCACACCTTAGAGTCTTTGGTTGTATCTGTTTTGTACATATTCAATCTCATCATCGAGATAAATTGGATCCTAGAGTCAAGTTAAATCTATTTTTCTTGGTTATTCATCTACACAAAAGGGATATAAGTGTTATGATCCCCAACTTAGTGAGATTAATTGTGTCTAAAGATGTTCGATTTTATGAAACTAACCCTTTTTTCAAGAAGTCACATGAAATCACAAGTCAAAGGGATGACATCTTGGATGTGTTTCCATTACCAAGAAATTGAACTTGAGGCTCTACAACAACAAGATCCCAGCCATGCCAACATTGATACATCTCTCAACGAAAGTAACAAATGAAGGGTCTCTGTAATGGTACAACTGCGTAGAAGATGGTGATAATCAAGATGATCCTCACAATATGGTACAAGATGTGAACGAGTGTGAGATAACTCCTCCCGCCCACGACGTAATCCAATGCGTGTTAGGCAACCTCCCACAAGACTTCAAGACTTTGTCACCTACAAACCCACGCATCCCATCTCAAATTATGTGTCGTATAAGAGTGACACCAACCGTACGCCGCATTCCTCAACACTATATCGAGTTACAGTGAGCCTCAAAACTTTCATGAGGCCAATAGCCAAGAGGTGTGGAAGGAAGCCATTCAAGAAGAACTTAAAGCCCTAGATCAACAAAACACATGGAGCATCACCAAACTTCCAAAAGGCAAGAAAGGCGTAGGTTGCAAATAGATTTATAAGCTAAAATTAAAGTCAGATGGATCAATTGAGAGGTATAAAGCAAGATTGGTGGCTCGGGGATTCACTCAAACATTCGAGGTGGATTACAAAGAAACATTTGCACCTGTTGGAAAAAAATGAACAAGATAAGAGTGCTCATGCACGGGTCGTAAACAAGGGGTGGTCCATGTACCAAATGGATGTGAAGAATGCATTCTTGCATGGGTGATCTCAAAGAAGAAGTCTATATGAAATTGCCACTCCGAGCATCCTCAAAAGCGATAGGCCGGATTTAGTGTGCAAATTGCACAAATCCATTTATGGTTTTGAAACAGTCCATGAGCTTGGTATGCCATGCTAAGCTTAGTTCTCACTAGTGTTGGTTTCAAAAGCAGCAATGCTGATTCTTCACTATTTGTTCGCACATGGACTATGGGAAAATTGGTTGTCAGGCCGATGTAGATGATCGATAATTACAGGTGATAATGTTGACGAGATTTTCAACCTCAAAGTCCTCGACAAGGTTTGCAATTAAAGACGGGATATTGAAGTACTTTCTTGGTATAGAAATGGCAACCTCGCACAAGGGACTCTTTTTCTTAACCAAAGGAAATGTGTCCTAGATTTGCTCGGAAAAGCTAAATACATGAGTGATGCTAAACCATTACCCTTCGACAAGAAGCTCAAACCTAGCTTGAAGGAATGCCACTCGCGGATATAAGTTATTACGGCTGATTGGTAAGTTGATCTACCTAACAATCACGGACACGACATCACATGCAGCCAAGTATTGTGAGCCAATCTAAATGACTCCGACAACACTTCGAGCATTTGACCCTTGTTAAAGGATCTTACGCTATTTAAAAGGATCGGTGGGTCGTGGTATCATCGTGAAGAAGAATGACAACACACAAATCATAGGGGTATTGTGATGATGATTGGGTAGGGAATGCAATCAATCGCAAGTCCACCATCAGGCTTTCTTGTACGTTTAATGGTGGAAACTTGGTCACGTGGAAGAAGAAGCCAGCTGTCATCGCGATCAAGTTGGTCAGTATCGTAATGGCTTCAACTACGTGTGAGTTGATATGGCTTAAAGCGTCTTCATGTGATTTAGGTGTTCCTACAACTCTTCCTATGTCCTTATTTTGACAATCGTGCAATACGATATAGCATCAACCAGGTGTTTCACGAGAGGACGAAACACATTGAAGTTGATTGTCATTACATTCGTGAACAAGTTCAATCACAAGTGATTCAGACACATTATACAAAAAGCTTCGACCAACTGGCTGACATCTTCACCAAGCCCTTGGCTTCTCATCAGTTTAAATGAATTTTGTCCAAGCTTGGATCCATAAAACTTTTGGATCCAGCTTGAGGGGGAGTATTGGATATTAGCTCTTAATTCAAGGAATAAAACAAGGATCTTAATTCAAGGAGCAAAATAAAGAGCTTAATTCAAGGAGTAAAACAAGGAATTTTTAATTCAATGAGTAAAACAAGGAATCATTAATTCAAGGAGTAAATCAAGGAATGCTTAATTCAAAGAGTAATTGAAGGAGTAAAATTTCCTTATAAATAACTATACAATTGTAATAAAAACATAAAGAAAATAATAAGAGTTCTTTTGTGTAAAGTTATTTTTTATTTTTTCAACAAGTTTGTTAATGAGTTTTATTACAGATAAATTGTATAGTAATTAATGATTAAGTTTTTTTCATTATTAAGTTGACATGAAGCTAATATAGTTATTACTCAGCTTTAATTTCATGGATTATGCAAATATGCATGGCTACCCCACAATCTTGCTGCACTATGGGCCAAGTTTCACTCTGTGGAGATTTTTAGCAGTTTTTCTTAATCCAGACTTGTGAACTATATTATTGTAAACTTTATAATTATTATTATTGATTCATATTATTCTTCACTTATTTGAAAAAAAAAGGGATTAGGGAATTCTTTACAATCACATAATGGAAGAAAGTAGTGCAAGCTGGACCTTTTTGTAGGGTTAATACATTTATTTATTTTTTTACCATTGGTTATTGCAAAAATATTACAAATATTTAAAATGTAACAAAATTATTACTGAGTTTAAGTTGTTGTTATATAAATACATTTGATGTTAGTTTAACGGGAAAAAATTAATGGAACTATTTTAGCAGTAATGATATTTATGTGACTTTTTTTCTATTAAATTTTCACAAATTTTAACAAAATTGATATTTATGTAACAATTATCATTGTTCCTTTCCTTCAGAAAAAAAAAAACTAGTTTATCCCTTTTGGTAAAAAGGCAGCCCATTTCTGTGGTCTTTAATCTTTTGAAAAGAATCCAATTATACAAGGTTATTGGGCCCTTAAGATATGTTTGACCCAAGACTATTGATCCTGTATCCATAATGCTAACAAGGATATTACGGGGAATTATTTTAACAATAAAAATGTGAATAGTTTTAAAGAGAGATATAAATTCATATGTTTAGAGTTACTCATGTATTTACTATAGTGTCCTCTTTTCACTCTTATTTTTATTTTTGTTTGTCTATATCTCTCTTTTAAGGCAATACGTACTCTTAAAATATAATTGAACAACATATAAAAATTATTTATTTTTGATCAATTTCAATCCGATTTGATCCAAACGGATTTTAGAATTTTACATTCGAATACAATCTGATAATATAATCAATTCGAATCGATCTGAATCTTAACAGGTCGAATTTTTTTACATCAAATAAGATAATATTGATATTGAAATTTATTTATAAATTATTATCATATATAAAACACAATATACACAAATTTAAAATTTAAATTGATATTTTTATTTACAGTCACGACTAAAAAAATTAAAACAATAAGAAATATGAATATGAACGGATTATAAAATCTGTTAATCTGAATATAAACGGATTATATAATTCTCGATCCAAATCTTATTCGATTATAAAATTTATCAATATAATTTGATCTAAATCCGATAGATTGAATCAAATTTATTAATTTAATCAAATTAATCGAATTATTTAATCATTCTTATCTTATATTAACAAAAAAAGAAAAAAGAAATTTATCTGTATACAATTAATTTCATTTTCTTTGATAAGTAAAATTCCAAGTTCCATCTTCAAATCAAGAAGTGAAAGTACAATTTGTAATTACTAATCTAATCTATACTGACTAATAATACAATTCACTTTTAATAACCTCCTTCAAATTGAGATGGTTAAATACTATTATACTCCATATTCTCTGTTTCAGATCTCTCTGAGTAGTTAGTTTTCTCAAAAGGGTTGGAAATAAAGAAATAAAAAGCTACTGATAGTTTCTAATTTTTTCAAGAGCATTCATTATTATCCGAATATTCGAAAATGTTTCTTTCACGTTATAACAAAGAGAACAATGATAGTTTCCACTTTCCAGTACAATAGGAAGGCAATTATCATACTAAAAAGCAATATAATATGATATATGTACGTATGAATAATACTTACTTATCGAATACGCGCTTACAATATAATAATAAATAGATTACATAAGATTTCTAATTTTATATTGTGTAAATTAGACAGCTCTGTTTTGCTTGATAATTACATAATTTTAATAATTAATTTCCATCATGAAACAGATCACATAGTTTTATTTTTTTATTTTTTAAATTACATATAATAACACTTTTTTTTTTAAAATCGATAACACAAAAAACTTATTGCTTAATAAATATGATTAAATAAAATAAAATTTAACATTAAATATATTTAAATAATCATAATTTAATTTAAATATAGATAATATATTTTTAATAAAAATATTATTTTTTGATAGTAAATTTTAAATGTGATTTTTATTATTTAAATAATAGTTGTCGGATTATGATTATGTTGCCGAATACTAACGCAATCTACATATATATATATATATAATATTGAATACAAAATGATAAAATCCTAATAAAAGCACTCGCTATCCTTTTACCGAACAAGAGAGGCTGCCAAAATAATAGGAAGATAATTATCTATTAAAATAAAATATTTTATAATTATCTATTATATTAATTATTAATATTTAACTTTACAATTATTTAAAGAAAAAATTAGTATATAAAAGTCTATTTTCTTTAAATAAAATTATTATTTAATTACCTAATTTTAAAAATATATTTATTAATAATTTTATTTATAAAAATATTCTTACTAATATTTTTATTTACAAAAAATATATATTTATTAATAATTTTATTTATAAAAAAAATCATAAAGATATTTTTATTGATAAAAAATTTAAATAAATATTAATAAAGATATGTTTGTCATTTAATCTCCTACTATCAATCAGACAATTACAATTTCTAATATTATTATTTTTATCCCTATTTTATAATTGAAATATTTTTAATAATTTTTATCTTTTAATATAAATTTAAAATTATTAAAAAAATTTAACGTCATTTTTATAAATAAAAAAAAACTAAATATCATCTTCTAAAAATTAAAAAAATTAAATAATAATAATTATATAAATAAAAATATCCTTCTACCCATAAATTACACATAAAATATACAAAAGGTAAAACATAAACGACATAAACCCCTTTCCGTCGTTGAAATTCTGTGAAAGTGTGAAGGTCGTCTCCCATTTCTGATTATATATCCCACTTTTCTCATTTTTGTCACAACATAGCTAGTAATTGTTGAGAAGGCAGGTGCAATTTCAAATTAGGTTTTGTCTAAAAATGTCATCTTCATCGATCGTGTCTTGGAGGGACAACAGTGGTGAAGACGACAGCAAAGCAGAAACAAGTGGAGAAAACTACAGAAGCATAAGCGAAATCATAGAAGAAGATGATTTTAGCAGCAGAGACGTCCCAGATGAAATCAAAGAGCTATTCGAGATTAAAAAGTATTTGCCCATGCCATCTATTAAAGAAGATCTGTTAGAAATTGAAAGGGGTAGTACTTTTTCTTCTATTGATGAAAACAATAACGTTTATGTTGGAGTTGGGAAGATTGAGTCGAGTATGGATGCTCTAGTATGGACGTTAAAGCACGCCGTTAATCGATCGCCGTCGAGTTTCATGGTGTGTTTGGTCCATATTTACCCGGAGATCCACCACATTCCAAGCCCATGTAAGTTAATTTTAGCTGATTGTCATTTTTTGGTTTATTGTGTTCACTGATCATTAATTTGTTGAAAAGTCAACTGGTCAAAAAGTTAAGTGTCTTTCTTAAAAAAAAAAACTTTAACAAAAAGGTGAATTTGACAACCTGGAGATATTAATTGAGTCTGAACTCTTAACCATCATGATAGCTTCACGACAATAATGATATTTTTTAAAATAAGATAAGAAAGACTCTCATGTCCTCATACACATATAGACGAAAACGAATTCGAATCTTAGGTTCTCTCATTATACACAGTAAACATAGAACAAGGTCAAGCAATACAATTTGTGATAATAATAATAATAATAATAATAATAACTTCATAAGGATTATTTACTCGTCGTTCTGAACATATGATGGTTCTTAATTCATACTATTTTATATGATTCGCCTTGGTTACACAACAATTTTTTTTTTTAACACAAGTTGTTTAATTATATGTTTCGTTGAAATTTTGAACGTCATGCGTTCTTCTTTGAATGTTGACCGATACGCAGAGACTAAAGAGCAACATAACCTAAATCACTGGTAAAGTGGACCAAAGAAAAGTTGATTCGTAGTTTTCACCGTTGATTTTGAAAAAAATCTAAACCTCACTTCATCTTTATTCAAAAATAAATTATAACTTTCATTAATTATTACGATATTTAATAATAAATTTTATTTATAATAATTAATAAAAAAATAGATATATTAACGTTAATACAATCCCAACCTGCAATTATAAAACTACTTATGCGAATTAATGTTGTAATTATAGAACTACTTGTTTATGAGATTTGTGTGTGAATTGAATTGCATATAGCTAGACTCATCAATTCATATTGTTGCAAATATTAGAGTTTGTAAATGTTTGACGGTGAGTTTGAAGCTCGTGACAGGCCTAACCATTCTGGCTGCTGATTATATGTATTAGATCAGGAATGTGATAAACAAATAAGTTAAATTATATGTTTGATTAAAAATATTACATTAAAAAAAATAACTTTGTAAAATGGCTTTTGGGATCAGAAAGAAAAGGAAGTCGGATTATATAATCTACTAATTATTTTTCCCCTGCTGATTTTAATGGGAGATTTAGAATATGGAGTTGGATTATATTAGAATATCACATTCAAAGTTCTGGAAGGGGAGGGAGAATTAGGAACTAATAATATGTATTGTTATGAATAATAGTAGGAAAGCTTCCAGTGAGTCAAGTGAGTTCAGAGCACGTGAAGAAATACAAAGCACAACAAAACGCTAAGCGAAGGGAGTTCCTTCAGAAATTCCTTACAAGATGCTCAGCTGCCAAGGTGCAAAACTCACTACTTAAATGTTCTTGATTATTCACTTTGAGGGAAATATATGTAACACTCTCTTGCATAAATGACCTAATTATTCAACTAAGTTTACTTTTAGTTCCATTAGTAAAAAAAATAATAATCATATGTTAGTTTTCTTATCACATTAAAAGATACTCATTTACGTAGTAAAATAAATATTTTTTTATTTGTGTACGTTAAAAATGAAACTTTATATGCAGTGCAATTAAACCTATATATAATCTCATTACATCAGTTCTGATTATTGAACCCAAATGACAATGAAAAACAGGTTAAGGTGGATACTGTTTTGATCGAAAGTGATTCAGTTGCAAAAGCTATGTTGGATCTCATCTGTATTCTCAGCATTAAAAACCTAGTCATTGGTACTACCAAATCCAAAGCTAGGTATACTCTTTATATCATATAGATTATGCCTTAGATTCATGGAGAATTTTATTTTGGTATATACATTGATTGATTTCAACTTTTGATAATGGATAGGAAATTAAGGTCTAGGAGGTCAGGAAGTGGAATAGCTGAGCAGTTGCTTAAGAATGCACCACAGACTTGTCAAATAAAGATCATATGTGACGGAAACGAAGTTGTAATTGATAATACTATTGAGTTCCCATCTTCAAGGAGCAGTAGTACTGATAATGACTCCAAATCTCCACACTCAAAGGGGGATGTTCAGCACAGAGATTCATCTTCGTGGATGTGTTTCAAAGCCAAGTTGGGAGAGTGTTAACAATCAAAGGTTTCAGTCCATCTGCGGGGATAGCTCAGTTGGGAGAGTAGCAGACTGAAGATCTGAAGGTTGCGAGTTTGATCCACACTCACCGCAATTTGTTTTTGTTATGCATTTTTTTCTCCCTTCTTCATGTGATTATGCTTTGTGCATGGTGGTACCTTCATCTAGCCCATTCCAGTCTTTTCCCTGCAAAATGTGAATGGTTTTAGAAGGCATTCTAAGAAAATATTTTGTTCATTGCCAAGTAACTGAAGGTTGTTTGTTACTTGAAGTCGAAGAGGTTTGTGATTGCAGTTCAAACGTTGTTATTTGTACATGCTTGGCTCAGAGTTGGTTAGCAACTACGTGTTCATTGTTTTATTCAAAATCGCATGCTTTCATTTATCTTTATCGTTGTTTTAGTGCAGCAATTAGGAGTTTAACAACGAATTTCACTGATGCTTCTGCAAAACGACCGTTCAAAGCAAATCAAGCGAGCTATTTTGAATACCTTAAATATAGCATAGAGTTCACGCAAAAAGTATGAGATGCAAATTTAGGAACTTTTGAATATAAAGAACAACAAGAAGAACAAACATACAATTCCTAGTTGGCTATCAAGAAAAGAACTTTGCTAATGAATCCTTGAATGCAATCAAGAGAAGTTCAACCCCTGTATCAACCCTCTCAGTAAGGAAAAAACAAGTACAAAAATAAACAGAAATCATTTGCAGTTGATATTGATTACCACTAGAAGAAATCAAACTCTAGATAATTATCGGAGCCCTTCTTATGGGCAACTACTGTAGGTATAGGTGCCTTTTCTGATGATGCTGTTGGAGGAGGTACACACTCAATCCCAACAGGCTTGGGGATCTCGGGTGGGGTAGCACACCGTATTAAAGCCCAATTTACACCTTCGAAGAAAGGGTGTTGTTTAATTTCAGTTGCCCCACGTTTACATGCTAACCTATGCTGTGGTTCCTTAACAAGCAACCCCCGTATAAGATCTCTGGCAGCAAAACTAACAACTGGTGCTTCTGGAAACCGAAGAGGTTGCCCGACAACATTGAACAATGTTGCTCGATTCCCAGATCCCTTGAAAGGAGTCTTACCAAACAACAGTTCATACAGAAAGATCCCAAAAGTCCACCAGTCAACAGCACTTCCATGACCTTCACCTTTAATGATCTCAGGAGCCAAATACTCGTGGGTCCCAACAAACGACATTGATCGAGCATCACTTGGCTCTGCCATGAGCTCAGGTAATGGGCTGACTTGATTTCCAATGTCATTCTTGGGTTTTCTTTCCTTCTTGGACTTGCTAGAAAAGAGGCGGGGTGAGAAGCATGTTGTAGGAGCTACACAGGATGGCTGAATACAAGAAGGCTCAATGCAAGCAGGTTGAACACAAAATACAGGGTTTTTCCGCAAGGGGTTAGATTCGCTTAAGGATGAGGTTTTGACAAGTGTTGGACTAACGGAACAACGGAGAGATAGGTCAAAGTCAGAGAGCATTATATGCCCATCTTCCCTCACTAGCACATTTTCTGGCTTGAGGTCTCGGTAGATGATCCCGAGCATGTGGAGGTATTCAAGAGCAAGCAGGACTTCTGCTACATAAAATCTGCAAGTCAAGATGAAAAAGAATATTTGTTACCGAAAATTCCCCACAAATCAAAGCACAATCCCACTCAGCCACCCAAAAGATCCCCGTGATGATAATTGTAGCTTCTAAAAGCACCAGATATAGCTGGCATGTTAGGAAACATAATGCTAATAAAGAATCCTCCCCCTTTAGGATTGACGCATTTCATTTCAACTGTGGAATCTATATGAACTCGCACAATTTCACTATTCATGAAAATATATGTATTCATTTGGCAAATAAGAACCAACTTGTTCCTGGTAGATCAATCTGTACATAAAGCTTGAAGTAAAACAATAGTAATGGTGAATATAGACTGACCCATTTATGATATACAAGATTGATATATATGGGTGTGCACGCGCACGCACACGCGATGTTTTATTTAGTGTTGTATATGTGCTGAGAGAGAGAGAGAGAAAACAGGAAGAATAGTGAGAAAGCTTAGACTAGAAAACCTGGAACAGAGGAGAGAGTAAAAATAGAAGAGATAAATAGAGAAAACTAAGAATTGATATGGTTTATCTGAGATACTAGGATCAAAGGTATTCAATTGGGATGGAATATCCCATGGTGGCAAAGCTTATAGTATAATCTATGAATTTTGTGAACTCATCCTATCTTATTCCACTTATTTTTTAGTGAGATAGGATAGTACAAAATGAGATATCTTATTTGTTCCAAATAAGTCTAAATAGGATAAGTAAAATTACCAAAATAATAGAAAAAAGAAACATAATTATCTAATAAATTAATAACTATAATTATTTAGAATAACCATGATTCCATTAAGAACAACTTTAAATGGGATGGGATGGGATAAGATGAGATTTAAATGGGATGGGACAACTTTAACTCATGAGAGACATTAAATGAAACATAAGATGGGATGGTACAACCTATTTAATATCTCTAATTAGGATACAAAAATCAAGAAGTACATGTAAACAGACACGATATCTCTCTATCCCAATCATATCAATACAAGACCATTAAGGCCATGAGAAGGTAAAATTCAAATTTTAACAGAATAGTTCCTATCTATTCAAATTAGGAACATAAGGGTAAAAATAATTCTAATTTTCTACAGTTTTAAAGAATTCTAGTCAAGACACAAAGTCAGTATCCCAAGATAATCACAGAAACTAAATGGTGATTGGAAATTTGGAATGAAACAAGCATGATTAAGTGAAAGAGGAATGCTAAATATGATATAGAAGAACATACTTTACTGCTTGCTCAGAAAAATGTTTCCCTGGCTGCCTTTGCCTAAGAGTGTGCAAGTCTCCACCAGGACAGAACTCCATAACCAAGCACGAGAACTTATCTGTTTCAAAGTGGGTGTATAGCGTAGGGAGAAAGGGATGGTCCAGAGACTGCAGAATTTCTCTTTCTGTCTGAGCACGAAGAAGCTTCTTACGACTGGCTAGAGACCCCTTGTCCATAACTTTCATTGCAAAATAACATTTAGTTCCACTGAGTTCTGATAGATAGACGCTTCCAATATCCCCACAGCCCAACCTCTTTAGAAGTCGGAAATGACCCAAACCTAAAACCCCATCTCTTATTCGGATAACTTGAATAGCTTCCGACCTCAAGTCATTTGCTTTATGAGGCTTGCTTATACTGCTGCTAAAGCTGCTAAAACTGCTCTCATCACTCACATCACTGCTTGTGCTTCCTCTGCAAATACTGCTCTTGCCACTCTCAACAAAATCAACTCGATCACTAATCTTTACACTTCCACTGGTCTTGGCAAGACTGCTGCTCCCGTCACTAAATTTGGCAGACACTGAACTGTCCTTCACACTTTCATATACTGAAGTCTTCTTTTCTTGACTGAAAGAACTTTCTAGTGATCCACGATTATCATTAACTGAGGAATCTGCCTCAGTTGATGCTCCGTCAAGACTAGGTGACAATGAGGTTGAACTAAATTTATAAATCAAGGAATCAGTAGATACGTTTTGACTTGAACTTGTAAACACCTTTTCTTGAGAAGTTTCAATAGCATTCTGTTTTGATATGCTTTGTGGCAATGGCCTAATATCATTAGTCTGAATCGATTGAATACCAGTTGTTTTCTGCTGCCGTCTAGGGGATGTTCTCCCACCAATTTTTGAGGCCATTAGAGATAGCTAGGACTGTTATGATTAACCAGATTGAAAGAATTCATTATCTACCACCCATCTATGTAATGCCATATACTCCATTAACAGCCAGAAAGCTCCCTCAACCATGTCAAATAACAATACTTCATGCATTAGAGACAACAAAAGCAAGTTATAATAAAATAGTTTAAAACATTTGTGACACAAATCTGACTTCCTTGCACATAAACACTCGAAAAGTGATCCTACATGTACAAAAAACTATACGAAAATATTCACCATTCAATTTTTATATGATCCAGTTATTCACATGATTTTAAATTTAATACCTTCTAAAAAAATGTTTTTTACGTTATACATATTAAAATAAACATGTGTGCATATCGTAGAGAGGATTAAAAATGAAACTAAATTTGTGAAGGGAAATTATGTAATGCAATTAAACCAAATATCCAGTAAATGAAAGACAAAATATTATGAAAATAGAAACCATAGCCACTAACCCGTTTCCCTTTGGCATGACCTGACATTAGATTAAGCAGAATGATAAAAAAGCACAGCCAAACTGAGCATCGATTATTACAAGAATTTGAGAGCCCGTGTCATATTACAGAAACATATTATAGGTTCTGATAAATCGACTCAAATATAGCAACTTCCGTGAGCTAAAAACAATGAGAAAATGACAACAACTTTTCCCAAGAAAGAAACGGATTTGTACAAAAAGCTAGAGGCACGCATCGATCAGGTTATTTTGAAAGGATGTGAATAACAAACTACCAGACTTGAGCAACAAGTCGTTATAAATTCCTCCAAAGTCCCAAACCAGGAAAATAAAAGCCAAGGGAACAAGTGAAATTATACTGAACAAATATGAAGTATTTACAGAGCGAGAGAAACTAATGGCAAAGTCAAACAAATAAGTTCACAATAGAATGCAGTGCTCTAGAGAGATTTTAACCATTTTAAATGGACATAATATGCCACTAATTAAGAGCAGGAACATGATCAAATACCAATTACTCAAAAACTAGATCCAAAATCAATGAGCCATAGCTTTGAGTGAAAACCCAATACAGATCTATGAACTAACAGAGACCCAGATGCAAAAAGCTGGTACAAAAGGCAAAGAAATGCAAACGCATCAAAGGAAGGCACTTGAAAAGAGAAAGCTTGAAAAGTACCTAATTTCAAGGATCAAACTGGAGGGGCTTTGCTTTGGCACTGAAAAAGGAGAAGCACTATGGAAAGAGAGCATCCATCTTATAGCATAATACCTGGGTATAGAGCGAGAAAGCGAGGCAAAAGAAAGAAGCAGCTTGACACACACACACACACACACAGAGAGAGAGAGAGAGAGAGAGTAATGAAAATGGACTGGGCCTCCGATTCCGGTGGACTATTAGGCGGAGTGAAAGAGAGACAGGGGTCAAAAACTCAAAGCTAAAGTGAATGGCTTTTCTCAATTTTATTTTATTTTATTTTAATCTTAGATTTTCTTTTCATTTTAATAATAACTCCATTGATTTAATCACCATTCACCAAACATCTCCGAATTCTCTGACCTGTCTTCCATGCTTTTGTCCAAAAAAACTAAAACTTCCTCCTATTTTTCTTTTCATTTATTGAACTTTTCGATTACTATTTATTAATACAAATTACATTTTATTACACTATGTTGGCCTCTATAATTTTGCTCTTAGTATAAATTAGTCTTTTATTTTTTTATTTTTTTAATAATATTATTTAACATACTATTTGTATAAATTTGAAGAAGTATACAAAATGACTCATGTTCCATCGATATTGTTTTATTATCGATACATTCAAACTAAACATGCATCTCTTTGTAATATCTACTATTATATAATAGCAACGTCTAGAAATTTTGCTAGGATAATTTGACTCAATTGTACATTAAAAGCCTGCTAATTAATCATGATTCGTAACCTCATTAGCAATTTTGTCAATGTCAGTGGGTAATATATAATTGATATATGGGTTCAGCAAATAATGGGAAGCATGCTCGACATTTCTGGAATTATAATAATAACTAATTTTTTAACAAACAGTTTTTTTTTTCTTAATTTTATCTTTTAACAATTATTTTATTTTTTGGTATGTCTGATATAAAGTTTACTATTATTATAAAAAATTATCTTATATAGATAAAATTTAACACAAAATTAGATATCATTAATAAGCATTTTTATTTTGAATTAACGTCTTGTTATTAATTCCATATTTTATAAAAATAGTTATAAGATAAGATTTATTATTGTTATAATAATATCCTCGTATAAATCTTATCATCAAAACGATTATATAATAAAAACTTAAAATTAGATAATCTTTTCTTAACAAGTAACATCTTTCTCTTATAATCAATTAATCACAATAGCTAATAATCGGCATAATATTATAAATCAAGTGGATAATAGAAGCTACCCCAAACTAATCAAAATATGGTCTTATATATTAGTTAAATTATCAAAATCAATTATAGAAAATTTCATGAACACTAGCTAGGGTAACACGCGCTAGAAAATTCTTAATAAAAATCGCAACTATTACAAAGGTTTCTAAAATACTAAAATTATTGAACGTAGAAATATTATTAACTTTATTAATCTTTCTTAACGTTGAGGGAGGTTTGTAATTATTAGTATATATAAAAAATTGAATGTTATTTTAATTTTTTTTAATTATTTTTGCTCTTTTTTTTCATGTTTGGTACATGATAACACAAATTTTTTAATTATGTTAAAAATAAAAGTTTAATTCTTTTATTATTTTTTATAGTAATTTAATAGTTTGTTTTGAAAAGATGATAACAAATAACAGATGATCAATTTATTTATTTTTTTTTATAATTTTTTAATTATTATTGAGATATCATTTTTTATATATTATTAAGTTTAACAATATAAAACAATGAATGTAAAATTTATAAAAATAAAAAAAAATTAAAATTTAATTATTTATTTTTAATTTTTTATAACAAAATAATTAAATTATTATAAAAAATAAACTATTCTGATTAATATAACTAAGTAATTTTAGGTGCATTTGTCTCTTCTTCTTTTTCTATTTCTCTTTCATTAAATTTAAGTTTTAATATTTAAGATTTATGTTTATAATTTCATAATTTAAAATAATATATATATATATAAGATTTTAAAATTTAAAATTTATTGTTTAGAATTTTACCGCAAAAATAATATATATAAAACACCCGCCCCTATTGAAAACATGATATTAATTTCTACTTATAATTTCTTTCGAATTGAATGAAGTTGTTTGTCAATTTATTATGAAAAATTAAAACTTTATTAAGTAGTCATAAAAAAACTTTATTAAGTCGTTAACAACGACCAAATAAGCAAACAAATATACAAGAGTTTTGTTATTATTATTATTATTATTATTATTATGAATGATGGTAATAATTTTAGTGGGGAATTTTATACGAGATTAAGTATAAATTGTATATTTTAATATTTTCAAAGTAATATTATTTATTTAAGTGTTTTAATTCAAATGCGTCCTTATTTGTGGATCGTATTTGAGCATACTCGAATTCTAACTACATGAAAAGTTTAAACTCAAACTTAATTATTAATTTAATCAGTTATTAAAATTGTTACATAACCAACCTATTTATTATGAAATTAATTTGACACTGACTTTCTACCCATTTAATAAAAAGGTTGGGTTATTACATCAAATCAACCTAATTAAAATATTAATACTTAAAAAATTTAATAATAAATTTGAATGATAATATTATTTGTATAAATTATGTTATATTATTAGATATAAGTATAAATAAATTATAAGATACAAGTGAATGTTATATAATATGTATTCAACCAAAAATAAATAAAAATAATGTTTTTTTTATTAAATAATTAATGTATTATCCAAGTCAACTCAACTTAATCTTGTTATTAAATCATTAAACTATTTTTACTCTAATTTAATAACAATACACCTAAATTTATCTTAAAAACCTTAGTTCATGTGTCTTATTAAGAATCATTACTCTACTTTTAAAAGTTAAAAATTCAAATATTGATTAAAATAGTTATTCATGACATATATATATATATATATATATATATATATATATATAACTTTGGTTTAGACAAACTTACAAAGGTTTATTAGTTATATTAGTTAAAATACTTCAATACGTTTTTTTTATTTTTATAACAGTTTAATCATTTTATTATGAAAAATGATAAAATAAAAACAAATGAATAGATTTTAAATTTTAAATTTTTATTAATTTTATAATCATTATTATCTATTAATAAAAATAATATGTTAATAAAATGTAATGAAAAAATAAAATAAAAAAAATTGTTATTTATTTCTATACCATCATTTTTTTTATAAAAATGATTAAATTATTATAAAAATTAACAAAAATAAATAAATTATTCTTTTTAACGTAATAAAAAAAATTATAATATCATAAATTTTATAAATAAATAAACTTAAACATGAATTCTATTTAGCTATATTTTTAAATATTAAATATATGTTAATTAATTACTCATATTTAATTTTAATTACACTCATGTGAGTATAATTGATCGTGAGTGCTACCAAATTATTGTTAAATACTTCCTAATTTACAAACTATATTATATTAATATTTTTAATTATTATGTTTTTTAATAATTTTTTAATAATATAAGTTATTTGATATAATACTTCTTATTTATAACATATTTTTTTTATATTATATTTATAATTAAGTATAATAAGGCTTATATAACTTAAGAGGACTCAATAACATTTTTTTATTCTATTATCAATTGATGTTGTAATATCATATTAAAGTAAAAAAAAATTGTGAGCTTTTTAATCCTAAAATATTAATACAATGGATAGATATATTAATAATATTTATAAATTTTATTATAATATAAATTTTAATCAATATAAAAATAATTTATTCTACCCAACAATCATAAGTTTTAATAAGGTACAGAATAAACTATATATAACATTAGTTATTAAATTTATAATTCATACTCAATTTTTTAATCTTTAAAAAATTTAAATCATAAATTTAATTATCGAATTTTTAAAATTTGCTTGAAGTTTGAGACAGGCAAAATATCTGAATATATATATTTAACCTCTTATATCTTGGTCTCCTTTTCTCGATTCAAACAAATTAAGTAAATTATTCATAAAATTTAAGAACATCATATAAACTTAAATTATTTACATGCATTTATTTAAAATAATAGAATTTAGAAATTAAAGGATAAATACATAGTTTGAAAGCATTTATAGAGGTTCGAGCTTACAGCAGAGACCACATGAGAATCCTCTAATTCAATTTTTAATAAATAAATATTTAACTGTAATATTTTTAAATTATAATTAAGATAAACTTATAAAATAAAATTATAACTAACCTAAATTTTAATATTTAATATCTTAAAAAATATAATAATTTAAACATATTTTATTAAAATAAAATATATACATATTTTTTTAAATAAAAAATAATTAATACTATTTTTTTTACTATATATAATATTTTAAATAAATATAAATTCTAAATCCTCCACTCATCACACTTCATTTATCCATATTTTTTAGATATTATTTTAATATAAATTTTTATTTTATTAGGAATTGTCTATATACACTTAATTGAGGACATTTATACTATTTTTTACTATTTCTTTCTTTTTAACTTTGACAGCTTTTTTCTTTCCATTTTTAACATTTATTACATATTTTAATATATTTTTTTATACTCTTTTCAACCATTCTCCTTTCTGTACCGGTTAGAATACCAACATCTTTCCTTATACATAAATAAGTATTCAAGAAATTTAATAATAATATTTTGAATATATATATATATATATATTATAGAGATCGAATGAATTTTGGTCAAACGAAAAATATTTATTAATTATTATTTTTTGGTAAAAGAAAGAGATTTAGTAATTAGTATGGGAAACAGGAAAAATAGGTCCTCTTTGTTTCCAATAATATTCTGAAGGTATATAATTTGAAAAATCAATTTTTTATTAAATAATTATAATTTAATTTATTACTTTTAAAAAATGTAATTTTGTTTCTCAAATTATAAATAAACAACCAATTTAATTAATTCAATTAATTTAATTTTTAATTTTTTAAAATATATATATTTTTATTTTACAAAAATAAGTGTATTATATTTTTAGATATACATTTTTAAGTTATAAAGAAAAATATATGTGTAACTCAAGTTATTAGAAATAAAATTTCATCAATAAATAAAAATTATATTATAGAATTAAATGTGTATATATTTTAACACGTTATATATTTTAAGTAATATGTGTATAAATTTATATTTTTTAATATTGATTCTCTTATTTAAAAAAAAAACAAACAAACAAGAATCATTGAAACCTAACCGAATTATTCATGAAAGATAAATAACCACCAACTATTCCCTACACAAAATGATAAATATGTGTTGGCATTATTTTGGTACAGTGGCATCCAAAGTTTATATATATATTTTATGAGGAGTGCAAATTAATGTTACGAGTTTGATACCATCACGTGAGTTATGTTATATTATTTCAAAAAAAAAAATGTCGAAAGCATGGTACATTTTTATTTTTTTTAGGCAGAGATTGTAGTAGAATTAGTCATATTTTAACTACTCCGATCCGTACCTTTATTTTACCTCACATCAATTTGTTAATAGCTCTTTTCAATTTAATTTTTTTAGCTTTACTTTTGTGCATGGACATGATCTAGAAAGTGGCCACCTCTTGTATGGGTTTTGATGAGTTTAGCTTTATCGCATTAAATTTTTTTAATTAAAAGGTGTTTGATATTATTATGATGGTATATTAGCGTAATTTTATTTTTGACTAATATTTCTAATTTTTAGTTAGTTTTGTGTTACTAGTTATGGATATCGTTTTAGCAAGGGAATAGTTTAGTTAGGATTTACATCGGTATCTCTAAGTTTTGTATGGCATTATTACATTGTAAATATTATTAATATATTATTTTTATTATTATAAATTTATATATATTATTTTTATGTTAATTAAATGAGCAGAGATATTATGTTTCTTATAAACTTTTTATTATAATGTTGTTTTTTTTTTCATAAAGTTTTAAGTTTCTGGGTGATATATGTAGCAACAAGCATACTTTCTGGTTCTTGATGACATAATGGATACTCTGATCACATGCGCCGCGGCCATACTTGCTGGTTCAGACTGCACAATGTTTGTTATAGGAGTGAATTAATAAACGTTGGATCTTTTTACTCTGCTTTTCGAGTTAGTATCTCGTTAATTAGAACCCACATTTCAAGAATTCTTAGTAAACACTTCAGAGACAAGTCATACTATGTTGATTTGGTTGATTTATTTAATGAGGTTAAAATTGAGATGCTGAAATCTAGTAATATATATTCTTCATTCATAGGTGGAGTTTCAAACTGCCTCAGGACAGATGATAGATTTGATTACTACTAGTATTGAAGGAGAAAAAGATTTATATATCCCAAGTATTCATTGTCAATGTGAGTGAACAAATTCAATCACTTCTATACCAATAGAATGTAATCCACAACTCGTGATGCTTATTTCTTTTTTCTAATGAATGTTTTGAATCTCTTGCAGGCATCAGCGTATTGTTCAGCACAAAGCTACCTATTATTCATTTTACCTGCCAATAAGTATAAAATTATCATGACAAGAAAGCTTGCAATGTTATTTGATAACATCTCAATTTTTAATTTTGAAAAAAAAAAAAATATAAAACTTTATTGATAATTAATTTTTAATTTTAATTTTAAAAAATATAAATTAAAATTAAATATTACTTATTTATAACCGATTCTTATTTTTTAATTTTTAACCTTTTAAATTGAAGTTCAAATTAAAAACTTATTTTCTATCGATTTAATTATGTTTTTAATAATTTTGAATAAGTTTGAGTATAATTTTATTATTAAATTTTGGCATCTGGAATAAAAAAAATTATAAAATTAATTTTTTTGAAGTTAGAATTTCAAAATTTTAAAAATATAAATAACTATAAATAAGTTATCTAATTTAAAAATTTCTAAAATTTAAAATTGACACTTAGGAATTAAAATGGTTACAAATGATCCTAATATCTTGTTTCTCATTTTCATTTTCTTCCGTTTCCAGTGTTGCTAGTTGATACAGTACGTACTTACTAAAGACTATTTGCTTTATATTCTCCGTATGTTCTCAGGTTGCATGTGCATTGCTTATGTCGGGCGAAAATGTGAATAACCATATTGATGTGAAGAACATTCTCTGTTGACATGGGATCTACTAGCTAACTTTCCTAATAATTATTTATTTGTAATTTAAAAATAATAATTATTTTATTAAAATTAAAAAAATATAATTTAAATAATAATAATAATAATAGAACTATGTGTATCACATTATATTCTTAAGATATAATGATTAAATAATAATAATAATAATAAAATTACATCACATTTTTTATTTGATAAATTTTAAAATATTTAATCTATTAAAAGAACCTAACTCTGTATAATTTATAGAAATTATACAACAATAAAGATTATTTTTTTTACCTTTATGTATGTATTTATCTCTTTTTTTTTTCTCTTTGTTCTCACCTATCTTTCTTGCTTCTTCTTTGTTTTCCTCTATTTTTTCTTTTCTTTTTCTTTATCTAATTTTTTTCTTCGTTTTCTCTATATCTTCTGTTCTCTGAATTAGTATATATATATATATAATTTAAATCAAAAACAAAAATTGAAAAATTGAAGAAGAGAAATAGAAATTCAAAAAATAGAAATCGAAGAAAATGAAACAGAAATTGAAGATGAAATGCTTACAATTTTTAATGCATAATTTCTAACAATCCTTCACATGAAGAAAAAAATGACATAGATTTTAAATTAAATTTTGACATGAAAATAGAGTTTAAAGTATATATTACCTTACTGTTTGTATAGTAGACGCGATGTCCTTGAACTGTTTTGCCTTTTATGTAGATGATGACATACTTCACACAAGAGTCTTTCTTGACACAATTCAGTTATTACTGTTATGTGTCAAAATATTGTATTTTCTCTGATAATTATCAGTATATCTTTCTATTATTTCTGTTCTGTCTTTTTTACAAGAGTTTAAGATATATGTATATAAGGAAAATGAAAATTAAACAATAACCATAAAACCTGCACATCCAGGTTTTATGGCTCCACTAATATTTTGTCTGCTCCATGTTTTACTCCATTGAGCATTTGCGGTTCCAGCTTAACGTTTTAACACACACCAACACTCCTCCTCAAGTTGGCGCATATACGTCTCTCTTACGCCCAACTTGTCGTTGTAGGTTCCTCATACGAGACACGAAAGTATATCACCCAATTGATCTTCTCGACTTAACAAATGGAAGCTTAATAATCTTTTCTTCAAGATTCTCGTTTGATGAACCCGATCCACTTCAACGTGCTTCGTGCGATCATGTTGAACTCGGATTGTGAGATATGGCAACGGCCGCTTTGTTATCACAAAATAAGTTCATTTCAAGAGGCAGTGAAGAACACCAATCTCGCTAGAAGTTTTTCAACCAAAGCGAGCTCACATATTCCTCGACCATTCCTCGAAATTCAGCTTCAAAGACCGGATAAGGCAACTACATTTTGCTTCTTGCTTTCTCCACGTGACAAGATTGCCTCCCACGAAAGTAAAGTACCCACAAGAGATTTCTCATCCTTCATATTTCCTCGCCCGGGTCAATCAGATATCCAAGCGACTTCCAATCGACCATTCTTTGAAAAACATAAGTCCTTTCCTGTGGAGGATTTTAAGTAACGAAGTATTCGCACGACCGCATCCATATGGTCTTCACTGGGCAAGGCATGAACTGACTTCTACGACACTCACCGCATAAGCAATATCGGTCGAGTACGAGATAAATATACGAGTTTACCTACCAACCGTTGATATCTCCGTTTATCCGCCGGTACTGTCCACATATTCTCCGAGTTTATGATTTTGAACCATTGGAATATCGACAGTTTACAATCTAGTAGTCCCGCTCTACTAGTAGGTCCGCAGTATATTTCCTTTGAAAGACATACGCCTTGTTTTCGATCTCATACCTCAATACCCAAGAAGTATTTGAGCCCTCCTAAATTCTTCATTTCAAACTCCTTTGACAAATTGTTCTCAGAACTTTAGAGATTTCTTCTTTATCATCCCCGTAATGATCATGTCGTCCTACATAGACTATAAGAGCCGTTATCTTCCCTAATCGATGTTTTGCAGAAAGAGCATGATCGTAGCTTGCTTTCTGGAACCCATATTTCTTCATTGCCGAACTCAACCTACCAAACCACGCCGAGGTGATTGTTTTAGTCCATACAATGCTCGTTGTAATCTACATGCTTTCTTTTCTCGATGTAACAAGATATCCTCCAAGCGGATATCCATGTAAATCTCTTCTTCATGTCACCAGCGAAGAAAGGCATTCTTCACGTCAAGTCGGTGCAATGGCCAATCTAAATTTGTCTGCAAGAGATAACAAAACTCTCACGCTTTTAGTTTAGCCACATTGTGTGAGAAAGTTTCTTGATAATCTATCCCACGTTTCGTGTATATCCTTTTGCTACAAGCTCTCGCCTTGTAACGATCAACTAACCCATCTGCTTTATACTTAATGGAGAAAATCCACTCGCATCCTACCATCTTCCTCCTCGAGGCAACTCGCTCAACACCCATGTGTTATTCTTCTACAAAGGCTCTCAAATTCTCTTTTATAGCTTGAGCCCATTTTGGGATCGTATAAGGCTTCTTCAATGTTACTCGGAATTCGACACGGAGAAAGTGCTCAGGCAAATGCCCCGACAGTTCCGATAACCTGAAGAGATACATAATTTGCTATTGGATACTTGGGTTGTCGTTCTTTTTCTTTCCGGGGGAGTATCGATTTGAGGTTTACCTCGATTGTGTCCGAAAGGTAAAACATAACCAACGATGTATCTATAGCATTAGTTTGTAAACGTGTGATGTGACAGCTTACCTCGCAGTGTTCTCGCAGAGGATCATCTGGTACTCAGAGAATGGAGTGGGTACATCAACCACTTCATCTTCGGAGATTCAATTACTACTTCACCTTCGCTTCTTGGAAGTTCAAGTCTCGGGTCAGATACGGCTCCTCCATATTATTGGCACGATCCGAGCATGTCGGACTCGTGTCTAATATTTCAACCTCAAGCCAATTTCGTTCTTCACCGAACTCTCCTCCCGAAAAGTGTAATTGGATACACCTGATGGGAAAAAATTTCGATTCGAGGAAAGTGACATCCATGGTAGTATAGTTTCTTTTAGTAATTGGATCATAACATCGACTTCCTTTTTTGTACACCATACCCCAAGAATACACATCGGACATCACACGGATCCAACTTAGTTCGTTGATTTTTAAGCAGCGAGGTGGACAAAAGCAACACATCCAAAAATTCGGGCGGAAGCATCAAAATAGTAGGCAAAGGAAGATGATCGTATAACACCTTTAAGTGGAGTCCGAAATTGTAAGGTCTTTGGGGCATTCGATTCAAGAGGGTACACAACAGTAGTAACAAAGATCACTCCTGTTGATTAGCATACGTGCACCGATTAGTAAGGCCCGAGCCGTTTCTAAAATATGTCGATTTTTCTCTCCGCAAATTCCATTTTGTTGTGGGGTTTGTGGAACATGAGGTTTCATGGAGAATACCACTGCTGTCAAAGCATGTCCTAATTGTCAGACAACATACTCCCCTCCATTATCGACCTAAGTATCTTAATTTTTTCGGAAAATCGTGTCCGAACCATGGTGTGAAACATGTGAAATGTAGCAAATACTTCATCTTTATGTTTGAGTATTGCAAAGCCATGTCATTCGTGTACAATCATCAACAAAGATAACAAACCAACGATGTCCCGACGACAGAATGATCGGGGAAGGTCCCCAAACATCGAATGTACCAAAGCAAAAGGAGCCACACTTTTATTCACGCTCATGGATAAAGACGCCCATGACTTTTTGCTAGGATACAAGTATCACATTTGAAAGCCGAATGTGGGATATTTGAAAATAAACCTGTGAGCAGGTGCGTTTAAATACCCGAACGACGCGATGTCCAAATCTACGTACGACATAGCCAACTGCTGCTCTCTGTCACAACCAAGATGTCGTACGTGATTGGCGCTCTTCCCGAACCGAGGTCATCCACATAATATAGCCCTCCTCTCCTAGTACTCACGCCCAATGATCTCCTTGGGTGAGAATATCCCGAAGGCAAAAGTAGAATACATCAATACTACGCATGTCCCCAAGTTGACTGACTTACGTACATTAGGCTCATTCGATGCAGAGGTACAAGCAAAGTATTAGATAATGATAATGAAGGAGATAAGGTCACCGTTCCAGCCCCCGTAACGGATAAGCGACCCCATTTGCATACTGGCAACACGGCTCCGTCCTTGGCCGGGTTGTACGAGATCGTTGGGTCAAATGTCACGTGATCCGTAGCTCCGCAGTCCGTAATCCACTCATCTTTCTCATTACGAGTAGATGTGAAATATTTTACTTGAAATACCCGGATCCCTAAGAAGATTCTACCGAGAGGTGCGGATAGTGAGGCATTATTGGTAGCCACCGTCGCCGCCCAGCCGTGTCCCGTTTCTTCCGTGTCAAGATCATTCCACCATTCTCGGATACCTACGTAGTTTGAAACAGCTTTCACGCGCGTGTGTTTGGGAGTTTCCGCACGGTCACATTTTTATGGCAAGAGATGGTGGATTTCCCGTGGATTTCTTGCTACCCACAAGGTCCCGTTTTGGTGGCATTAGATTATGACGTCCTCGACCCCTTTAAAAGTCATAATCGGCTCCGGTGTCGTATCGACACCGTGATCATCACTGCCCGCTCGACCTCTTCTCTACGGACGAATCCATGCAGTTTGTTCCAATCGTAGGGAATGGTTTGATTCAAGCACATCACTTCTAGTTTTATCCAATCTATCATCAAGTCCATCGAGGAAGGTATACACTCGATCTTCTCTTGTACGTACGGAGTTGTATTTTTGTATATCAATCGCACACTCCATTGATTAGTGACGACGGAAATCAATTTCACGCCACAACCCTCGGGCGTCATCAGAGTATTTTTTCAACGGATCCACCCGCTGCTTCGCAGTAACTCGACGCACAAGATCATACACCCGAGACGCACCGTCCCATCATGCAGGTAGCCACCGAATCCCAAACTCCGTTTTTGCATTGGGAATCTGATAAAATTTGGTACTGGGCGAGTGGTCCATCGAATTGATCAACCATCCTTCGACAATGGCATTTTCAAGACGCCCATCTCCTAAACGAGGGGTCGGTTTCAATGGTGTCGAGAAAAGTCCCCATTAATATATCCCGCTTGTCTTTGCTGTAGATATACATCTCCACCACCTGGGACCATAAGGCATACTGATCCTCCCAACTTGATACTAACGGGAGCAATAACGCTCAGCCGGGAGTGTCAGGAAAGCGGATCTCGAGCTCTAGTTAGAACTTCCGTCATTTTCGCCGGCACAAATCTTCCAACACGAAATTGGTAGTTAAATCTCTCAGATTCTCGCCATGAAATCTAAATTTTTTTCCTTCCGTTTTTCCTTTTTTTTTTTTCCTTTTTTTTACAAACCAGTGCACTATATAAAGGAAAACGACAACCCTAACCCTAATTTCCCATTCTCTCTCGCCGGCGCCTTTCGCTTCTCTCTACGTTCTTCCTGCGCTTCTTTCGCGTTCTTCCTCGCGCAGCGACGCCTTTCCCTTCCCCGATTCCCTCGGTCCTCCGTGAACCTTCTTCTTCATCCGCCGCGCAACCCTCTCGTGTGCTTTCTTCACGCCGCTCTCGCGGCGCCTCTCTTCCCGGGATGGATGAGCTCCTCAACCCGGTCCTCCATGTGAAGCGCACCCTTCTTCTCGCTTTGTACCATGCCCCCCAACGAGCAGCCTAGATCGCATGGCTCCTCGAGGCAAATGGTGACGCCGAGTAGAATCGGCGATTTTGAATACTAGATGGCCGGGCAAGGAACATAAGCGAGGCCGCACTGCCTACCCATCTCTCGTGCTCAACCTCTCGCTGTTTTTGCTTGTTTGTTTTTCAGTATTGCAACCCTCGTGTTGCACCATTAAGAAATCAGAAACCAGAAACACCTTTGGAGAAATAGCTTCGGGACCAATATAAACCAGAAATCAGAACTCAAAAAACGAAAAACTGCAGCTACAATCAGTAACCACACTAAACCGTAATCGTAAATCGGAATTCAAATCGAATTCGTAAATCGAAATCGAAATCAACAAATCAAAGAAATCTGCAAATTTGCAAATCAGAAATCAAAAAATGGTAGTTCCATCATAAATCAGCAGGTAGTTCATTAGTTAGCAATATCCTGCTCTGATACCATGTCAAAATATTGTATTTTCTCTGATAATTATCAGTATATCTTTCTATTATTTCTGTTCTGTCTTTTTTTACAAGAGTTTAAGATATATGTATATAAGGAAAACGAAAATTAAACAATAACCATAAAACCTGCACATCCAGGTTTTATGGCTCCACTAATATTTTGTCTGCTCCATGTTTTACTCCATTGAGCATTTGTGTCTGCCACTGTTTTAACACACACCAACATTATGTTCGTTTTGGCCATGAACATACGTATGATTTTATAAGAGTCTCTAAAGAATTGACAATTATACAATCCTCTTTCAAAGCATCCCCACTCTAACCTTACATAGGTGATCTCTTATCTTTAAAAGTAATATACAAAGAGTAAGCCGCATATTTTGCTCGGTATTCTATTTATAAGAATAATTAAAAACTTTAACTTAACTTGTATATTACGTGTATCATTGTTTTCATAATAAGAATGTACTTAGAGTAAACTTAAATCTTGGGATCTCCAATCAAATAGGTTGTGTTTCCTTTGTAAATCCTTATTCATTTATGAGTTTCAATCTTATTACTCTCGATGACTTATTAACTAATTCTCGATTTAACTATTTAGTTAAGGGATCAATTATGTTATCCTTTGACTTCACATAATTAATAGAGATAACCCCAGTTGAGAGTAGTTATCTAAAGATAACCTCAGTTGAGAGTAATTGTCTAATGGTATTATGTCTATGACGTATATGTCAAGACTTACTATTATACATATTGCTTTGTTCCCTTTCAATAACAGATTAACTATCACAATAAATGCATATTGTAGGTATAATCTCCACACATTTAGAAATTAAGTTATCTAATTTAAAAATTTCTAAAATTTAAAATTTAAAATTGATACTTAAGAATTAAAATGGTTACAAATGATCCTAATATCTTGTTTCTCCTTTTCATTTTCTTCCGTTTTCAGTGTTGCTACAGTACGTACTTACTAAAGACTATTTGCTTTATATTCTCCATGTGTTCGTGCATTGCTTATGTTGGGCGAAAATGTGAACAATACTGATGGAAGAACATTCTTTCTTGACATGGGATTCCTAATAATTATTTATTTGTAAGAAATAATACACATATAAATAATTTAAAAATAAAAATTATTTTATTAAAATTAAATATATATATATATATATAAATTACAAATATATAATTTAAATAATAATAATAATAATCGAGTCATATGTATCATAATGTATTTTTTTACTCATCGTGAATGTTTGAAAACGACATAAACTTATCTCTCAAGATAAAATGATTAAATAATAATAAACTTACACCATATTTTATTATTTTATGAACTTTAAAATGTCCGATCTATTAAAAAAAATTAACTCTATATAGAAAATATACAATAAAAAAATTTACTTTTTTTACCTTTAGGTGTGTCTTTATCTCTTTTTTTTTTCCTTTTTTCTCTTTCTTCTCACCTATCTCTCTTGCTTCTTCTCTGTTTTTCTTTTTCTTTTCCTTGTCTAATTTTTTCCTTCGTTTTCTATGTATCTTCTATTCTTTGAATTGGTATATATATATATATATAATTTAATTCAAAAACAAAAGTTGAGAAATTAAAACAGATAAACAGAAAGTTGAGAAATTGAAGAAGAGAAACATAAATTCAAAAAATTGAAATCGAAGAAAATGAAACGGAAATTGAGGATGAAATGTTTACAATTTTTAATTTATAATTTCTAACAATTCTCTACATGAAGAAAAAATGACATAGATTTTAAATCAAATTTTGACATAAAAATATAGTTTAAAGTATATTTACCTTTTTGTTTGTCTATTAGACGCAATGTCCTTGAACTGCTCTGTCTTTTATGTAAGTGATGACATATTTTACATAAGAGTCTTTCTTGACACAATTCAATTCTCATTCTTATGTTCGTTTTGGCCATAAACATATGTCTGGTTCTATGAGAGTCTTCCTTTGTAAATCCTTATTCATTCATGAGCTTCAATCTTATTGCTTTCGATGACTTATCAACTAACTTTCGATTTAACCATTTAGTTAAGGGATCAACTATGTTATCATTTGACTTCACACAGTCAATAGAGATAACCCTAGTTGAGAGTAGTTATCTAATAATATTATGTCTACGACATATATGTCAAGACTTACCATTATACATATTGTTCTGTTCCCTGCTAATAACAGATTAAATATCACTATGAATGCATATTCTAGGTACAGGCTTCACACATTTAGAAATACCCTCTACAAAATTGTGTAGACATTTAACTTTTTCGCCACATTTATCCCAAAGAGATAAACTCAAATTTTATCGTGGATCTAGTAATGCATGTCTGTTTATAGGATTTTCATGAAATAATTGCACCACCAAGTATGAATACATATGCACCAATAGACTTTGAATTTTTCATATCAAGTATCCAATTTGCATCACTATATCATTTTAATACAATTGGATATCTTGTGTAATACAGCGCATAGTTACGTGTATATCTTAAATATCTAAATAGTCTTCTAATATCTTTCTAGTGATCATATCTTGTATTACTAGTATAAGTAAAAATTCTTTAAGTATAAGAACAATTGAAGTTATAAATATAATAATTGAAATTCAAAAGAATCATTTTTCTTTTTATCAAAATAAATATAAATATGTTTGAAAGAATAAAATTTTTTATGCACATATTTTTTAATAACTTAAAAATTATATGTTTTTTCATGTTAAAAAATGTGATACTCGTAATTTTTTATTTAACTTAAAAAAAATACTTTTAGGAGGCAAAGTAAAACCATGTCAATAAATTAATCATATAAAAACCATAGAAAAAAAATCACTCCTTTACCTTAAGAATATTCTTAGACCTAAATGTTCCTGGAGAGTAATTAACGGGAAAAAAAATAGGGAAAAAAAACCCCTAATGCTGAGGGTATAAATGGTAAAATGTAGACTTCGTTGTTAAAGTGTTTAATTAGGCGAAAGAGCATGAAGTGGAAGCCCAAATATGAAATACATTGGGCCTCTTTTGACTCTTAGAAGTAGGAAAAGCCTCGTCGCTGTTATGGTTCCTTCGAAACACTATTCAGACTGATCAACCATGGAAAATCCCTGATTGGTACGCAATCCCATTGTCTTATCGTTCAATTTCTACTTTTAGTTTGTTCAATTGAATCTGATGTTCGAATTTTACTCGGGACTCCATTTATTTTTCTCTCGTCTTTAAACTGTTTCATAGATGTATTTTTCTTCAACCAAATGAAATCTCTCTATGACGTTGTTAATCTTACGGCGTAGAATAAAGAAGGGTTAACTTGTACCGAAAATAAGAAGGGTTTTTGTAGTTTTAAGATGGAATATATCATATATGTAAGCTACGTGTATGTGTGTGTGTATATATATATATATATTTTTCTATCGGCTTTAATTGAAAATATGGTTGATCATTTTCTTGTTATTTTAGTTAGATCCGAGTAATTTTTGTTTTGTTGGGTTTTTCAGTTGGTCTGTGACCCTGTGGTTCTGTTATAATAGTACAAGCTTTTGTGTGTAAATTTGAAAGGTAGTGTGGTTCACAAGAGGTCTGGCAGATATTAACGCTTCAAGTCACACTTTTTTTTCCCCTTCCCCCCTTCTGTTGTTGCTAAGGAACTTCAATTCATAATTTTAAACCACAACAATTATTGTTTGATCTAAAAAATAATTTGAAAGATAGTAGATAACATCACTTATACCTATCGTCTAACTTTTTAGTTTTTATAGTATTTTTAACTAAGTTTACTTGTGGTGTTTTGAATAGGAAGAAGATTGTTTTAGTGTGGGTGTTGAAAAGGATTCGCAGCATATTTATTATTGATGCTATACTTGTGCCTCAACTCATGCTAAAGCTGAAGATTATTTTTGAGTAACTTGGGGATTGAAAGATGTACGGGAGGGCTGGTCTTGATAGATTCAAGAAAGCTCAGACTTTTGAACCATTCTCAGTGTCTTCCAATTCAGCTTCAAAATCTGCTTCCCAGTCTGTCTCAAAACCAACTACTCAACCCTCGGTTTTGCATTCACCATCCCAGACTTCTGTCTTGCAAAGTCAATATCAGCATGAACTCTATGTTCCTCAAAAGCCTGTAGTGCCAGAGGCAGCACCATTAGTAGGACAAGCCCAGCATGTGACTCAGGTTGGAGGGGGCCAGTCCACTTGGCAGCCACCTGATTGGGCTATTGAGCCTCGACCTGGTGTTTACTATCTTGAGGTTTTGAAGGATCATGAGGTTCTTGATCGCATTAATTTGGATAGACGGAGAAGCATTTTTGGGAGGCAATTCCCTACCTGTGATTTTGTGCTTGATCATCAGTCAGTGTCACGCCAGCATGCTGCAGTTGTTCCTCACAAGAATGGAAGGTTAGACGTTTAATTGGATGTACATAAATTGTTTGGAAATGGTTAATAGTTATATACTTCTAAGTCTTCAAATGGAAATTGTTGTGGTAACTCACTTTTTGCCTTCACTGTTAAATTTATTTGTTCAGTATTTCAATTATAGCGTTTATCTTGTCATGATCATGCTTGGGGTGTTTCAATATGCTAGAAACTTGCCTTATCAGCCCAAGCGAAAATGCATCACAGGGGAGTGGTTACCATGGTTACTGATGATTGGATATTTTAATTGTTTGGTTAATGAACGAGGACATCCTGAAAGATTATGTAGATATGAGAAACAAAATATTTTTACTGTCTTATCTATATAAATTTGGATGTTAATAGTTTACTACTATTGACTATCTAAGGATATAAGTTGTCGCATTTAGGCTCATAATCATGGGGTCCAAGTTCTCCACAGTTATTAACTGGTTGGTCATTTGGGAGCTTCCTAAATATTCAATGCGTAAACCATACTCCTCATGATGGCATGATTGTAGCATTAGCTACATGCATAATGCCATGGAGATTATATCTGCTTATGTTATAGCCAGTGTTTTTTATATCTGAATTTTAGAAATTCTTTTTTTAGTATTGAGAACTTAGGTGTTTACGAGCTCTGTTCACTCTTGTAGTATATATGTAATTGATTTGGGTTCAGCACATGGCACTTTTGTTGCAAATGAACGGTTGATCAAAGACACACCAGTTGAGCTTGAAGAAGGACAGTCATTGCGTTTTGCTGCATCAACTAGGACTTATATCTTGAGAAAGAATAATGCTGCGCTTTTTCCCCGGCCTCCACTGCCCTCAGAAATTAATCTACCACCACCGCCTGATCCATCTGATGAAGAAGCTGTTCTGGCTTATAATACTCTTTTAAATCGTCATGGTATGAGCAGACCTGATGTCCTGCCCAAATCTTGGGAGTCTGCCAGCTCAGGAGGTAAGCCAGATGAGAGTCAGCCAGAGAAACCTGCTAAGAGAATTAAGAGAGCTAGAGTGTCTTTCAGGGATCAAGTTGGGGGAGAACTTGTAGAAGTTGTTGGGGTTTCAGATGGTGCAGATGTAGAAACAGAACCTGGTCCAGTAGGAGTTAAAGAAGGAAGTCTTGTTGGAAATTACGAGTCGCTTGTACAGATAACGGTAATACCAAAAGGGAAGGAACAAAACTCAGGAAAGGAGCGGAGTTTTGGTGAGGAAGATAGTTCTTCACGAAAAGGTGTGACTGATAAATTACAAGAGGTCTTAAATAAGGTCAAAGGTGCTCCAAAAGGTGGGATTTATGATGATCTTTACGGAGAATCCTTCTCTGGTAAATTGGGTTCTTCCTGGGCATATTCTTCTGTCAATGCCACTGCTTTAACTAAAGAGACTGAAGAAAAGTGCAGTGTGAAACCTGGAAATAGCTCAAGTCATGTTGATGACAACGATGACGACGACGATGATTTATTTGGTGACTAATGGAGGCCTGTTGTATGGCTCGGGAAAATCATTATTATCCTTTCTTGGTCTGAAAATATGTTGGAGGTTGAGAAGTAGCTAGCCCCGGTAATTATGTGTAAGTACTTCACTCAGGATAGATTTTGTTGTAGACCATTAGCAATTGTCTTCTCAATAAAATTTCCGAAGTTTCAGTTTTGCTCAAAACTGGTTGAGCTAAAGAAAAGAAAAGAAAAGAAATTGTTGCTCCTAAATTGTTTCTTTTGCTGGAGTAAATGAAAAGGAATACCAAATACTATCGTTCTTATCTAGTTGGTTTGCTGTGACCTACCTATTGAACTTGCCGGAGTAGCCGGTTGCATGCATTGTGTAATACGGTAATACCTAAATCATCCAAACACAGTTTCTATTGTGTGCGTTAGTTTTTGGTAATCTCCTTGTTACCTATTTACAATGTGATACATTTGAAGGCAATTGTTCTGTTGTATTTTCCTCTCAAAAGAACAGAAAGCCCTACAGACCAAAGGCCTAGGGAAACATTACATCAGTGGTTGATTTGAAAGTATTTCGATAAATTAATTCTGATTTTGCATCTATGTTCAGTACTTTTTTTGGTTAGGAAATAGTATCTGACTTGTTAAGGGAGAGTATTTCATTAGAAAATAACTCCTACTGACCAACACTATGATTTGGTCTGGTGGATAAGACTCCTCACCAGTGATTCATTTAAAAAAAATAAAAATGAACGAACTATTATCTCTCAGGAATTTGCATTTTATCTGCATATATATAATTGAAAATGTAGTTATGCATGAAAATTTAACAATTGTTTTTCAAAATTAACCGTAATCGATAATCGATAAGACGTGAGGTGAAAATGATTATTATAATATTAAAACTGTAATTAATTAAAATTAAATATATATTAATATTATATATATATATAATTACGTAATAAAATATACTTTTAATAATAAAATACATAATCTTTGGAATAATTAGACTGAATTTTATTTCTTCTTATTTTTATATTTTATATTTTATTTATGAATTTATGTTAAATAAATAGACAGAATGTGGTCATAGTTGATGTGAGATGGTTATTCTTATTAGTATAGTGTTCCGGTGGGTTGAATTGGAGGACAAGAACAGTTTCGGGCTTTCAGCTCTTCCAAGATAGTTATCCTTCAAGTACGCACAAAATTTCTATAATAAGCTTACAATCATTTCTACAAAACACCCTTTAATATTTTGTGTATTTTTTTCTTTCCATAATTGCTGCATAAGAGACCACAGTCACGTTGCATAGATTGTCATGTGCGTAGATGAGTTGAAGTAGCTAACAAGTTGTTTGCAAACTCTTGAACTCCTGATTTTAAAATTTAATTTTAATGTTTACTTTCAGGATGCATCTTTTATGTTCCTAATTTTGAGTAAAAGTTAAAATGGAAAGGAGGGGGCTTGGAAAGAAGAGAATATTACAGTTAGAGAGAGGCATCTGCAGTGTAGAATAGTGGACCAGTAAAAGCGATTAATGGAAGCCTAGCTTTTTCCTCATATGATAGGAATCAGACATTGGCAATGCAATGCCACCAAGTGAATGATTACGCAAATATGGAACGCCCTTGCTTTTGGGAATTATCACTTGGCCCATATCATGATTGATTATAAATTCACTAATGCCAGTTTTTCTTTTAACATTTTTACAGTTTTTTTTTAGTACAAAACATATTTACAGTTTACTACTCTAATAACATTGGTTGCCTTTATTAATGTACTCAACAACACTCCATGGATGGATGGTGATCTCTACTCCACCTTTTCTGGAAGGACAAATTCTAATTATGAAATGGCTTAATTAGGTTGTTAGCCATGTTTAGTATACCAGAAACAAAAAAAAAAAAAAGGATCTACACAAGTAGTAATAGTGTGAATACAAACCTTTTAAAAAGGAGAGTGCCTAGCTCCCATCTAGATTAGAACACTTTAGAGCGAATAGGAACTATTAGGTAATTTATATCCTGTACGTAGTTCAAGAATATGGTTTTTTTATGTTGTTGTTTCTTAGAAAGGGGTTGAGTAACCCAAAAAAAAAAAATTGAATTTTTTTCTTTTATCTTAATCATTTATTTTAGTTTTAATCTCCATTTTATTCTCATTTAAATAATAATATTCTCATCACATATGTTAAAAAATACTATTTTTTTTTTGTATATTTTACTAAAATTTGATTATTTTTTGTAATAACAACATACTTAAAAAAAAATTCTTTTATTCTAAATAATTAATGATGACTTAAAAGAATTTTGGGAGTCTTTTCTCGATACTTTAATCTCAAGTTTCATATGATCTTTTCTTTTCATATACATTTATCAATTTGCTAATTAATCATCTCGCTGTCATCCCTTGAATTTGGAGATAGCTAGAATGATGACTAACCACAAGTTCTTATCTTCTTTTAACAAAGAGAGTAAGAAGACCAAGATTATTAAAATAGTAGTATTGCAATTAATTAAGATATAGCTATAATATTTCTTATGAAACAAGGCCACATGTTTGCCTCTTTTAAATATTATTTTTGATGATATACAATGATAACAAAATGTAATTAAGAAACTGGAAATTTGATGATTTACGTTAATGATGACTAGCTACATGGATAATCACTTCTCATGTTATAAAAAAGATTTAACTTTTAACTTCTAAAAACAATAGATATTCAATTATTCAATTAATTTTAAAATTTATTATGTTATAAAAAATCATAATTGAATCATATTTTTATATATACATTAAATATAAATATATATATATAATTTTTTTTATTTTTTTACTGAAGGAAGAGATGTGATGGTTGTATTCCCTTCAATAATTTTTTCATGATGTAGGCCCCAAAATTATCCGATAATCAATTTAATTGGCTATCACAAATTAAATATTTAAATTTTAACATACAGTGATTGATCAATGCACACGAGCACCGAAAGATTCTAATTACCAAACTACTAAAGCAAGTTGGTTGGAGATGGTGAGAGTACGTATTAATGGAGATAGATAAACAATTGTCTGTGTTTCGCTTCCAAAACAACCAACATAAGAAGGCAGAGCAATCCCATCAGAGTGATGTAACCAACGGCAGAGGACAAAACACGTAGCCGACATGCAGATGAAGAAGGACCAACCATGAAAGAAGAATATACCCAATGAACTGATATAGTGGAGTAAGTTATAATTTTCTTTCAAAATGGGAATTGGTAAATATATATGGACCCCAAGATTTTAAGATCATGTTTATTTATTTTATAATAATAGTAATAATAATATCTTGTTAATTTTGAGAAGGAGCACTGTCTAGCAATATGACTTTTTTCCCACTCGCCCTTGCATGCCCTTTTGTGAATATTGTTCAATCATTCAACTTCCATTTTTATATCTAACGAGCTTTTACTATACTATATATTTCGATTTCCCAGCTAAAAAGGCAGTTAATGGGTGGAAGCTATATCATCATATTGCTTAGTTATGATATTAATACGATATTGATAAATAAATATGAGAATTATTATCTTTGGGTGACATTTTAGAATGAAATATTTATGATTCTTGTGAAGTTACTTGTGCTATTAGAGCATTGGATCTCCTCTCATGAAGAAGAAGAAAAAAAAAAGAGAAAGGGTTAAGTGAGCCTTAAAAATAACATTTTTATAAAAGATGGAGGAATAATAAAATTAATTTTTGAATATTTTTAATTAAAATTATACATAATTTATACATCACTTTCTTCGGATTAAATTTATCATTTTAATAATTATTTTAGCTATTTAGAATCTACCTAATAGAAATGGAGCCAACGTATATATATGTGAATTCCAATGATATAGTATTATTATGTGATTTGTGATGAATATAATTTTCTTTTCTATTTGTAACCGTTGATTGTTAGAAGTGACTGCTCGGATTTCTCTGGCCTTTGATTTGTTGCATACTCTTACCACTATTTTTTATTCAAGCAGTTTATCATAATATGCTTTTGTTTGATATATTACCATTTTGACTAATCCCAACCAACCTCACACATTCTCTCACTTTCCACAGTAGTATTGGTCACAGTGGGGACACATTAAAGGAATCACTTTTCTTTTGTCTTACTTCTTCAATATTAATTTAAGAGAAAGCACACATATAAATTCATAAATATAGCTTCTCTCATTCTCTCCCTATCCTTCTATTTCTCTCTCTCTCTCTCTCTCTCTCTCTCTATATATATATATATATAAAATATTGTATGCATGAAGTCCCATTTCATCTTCATGTTACATATCAGATTAGTCTACACTGTGAGTTAATTGTCGGCTTCACTTTGTGAAGTGGTTCTGCAGAGATACTTGCTCTTTTTTCTACAGTTTTTTTGCTCTCAATTAATTGAGGTTTAAATTATGGGTAAGTAGTACTTCTGCAGATTTTTCATTCTATATATTACTTTAAAAATCTTCTCTTTAATTTCTTTGTATATATATTTACAAGATTGCACTCGTTTTCCTTGTATATTTACTAACTATATTCTTTAAAGCCAGCAGCTGTTAGATACATCGTTGAAAGAAAATTTAAGGGAATTAATATGATCTAAATCAATTCGTTTAATATTATTGGATTTTTTTTTAATATTTTGGTGTTTTTTTTTATAATTTTCCCTTTTCCTGATTAAGATTGCCCAATTAATATTCTGGCTAGAAAATAAATTAAGAATACATATCTATCTAAAGAAAACGTACCTTATAAGGCTTTCATGCATGCATAATTCTAATAGATCAGTTCGAACAAAAACAAAATTACAAAACCTTATAGATCCAACTCATGGGAAGAGTAGTTATAATACTTATTCAATTATTAGAAAGATAATTAATTGCTAATTAATCATAATAAATATTGTAGCTAATTAAGGTAGGGTAGAGATGGCATCAATTTATTACTAAACATCGTCAGAGAGATGACCTTTTTTTTTTTGGGTCAGAAAATATCAGAGGGATGACTTGACTAGAGCTATATATAGCTTTGCATTTCATCGCTGCTAATTATTTTTTAGTTTTTGGGATACTAGTAATTAAATTAAGATTATATATCTCCGAAAAAAGTAGCTTTATAGGCTTCTACTGTATATATAATTTATAGTTGTGTTGAACAAATATAGTAAATCATTCAATAAATACTGTATAATACAAAATACTTACTAATATACATAACGTCTACCAAACAGTTATAAATCATGTAATTCAATCATGGTAATTATAAAAATAGTAATTAATATTTGTCTATATAAACAATGTACATACCCGATTAAAATTAAGAAAAAATATATCGAAAAAAACGTTTATTTCTTCTTCTGATTGTTTTTTCAAATATTGATTTCTTCATGGTATCAAAACTAGGTGACTCGGTTAGTACCCAGCCGGTTGTAGGGGATAGACCCTGCGTCGATGTGAGGGGGAGATGTTCTATATTCTCGATCGGAAATCGATATGAGAGAGAGTGTTGAAGTCACACGTTGACTGAGCATTGAGTTTCTGTTGCACTTATAAGTTTATGACAACCCTTACTCTTTAAGAACTCTTTAGATATAAATTTTTTATTTATATCATTTCCACTTTGGAGGGATCTATCATCTATTAACAAAAAAGTAGAACTGATCTGGGTACCACTCTATGGTGTAATTTTTCTCACTATCTTCCTTGTGAAATCCCAGACAGTGTAGGCCATTCAATCAATATGAAGGTGATTCAGTTAGTGGTGGCTTTGTTTTAAATAACATGTTCATATTAACTACACTAATACGGTTTGATTAAAAAAAATGGTGATAAGAGTCTACCAATATACTGATGAAAAGCTTTCTTCTAACTACATCACATCCTCAAAAATTTATTTTTGTTTTGGTAATTAATGTTTCTTTTCTTTTAAATAAAGATGATATATTTAAGGATATGTATTTTAAAACTATAGTTTTTAGTAAAAATCCTAAGGTTAAAAAATACACGGCAACTGAAATACTAATCTTGATTCCTCACTTAATTTTTTTTAATTCCTCCATTTTCATTATCGTCTTTGTTACTATCAAATTATTAAAGATTCTAATGCAATTCATTTCTTTTCCATACTTAATTTGATTTTCTGAGCTAAGTAAATGAATGTATAACGGTTCAAGCATAATTATTCATATATATCATGCAAAGAAGTTAAATTGTTCATATGTAAATAATATATAATTCATAATTGCTTCGTTAAATTCCGGAAGGCAGTTCTTTTAGACTTAGTAAATTAATTTTAATTTTTTTTGTTAAATTTAATTAGATTTAACATATTTTGTACAGAAATTGTTTTTTAAGGTAATTAAGATCAAACTTTTTAGAAAGAAGAAAAAGGCTAGCTAGCTATATCAACTAATTTTATTAAGTTTTCAAATTATTATATGTGTCGGTTAATCCTAAATTCCCAGTAACATTGCTCATGTATATATGCTATAGTTTATTGTACCTGTCTTGTAATTTGTGTCGATTAATCCCAAATTCCAATTAACATTGCTAATCTTAAATTTGAGCCTAACTTCATTTCAAAATACAAGTTATAAGATGGAAGACAATCATTGTTTATATGCATAGCGTGAGTGTGATCCCAATCGATGTGAAACTTTAACACTCTTACTCACATTGATAAGGGTTGTTAAATTTGAGCCTAATTCTATCTCAAAATTCAAGTTATGAGATGGAGGACTACCCTTGTTTATATGTGCAGCATGGATGCGATCTCTAATCGATGTGGGACTTTAACACTCTCCCTCACATCGGTAAGTGTCTGTCCCCTTGAGACCGACGGGGATGCTGAGCTTATGAAACCCAAGTAGCGAAATGCATCGCTCACCAATGACGAAACAACTGTATCGATCGGATAACATTGCTTTGATACCATGTTAAATTTGAACCTAATTCCATCTCAAAACTCAAGTTATAAGATAGAAGACTGTCCTTATTTATATGTACAACGTGGACCGATCCTCAACCGATGTGAGACTTTAACACAAAAGATAGGAAGATCCAATATGTTTCTAATGTTTCTCATTTCAAAGATTTTATATTTTATATAATTGAATACATTTATTTTATAGGAAAATAAAGCATAGATTCATTTCAATTTTATTTAAGTTAAATTTATTTTTAATTAAGTTATTCTAAATGATTTATAAATTATCTTATTTATATTTTTAAAAAATAAATAAAAAATTATTTATAATTTTTTTTAAAATGATAATATAAATATTATCTTTTGATTACATCGGTATAAAACAAAAAAAATATAATATCTTTTAATTATTTTTTTATAATGATATTGTAATCTTAATATATAAAATTAATAAAATATATCATCTTATTTCATAAGTTAGATGAGTTATGCTTTTCAGCTCATAACTCATTATGTTTTACATAAATGAATTTAGTTGGACCGAATTATTCATTTCACACCGTTATATTCAATTATCTACGGAATCCTTGATTCTTGGAAACTTATACATAATTAAGTTCAATTTGAACTAAAAATTTATCTTTTTTTAATTTTAATTTATCAATACTATTACTTAATATTACTTGTTGTCGTGGTTTGGAAAATGTATTATGCTTCTATTCATCTTATGATTTGATGTGATTGATTAAACTTTTATGACGAATATATACTCATTGAACTTATCTACATATTTTCAAAAACTATGCAACTTCAATTACATATTTGAAGAACAATGACACTAAAGCGTACATTACAAAAAAACAAAGAACTGACCTACATGTACAGTTTTTCTCTTATATAATTCAACTTTCACAAGAGAGTGGAGGTTGGATGAACAATGAACTGAAGCCCATTGATGAATAGTGCAACCCACATATGTTAGTAATTCGCTAATAGTAAAGTGCTGCATTTTGTTTTTCTTTGTAGTAGCAAGATGGAAAGCATCATCTATACTTGAATATTTACTTATTTTTATTCAACTTCTTTTGAAATTTTTTGATTATTTTTAAACACTTTGAATTGCAAGTTCCTGATTTTCTGCTGATATGCAGTAATAAAAAATCAAAACGAATAAGAAAACTGAAGAGCAAATCAAGAGTCGATCATCAGCTCTTCTTTTCTTCTTTTCTTTTTTTGTTATTTTTTTCCTTTGAAATTTCCCCTATTTTTTCAAAAGAAAAAAAAAACATAAAATAGTAATAACATCATGTGACTACATATTGTGTCATCTAAAACTGAATGTTCAGGTCTGTTTCAGTTTCTTTTCTTCCAAGTGTCGGTCAAAATTCAGAAAAATCTTGAATTCAATGTCAGTCAGAGATGAAGAGTGACAGCAAATATATAATGCATCAATTTTCTTTGTTCTCTTTAAAATTTATAGGTGATAATTCTCTAATCCTGTACCCCCAAAAGTGCTTATGGGGTTTCTATACATTCAAGATAACAGTGATAATGAGGCCTTTTGAGGATTAAAAGGTGAGGCAAAGACTATTCTTTTAACCTTTAATTATGCCTTCATGAAGGCAAAACATGTAAAATGATGAAGCCCAGACCTGTCTGTTATCATTCATATCCTCGTCCTTTAGATCCTTTCTGTCTTTTTTGATTAAGTTATTCAATCATCTTCATTTATGTTTTTATTTGCCACATTAATTTATGCATATTTTGCATATGGAGGCTCCTTTATTTCTCGAGATTAGATAGTAGAACTCTGTTTCTTTCATGAAAAGCAGTCATTTCTAGTTAAATTCAAGCTCTTTCTTTCTTCATAAGGATAGTAATAACTCTGGATTTTCTTTCAGTAAATTCAGAAAGCAACTTGCAGATTTATAAAGTAAAAAGTGGCCAAATATTTTGAAGGAAGAGAAATAACAAGAGGAAAAATGAAGTTTATGAAAATTGGGACCAGACCTGACATCTTCTACACAGAAGAAGCTACTAGGTATAAAGTACTGTTGTTACCTCTTTCAAATTTTTTTTTTTGACATAACTAATAATATTTCTTCTGATTATGCAGGACAGTGATCTCAGATATACCAAGCAACCTTTGTATAAGGATTAACAATATAACTTATCTGCTCCACAAGGTATTAAAATTACGAATTGATAAATGTACCTTTTGCTTTGTAGACCAATATGTGTTTTGTATTATAATGTAAAAGATTTCAAGGGCATAAATAGTATGAAAAAGAGAAGATAAGGATAAATAATCTCTTAATTAATGTTTTGCTCTTAGTTATGAAAGCATTTAACAAAGTCAGAGCTGGAAAAGGACTCTGCAAAGAATCAACTTGATGATAAAGAAGTCTTATTCCTTTCATATTCACTTAACTCACATACGAACACAATCTGTCTTTTATCGTAATAGTTTGTTGTTGTTGACTGTAGTTTATTCTTCTTCCAAAGTGTGGCCTCTTGCAACGGCTTTGTTCCAATTCTGGCGAACTCGACAATTTTCTAATAGAGCTACATGACATTCCCGGAGGAGAAGAAGCTTTTGAGTTGTGTGCTAAGTTTTGCTATGGAATAACAATTAATCTCAGTGCCCACAATTTTGTTCCTGCCATTTGTGCTGCTAAGTTCCTTCATATGACTGAATCTTTGGGGAAGGGAAACTTTCTTTTAAAACTTGAAGCTTTTTTCAGTTCCTGCATTCTTGATGGTTGGAGGGATTCCATTGCCACACTACAGACCACAATCAAGTTAACTGATTGGTCTCAAAGTCTTGGAATAATCAGGAAGTGCTTTGATTCTATTGTTGAGAAAATCCTTACTGTTAGATATTATTGTTATAAAGCTCCTTAATTTAAGGAGCAAATTAATGAGCAAAACATGGAACAAAACAAGGAGTAAAACATGGAGAAAAACATGGAACAAAACAAGGAGTAAAACATGGAGCTTAATTCTAGGAGCAATTCAAGGAACCATTAATTTAAGGAGTAATTCAAGGAGTGAATTTTCCTATAAATAGATGTGTAATTGTAATGAATTAACCATCCAAAGTGTTCATTCCAATTGAGAGAAAAGCTTAGAGAAAAGCTTTGTGAGAGAAAATTGAGAGTAATTTTCTTGGGTGTAATTGGGTTGTGAGTTGTGAGTGTTGTAAACACCTTGTGTAATTTCTAAAACTTTCGGTAAAAAGATCTTGTGGTCAGGAGGCGTAAGCAAGATTAGTGGAACTCAGTTATCAAATTTTGTGTTATTTTTCTATCCTTGCTTTATCATAAATCGGCTTATCGGGAATTTGCGTTATTTCCCACGACAACTTGGTATCGGAGTATTGGTAGTGATTTGTCAATTTTACGCAAGAAATAGTCGAAACGATCGAGGAAGTCGGATTTTAGTGGGAGCTTGATAGCGCGGATGAAGGAAGGGTGAAACTCGAGAAATTTGATGGCCTGATTTCGGGTTTTGGAAAATGCGGATAGAGGATTATACGTATCAAAGAAATCTATATCAACCTCTCTCGGGGAAGAAGCCGGAGGCTATGAAGGAAGAAGATTGGAATCTACAGAATGAAGCCACCGGAGTTATTCGATTGACGTTATCCGTAATGTTGCTTTCAACATAGCAAAGGAAAAGACCACGCAGTCTTATGAGCTCTCTCCAATATGTATGGCGAGAAGCCGTGACCCTCGAAACAAAGTGCACTTGATGAAGCGCTTGTTCAATTCTGCGGATGACGGAAGGCGCGTCGGTAGCTGACATCTCGATAGACTGTTTCTGACAGCCCGGTTGAGTTCGGTGGAAATTGAGTCGATGAAGAAGTACGACATTGATACTTTTGTCTTCTACACCGGGAAAGGTTTGGAATGCTACGTCACGGTGTGAGTAGGCTCGTCGGGAGACGATAAGTTGAAATTTGTGATGTTCGTGATTTGGTTCTCGGTGAAGAGATCCGACGTAGAGACGGCAATGAATCGTCAGCCTCTTGAGTTTGCATACGAGAGTCGAGGAAGAAATTCAACCAAAGGAAATGGACGTGGTAGAGCCCGACTAGAGGTAGATCGAGACGGGGAGGTCCCGAATCTAGGAATCCTAATAATTCCCAGTAGCTCGAAGACTATCGAGTGTTGGAATTGTGGAAGAAGCAGAGACCTACAAAAATCGGTGCAAGAATGCCTTAGAAGGAGACAAACAAGTGAAGCGAGACAAATGTTGCTTCCACCTCGGGAGGAGATGATGCATTGATATGCTCTTTGGAGAGCAAGGAAGAATCTTGGGTGCTAGACTACAGACATCGTTCCGTACTACTTCACGAGAAAGAATTCTTCGAGAAATATGTCCCAGGAAACCTTGGAAAGGTATATCTTGGTGATGATCAACCATGTCTTATTGGCAAGGTGTAGTGAAGATTAAGTTAAACGGATCTGTTTGGGAGGCGAAGGATGTCGGGCGTATTCCCGAGGCCTCGAAGGAACTTAATCTCGGTGGGGAAGTTGGCTAGTGAAGGCTACGCTACGATCTTCCGTGGTGATGATTGGAAGATTTCAAAGGGTCTGATGACGGTTGCTCGAGGCAGAAAAGTGGCCTTCTTTACATGACGACAGCACGTTGTTCGATCACAATTGTAGCGAGGCAATGAAACACGAACTGTGGCACCGAGAGGTGGAGCCACATGAGTGAAAGGGGATGAAGATTATGCCTTTCGAAAGGAAAACTTCCAGGTACGGTCTGTAGAGATGGACGTGCGGGTGTATACTTGGAAAGCAAAGAGAGTCGGCTTTCGGACAAGTGGTAGAACCCCCAAAGAAGGAAAAGCTAGAGCTTATTCACTCGGATGTTTGGGGACTGACAACGTCTCGTCCATTGGTGGGAAAGCATACTTCGTGACTTTCGTGATGATCGTTCTCGGAAGGTATGGGTTTACTTTCTAAAGCGTAAGTCGCGAAGTATTTGAGGCTTTCGGAAGATGGAAAGCTATGGTGGAAAATGAGACGGGTTTGAAGATCCAAAAGCTCGGATCAGATAATGGTGGTGAATATGAAGACACGGATTCAAAAATTTTGCTGCTATGAAGCGTGGGATCGAGAATGGAAAGAAGCGTACCGGGCACGCCTCGGCACAATGGTGTAGGCGAGCGTATGAACGACGTTGACAGAAGAGCCGGAAGCATTCGTATCTGATCGGGTCTGGTGCGGTTCACAGGCGAAAGCGGTCGACACGGCGGCTTACTGATCGGCCAAGGCATCTGTTCCATTGGAGCGTAGAATACCGGAAGGGGAGGTATGGAGCGAAAAGAGGTGAAACTATCACATCTAAAAGTTTTCGGTGTGTAGCATTTGTGCATATCGGTGATCAAGGTAGGAATAAGCTTGATCCCAAATCCAAGAAATGCACGTTCATCGGTACATGGTGAGGATGAGTTTGGCTACGCATTTGGGATGACGAAAAGAAGAAAGTTATCGTAGCAGAGATGTGATTTTCAACGAAAGGGTGATGTATAGGACATCGCCGTAAAATAGACGCCATGATACTCGGAAGCGAGAATGAGTCGGTATTTGCGGATGCGAGATGATGTCCCAGTCTTCCGAACCAGAACCAATTGTAATAAGTCCTCGGCCCAGGAGGAACTTGTTGGACAAACGGTACATGACATTCGGGCACATCTGACACACCTCAACTCACTTGTATTGAGAAGGTCTTACCGACCTCGTGTGCCTAACGGGAGATACATGAACTATATGTTGGCGGCCGATGGAGGGAGCACGAATGCTATGATGAAGCTTGTCGGACTCGAGATTCCAACGAGTGGGAGCTGTATGAAAGAAGAAATGAAATCTCTCATCTCCCGACGGACATGTGGAGCCCAGTGAGTTACCTATGGGAAAGAAGGCCTTCCTGACAAATGGGTGTCTAGGGTGAAGAGGGCGTGATGGTTCCAAGAGATACAAAGCCCGCCTAGTTGTCAAAGGCTTTCAGCGAAGGAAGGAGTTGACTTTATGAAGCGATACCCGAAGCCGGTTAGCACGCACCGGCTAGGTCATTTTCGCCTATCCGAGGATCGGTCCCCGAGACGAGGGAGGAAGAGAGAGAATTAGTGCTAAGGTTCCTTATGCCTCAGCCATTGGAAGTTTGATGTACGCAATGGTCTGTACAAGACCAGACATTGGCCATGCAGTGGGAGTTGTTAGCGGTTTATGTCGAAATCCGGAAAAACTTCGTTGGGGAAGCCGTCGAGTGGATTTTGAGGTATCTGCGAGGCACCTGCGGAAAAGTGTTTGTACTTTAGTAAGGAGAGTTAAAAGTACGAGGATACGTAGATGCAGACTTTGGAGGTGAAGTTGATCAGAAGAAGCCGCTCTTTTGGTTATATATTTCTTGTTGGAACTACGGATTTGTTAGTTGGATGTCAAAATACGAGAGAAAATTGTCACTACATCCCTTACTGGTGAGTATGTAGCGATGGCGAAGCTAGTAAAGAGATGATATGGCTTCACGAGGTTTGTTAGCTTGAGTTGGGATTCAAACAAGAGAAGAATGTTCTGCGTAGTGATAGTCGAAAGTACGATACTTGCAGCGAAGAATTGACATTTCATTCAGACCAAACATATTGGACTTCGTTATCACTTCATCGGATCTACATTAGAAGATGATGTGTTAATCTTGGAGAAGATTCGAGGAGCAAAAATCAATGAGATATGTTAACAAAGGTGGTGATTATAATAATTTGAAGTTGTGCTCGACTTGGTTGGTCTATAGAGTAACAAAGACTAGAAAAGGCGATGCATTGATCGAGGTGTGAAGGCAGATTGAAATCGGTCTTAGTGGGAGATTGTTAGATATTATTGTTATAAAGCTCCTTAATTTAAGGAGCAAATTAATGAGCAAAACATGGAACAAAACAAGGAGTAAAACATGGAGAAAAACATGGAACAAAACAAGGAGTAAAACATGGAGCTTAATTCTAGGAGCAATTCAAGGAACCATTAATTTAAGGAGTAATTCAAGGAGTGAATTTTCCTATAAATAGATGTGTAATTGTAATGAATTAACCATCCAAAGTGTTCATTCCAATTGAGAGAAAAGCTTAGAGAGAAAAGCTTTTGTGAGAGAAAATTGAGAGTAATTTTCTTGGGTGTAATTGGGTTGTGAGTTGTGAGTGTTGGAAACACCTTGTATGTAATTTCTCCCGCTTTCGGTAAAAAGATCTGCGGTCGGAGACGTAAGCAAGATTGGCCGAACTCCGTTATCAAATTTTGTGTTATTTTTCTATCCTTGCTTTATCATAAATCTGGCTTATCGGGAATTTGCGTTATTTCCCAACACTTACACCTACATCAAAGGTCCAGTTACAATTTAGTTTTTTCCCTTGGCAAATCAAATACATGTACTTTTGCTCCAAAATCAAATTCTTTATCTTCTCAGTCCAATGGTGGGTTTTTTCAGGTAATGTGGTCTTACACTTATACTAGACCTGGCTATAACAAAAAGCATCATTCTGTTCCAAAGGATTGGTGGACTGAGGACATCTCAGATCTCGATATAGACCTATTTCGATACATCATCACTGCCATTAGATCAACATACCTATTGCCACCACAGTTAATTGGTGAAGCTCTACATGTTTATACCTGTCGGTGGCTGCCAGACACTACTAAGACTATACCACCGGAGAACTCAGACTCAAAGAATGAAGAGTTTGTGGAAAGGAATCGTCGTATTCTTGAGACTATTTTGAGTATGATTCCACCAGAAAGGGGATCAGTTTCTGTTGGCTTTTTGCTTAGACTTTATAGCATTGCAAGCTACATAGGAGCATCAGCTATAACAAAGACAGAATTACTAAGGAAATCCAGTCTACAACTTGGGGAAGCAATAGTTGATGACCTACTTTTTCCTTCACATTCATTATCTGACAATCACTTTTATGATATTGACTTGGTTACAGCTGTGGTAGAAAGCTATTTGGAGCTATACAAAATACAATCTTCTGTAGCCATAGAAAGTACTCGGTTTTTGGGATCAATAAAAAATATTGGAAAGCTTATTGATTCATATCTTCAGATTGTTGCTAGAGATGTGAGCATGCCTGCATTTAAAATAGCATCTCTAGTTGAAGCTTTACCAGATACTTCCCGTGAAGACCACAATGACGTCTACAAAACAATTAACATCTATCTCAAGGTAAGGAATCATAACAGTTCATTTATTTGACTTAAGGAATGTTTGCTTCTATTCATGAAACAATGCAAAAGCATTTCTGACTTCAGAATCAAACAATAATTTTTGTCAAAAGTGCTATTAGAGCTCAAAAAGCACGAGTTTTATGCTTTCTTCTTGAAAGCATTTTATTCTAAAACAGAAGCACAAACAAACGGATAATAGCTTTCAATATAATGAAAGTTAATTTTTTCCAGCTTTTGGTAAAAACAACGAACCAATTTCATTTGTTTTGCTGTATATCACAATGTACTTACTCAATTTCTAAGCAGGAACATCCTGATCTGAACAAAGATGAGAAGAAACGCTTGTGCCGTGTTCTAGATTGCCAAAAGTTGTCTCCAGAGGTGTGTGGTCATGCTTTGAAAAATGAGAGACTGCCATTGAGAACAGTGGTGCAAGTCCTCTTCTTTGAGCAAGAGAGAAGTTCTAAGGCTTTTAATCATGATCCTTCGTCCCTGGAGCTAAAGCCCAAATGGAAATCAACATCAACTCTGGAAGATGAGCTTGGTAAACTAAAATTGGGTTCTGAATTAAACCAGGAAAATAATCACCAGAAAATCAAGATAGCAAACGGGAAGTTACCTTTAAAACTGGATAAAAGGGGTAACAAAGCAGAAACTAAGGAGGTTGAGACAAAAAAGGGAAGAGAAAAAGTAGAAGAAGGAATATCAGGAAGTAAGTTAGAGGCCAAGAATATAATATATCAGAGAAATGGATCGGAACAAGGCCGTGAAAAAGGCAAAGACAGATGAGCAATACCAATAGTTTAGTGTGTTCTGTTAGAAACTGTTGCAAAATTTGATTTTGTTTATATTATTTAAAAAAATTCAATTTATCATTTTTATTATTTTTTATAATTAATTAATTATGTTATTATAAATTTTTTAATCAATTATTTTATTTAAAAATTAAAAAAATTAATATTCTTTCAATTTCTCTCATTCTAATAATAATAAAATAATTTTTTAATTTTTTAATAAAATTATCGACGGAAGAAATTTAAGAAAACATAAATACTCAATTATAGTAAAAAATCAATCAAAAATAAAAAAATTAATTTTTTTTAAATAATATAAATATTAAAATAAATATATTTATACAATTATAAATCATTTAATACAAGAACCCTTTACACCAAAAATATGTCTCAATGATTTTAGCAGATGTAGAATTACAAGTGACTACTTATTTGTTTTAATAAATTATTTTTGTTTTTTACTACCATTATGTTTCTTGGTTAGTAAGATCACGAAGGTTTCATAAACCAAGCATAAGAATTTGTTACAACTAGCCAAGTAAAAAAGCTATGGAGATTTATCTTGAGATTGATTTCATGCATCACATTCCGATTCTTACGGTTGAAATCAATCTTGCTTAACAAACCCTAAGAATTTCAATATACAATTCTATAATGTCTGAGGATATGTCAAGTTTTTTTTTTGCTCCATATTTCACCCACCATGTACTTCGAATATGTTTTGATAATTGGCAGACATCATATTGAAATAACTTTGCATCTTTATTAATGAATAATGATAGAAATAAACATTTCAAATATAAGAAATTTAGATGATCTAGACGATAGTGTCACAATATGATTGCACTTGTTTTATTGCATGAACTTATTAATGTATGACTTTGAATTAACCAACATTGAAGTATGATATTATTTTTATTATTATTACTCTTAGTTGGGACAAAAGAGTAGTCTGTTTTGAAGAGATACAAACTTGCACAAAGTTTAGTATTGTAAATCATCTTCTTCAAACTCAAATCTTAAAAAACACAATTTTTGTCAAAAAATTGTCTCACAGTAAAGATCATGGGTTAATTTGCTTACAAAATTTGATTACACTCAAGATCAGGTGCATTAGAATGTCCCATCATGACTCGCTTTTGACTTTCCTCTCGACATACCTTAAAAAAGGTTTCTTGGAGACTTGGTAGGGGCTTGATTTCGAGTATTTGACCTCGCACCTCATCAAGTGACTTAGCAAGGCCCATCAGAAACTTAAAAATGTGTTTAGTCTTTATTATTCTCATGAAATAAGTATTGTCATCAGGGCATAGCCATTTGTAAGATTTAAAGAGGTCCAACTGTTGCAAATATCGTGTCAAAATGGTAAAGTAGATGGTGACTGAGTTTTCTATTTGCCTTCGATCATGTAGGATACTCTCTGTATGGAAGATTTCAACAGTATTCTCACTGCTAGAAAAGGTGTCACGAAATGCATCCCATATTTCTTTGGTTGTAATGTAGAGGAGGAAGTTTTCACCTATCTCGGTAGTCATTAAAGTGATTAATCAGGACATAACCAAATTGTTTTCTACCCTCCAAACTTTGAATCTGGGATCACTTGAACTTGGTTGGATAGCAGCGCATGTAAGGTAATCATCTCAGTTTCGTCCATTGATAAACATCATTATGAATTGAGACCATTGAAGATAGTTATGGCCATTGAGTTTTTGATTGATTATAAAATTATTTTTGTGAATGGTCTGAGTGATGTGAGGATTGATAAAGGTATTAGGATGGGTAGGCGAAGATGATTCTTTGGAAGTTTGTTCAAAATTGGTCATAATGGACGCAAGTTCGAGAGAGAGAGATTGGTTATACTAAACAGATTACAGATAATAGATTACAGAGATCAATAATGCTTAGAGAGAGATCGGTAATGCAAAAAATCTGGGAAACATATTATAGAGAAATGTGAAAAATATGGGAAAAAAGAAAAAAAATTAGGTTTTAGAATCCATACACTGATACCATTAAATAAAATAGAATGAGAATTATTTTCCTGTTATTTCTTAGTTTAGTTTTGATACCTATATATACATAAGGATTTGTAAAAAAAAAAACCCTGATTTGATCTTGATCCTGATTTTTAGGAACTAATTTTCACTAATTAAGAAAAGTAAATCACAACTATATGCACAAGATTAATATCCTTAAAATATAAATCCACAATTATAAGAAACTAATAATTTTCAAATGTGTCTAGTTTGATTCCTACTCATTTCAATTATTATTATTCGACCAAGACAATACCATCCCATTTCGAGCTTCGTGTTTCATTCACAAGTGGATGATACTTGATCCACTAGTACCTCAAGTTCAATACTTCATAAAGTGAAAAGCTTTGATGCTCTGGGTAATGTGTTATTATTGTGTTAGGTTATTTAGAATGAGAGGAGAATGTTTACTCCTTAAGTTTGCATTGTCTACTTCATGTATAGATTGAGATTTTTATAACTTGACTTGAACAATTGGTTTTCTTTATTTATTTTTATATGCTTCAATTCCATGGTTAATGATTATGGGAAAAGAAAATGTGAATGTAGTTCACTATATATGCCATGATTTTTAGGGCATTTTATAGCTAATTGTAGAATTTTTAAGCAATTTTGAAGGATTCCGAAGTATCATTAATCCAAGGATAAGAAGATAATTAGGTTGTTGGTATAAGGTGATATGATGCTAATGATCCTTATTTTCATCTTCAAGTATTTTTTTCATCAATAAACTTGCATTTTAAAATTGTAAAGATACCTTTTTCTTTTGTATGAAATCTCCGGCTTCCTTTGCTTAGATTGTTTGAAGTTTGAATAGACCATAAATGCTAGTTATGTTATAGAATAATGTTTGACCAAACAATGTGACAAAATGAGAAGTGATAACTAGTTTATCTTTTTATCAATTGAGGATGAAATTTTAGATAATGTCTTAAAAAATACTTTGTCACTTTTTACTAGAAAATTCATAGTATACTAAAAAGTTCATAATATACTAAAAAGTTTATATTTTAATATTATAAATATTACTTATTGAATATAATGAATAAATATTAAACAGAAAAGTGATGACTCTAATTTCATAGAGTTATGAGATGCCAGAGTTCCTATCTTATTATATATAGTGAGTCAAGATCCTTGTTTCTTTATCTTTCAATTTGATTAAGAATATTCATATTGAATAAATCAACATTGATTTTTAGGTCTCACTTCTTTAAATGAGGTTCGTATCACAAAATGTATTTTAAATTAAGAAAATGGTTGAATACGAGTTTTAAAGTCATGTTTTATGTTGATACTCTATCATGACATTTGGTTTACATATTTAATATTTACTTTTTTACTTTTTCCTTAATGATTTTCATGAATATGATATAGTAACATGACTTTAAAGTTTCAAAGTAATGTTTCAATACAAAGCAATGCTAAATATTATAAAATTGTGATAATTATTTTAACTAATATTTTAATTTATGATCGGTAAATATATTATTTTGAGGTAATTAATTGTTAAAAATAGAGCTCACTTAAAATAAAAGGTCAATAATTTTAAGGTTAAATATATTTTTATGTCCAAAGTGTGAGGAATAATTTTCAAAAATGTCCAAAACATTTAAATTATTATAATTATGTCTCAAACGTATGAGGTATAAAAAAAATACGCAAAAGTTGGATTGCATTAAATTTTATAATATAAGTCATGCATGTGCATTGCAAATTCAATTTTTAGAGAACATAATGGTATTTTTAAGTTTAGATTGAAAAAAGAGAATAAAATAGCAAGAAGAGCTGCAAAAAAGAGGGAGGTCAACGATGATTCTATTGGTGGTGACAAAGTAGACGAAAAGAAAAGAGATCTAAAAGCAATAATGAGAATAACTGCCATAAGGATTGACACCATAAAAGTGAGAGATATAAGAAGAGAAATGGAGACCAAGAGAACGATAGAGATATGGATATGAATAGAAATAGAGATAAGAAAAAGGAGATAAATATTAGGGATAAAGATTGAGAGAGGGATAGAAATAAGGAAACGAGGGACAAGAAGCAAGAGAGGGAAAGATATAAGAGAGAGAGAGAAAGAGAGGAAAAAAGAGAAAGGAGAAGATAAACAATATTCTATTTTTTTTACGGCTTAAACTTGAAATTATATTTTTGTTTTCAAGAAAATGTTTGTGTAATGCACTACATTATTTATATTAAAAAATTTAATGTCATCTAATTTTTGAGTATTTATTTCGTACCTAATGATTTTTAAGTATAATTGCAATGATTTAAACATTTTTGAGATTTTTGAAAATTGTCCCAAATATTTTAAACATAAAATATATTTAACCCATAATGTTAAGACAAATAAGTTATGTTTTATCTCAACTTTATAAAATATTTTCCTTAATAATATGAGTCATGATAATATCAAATAAATTTATACTCTTATGAATTAAGATGTTATATGTAATTAAATAATTTTAAAAATGATAAAAATTATTTAATCACTTAACAATAAGAATATTCCTCTCCTAACTATATATCACAGCTATTTATTTTTTTCAAACGACTTTTTCTATTTAACAAAACATAACCAAAAGTAATATTTCATCTTTAAAATCACGTTGTGTATTTGTGCCAACATAAAGATGGGCCATTTATTTGGGGATGGGAACCAATAATCATAAAGACACAATTGACCTCAATTAGCGAGGACGTATAACTCCCAAGGTATTGATTACGCTCGTCATATATTGGAAGCAGGATTGGCAAAAAAGGAACAAAGACAGTGAAGATTCCAAGCTCAAGACTGGAGTCCAAAGGAACAAAAGCACAGAAAGGATTCAATCAGCACACTCACACAGCATAAAAACCTTTTTTCCCGCCGGTGACTTTGGCTTTGCCTCTCACTATCGCTTCCCGGTACTCTGTTCTTCACGCCTTTCTAAATTTTCCGGGCATTTAGGTTATTTTAATTTTTGATATTCAAAATGGGTTTCTTTGTGACAGCGTTTCCGTTTAATTTCAGGTTCTGAGTTCGAGTTGAGGCAGTAGCAGTAATGGAGAAAGGAGCAACCCCCAAAGTTGCGAAATCTAGCCTCAAATCAACCCCTTTAACTAAAGGTTCCGATTTTACATTATTTCATTTGATGACACCCATTTGAGTTGTGGAAAATCATTGCATTATTGCATGACAGTGTTCTTAATTTATTAGGTGGAAAACACTGGTGTATTTCCTTTTTCTGTTAATCGTGGTTAGAATATAAATTTCAAAAAGTGGTATTGTTGTGGGCAAAACATTTGAGGTCAACATTAAAGAGCTTTACCTGGCTTATGAGGTTCACCTTCAGTTTTTTGCTAGGACGCTTACCTGTAAATTTTAATGCTGTTGTGAAATGCTTCCATTTACAGCATTTAAATCCTTGCCGAGAGGAGGCATTGGTGTATTTTCGTCTTTTATTTTGGTTGTTCTTTGGGAAAATAAGCTATGGTTTGCTTAAAATGTGTTAATTCATAGCCAAGCCTAAGAATCAATCTTTTGCATGGAGTGGGGACTTGAGTTATATGGTGAACCTGTATTCTGAAATGTATAATTGGTCGGCCACTCATGTTAAGGGATTTGAAGAGTGTTTTAATTTATGGGATTGAAAGGAGTTTTAGTTGATTATAAACTGGAACTTACTTTCTGTTAAATGCAAGATTGTGACTTGTACATACCTAAAATTTAGTCCTTTCTACTTGGTTTGACACCAGTAATTGTGTTGTCAAGAGGGCTTTTGTATTTTTCATCTGTATTTCTTTTGCTTGGTGGCAGAAACCTTAAAAGGGAAGGATGATAGTTCAGCAAAGTCAAAGAAGGGAAGAAAAGTTCAGTTTAATTATGGAGGTTTATGCTTTCTTTCTCTGACTCATTTCTCATTTTCTTGCACATCAGTCGTTTTTATTGCCTTTTCGTGATAACTATGTTTTAATGTATTAAATACATCCTCTCTAAATGGCACAAATGTTTTTTATTGGTTCAGCTGAAGCCAATATGAACTTTCCACCAAAATCCGGTGGGAAAGGTGAAACACCAACACCATTCTTTAAAGGTTTGATACCGTGTTAAGTTCTTTTTCTGATCTATTTATGTTTTATCTATATTTTGCTATTTAGGTTTAATATTATTATAAATGTTCTCTTTTATTACTCTCTCTTTAATAATATTGTGATTTTGATTTCTTGTTTTATTTCAATTGTGTTTTTGAAGATAACTTGGGCAAAGGAGGAGCCAAGACTGCAAAAGAAGGCAAAAGTTCTGCATCAAAAGAACCACTAGAGCTGCGAACTGAGCGGGGTGAGTATTTACTATTTCATCTGTTTATTAGATGCTGACAATGGAGCTGAAGTTTTGCTTTTGGTGGTGTCAGATGTTGCAGTTTCTGTCTTCAACTTCTGCTAATAATAATATTATTAGACATTTTATAAGTTCATATTGGTATTAGTTAAAGGATTTGAAGGAAGCATGGACTTCTCGAAGCCATTTGGTTTTAGTCTTGTCTGTTGTGGAAATGGAAAAGTTGGATATCTTTTATCTAGTTGTAGAGATGGACATCAATTTTTTCTTTCTCCTGCAAGATTTGGTCATTTACTTATCACCTTCCTCTATCCTTTTTTATTTTACTTCTTATGGTTTCAGAGTCACTTTTTCCGACACCCTCTATTCGTATTACTCTCTCTTTCTCTAGGATCCTTCATTTCTTTTACATCAACGACAATTATGTTTTACTGTGCTTATGTGATTTTGATATCATTTATTTGGCTCTTTTTTCTTTTTATGATTTTTTTATGCATGTTTGCATGTGTAACACTCTTTTTCACTCATTGTATTCATTTATGTTGTTTTAATAGATAAGAATATCATATGAATTTCTTTGACTTTAAAACATTCTTAATCAGTCACAATTATACATTGCTGTTCTAACTATTATTATCACTGTCATTTAATTCATGCAGAACTTCCAAAAGGTGCAAAGTGTCTGATGGATTGCGAAGCGGCTGATATATTACAAGGGATCCAGGAACAGATGGTCTTGTTGTCAAATGATCCTACTATCCAACTTCCTATGTAAGTATTTGGTTAAATATTTTGTTTTTCATAAATGCAGATTCAGAGTCGATATATGTTATTACTAACATGTTGCTTTTTATGTAGATCATTCGATAGGGGACTACAGTATGCCAAAAGAGGCAGCTTTTATACAAATCCACAATCTGTTAGAGAAACTCTTCAGTATCCTTAATTTTCTTAATGGAACTCTGTAGATATTCATATGCACTTTGCAATGTATTTTTTTTTTAACATTATATGTTCAATAACTATTTCCTGTGGAATTTCTTAATTCAAGTTGTAGGGTTCTTACAAAACATGGTGCATCGGATGGCGAGGTTAAAATCTGAACTTTAGTAATCTAGTCTGTAGAGTATATGCAGTTATCTTGACTTTATTATTTTGGTTGCAGATATGCATGATAGCTAATGTCTGTCCAGAAACTACCGATGAGGTCTTTGCTCTAGTTCCATCACTACAGGTAGATGCCTGATTGTTGTTTGTGATACTGCTACTCTTGTTGTTTACTTGTTTATCATTTCAAATTTAATTAATAACCTTTCTTTCTTAGATTTGACTGGTTATGTACAATATCACTTTCTTTTCTACTGAATATTGTTACATTATTGTCATTCCTTGAGCATTAAGAAGTGTGCTGATTCTGATTCTGTCTTTCAGACCAAGAAAAGGAAGCTCACCGAACCGCTGAAAAATTGTTTGAGGGAGCTGGCTAAGCTAAAAAATGCAAGTTTGAATGAGCTGAGTAAGCTTAAAAAGCCAACACCAAATGTGATAGAGTTGGGTAAGAAATCACTTAAACCTTGTGCTGGCTCAAGTACTGTACTGTACTGGTTTTTGTTTTTTATTTTTAATGGGTTCACCATTCTGATAAATTGAGTGCGACTGCAGATTGACCTTTTATTGACTAGCTAGGGGACACATGGTGATGTACTTTTTGTTCGGACTATGCGTGGAAGCTTCACCCATTTTCTCATGTTAACCTTGGAAGTCTAGATAACCCATTTTCTTTTCCAAACTCTGGAGTTGAGCCTGCCATGTAAATCCTTTTGGCAAGAATATGTACTTAATAAATTTTTTTTTTTTTAGTTGAGAAACTTAGTATTGTTGTTTTGACTGTTTCTTTAGTATGAATTTGGAATTGGAAGATTTCTGCAATTTACAGTTTGAGTGATGGATGACCTTTCTCTTAAAAAATGAAGAGAATAAAAAATAAGAAAAAAAGGAGAAACGAAAATAACTTTTTATAAAAGACTAAATCAAACTAAATTAAAAACAATTTTTTTTTTAACTTCAAAATGTATTTAGAAGAAATGAGAACAAATAATAAATGAAAATGTAAAATACACAGAAAATTGAGTACTTTAAGTCTTTAACATATTAACGAGGGGGAGTCGAAGGAATTAATTTTTTAATCAAACATTGGAACAACTAGAAATTTTTATTATTATTATTTTTATTAGGATAAGTATACAATATGAAAAATTCTTTTAAATCAATAAATCATATTTGATTTCTCAAATAAGAATGCTCTTGAATTTATAAATGAATTACATTCAATTTACTGTGATTCATGCTTAATTTTAGGGGTGAGTATCGGTTCGAAATCGTAAATTTTAGGTTAATCTGAATCCGATCTTATCCGAAGCAAATTATGAATTATTCAATCCAAATCTGATCCGCTGTACATGTCAATCCGAACAAATTCGAATCCGTCAATTTTAAGTCAATCCGAATCCGATCCGATCCAATCCGAAAATTATTCAATTTGAATCTAATACGTTGTACATATCAATCCGAACAAATCAAAATTTGCTAATTTTAAGTCAATTTGAATCCGATCCAATTCAAAAATTATTCAATCCGAAATTTTAATTTAAATCTATTAAAAAATTACATAAATAAAAAAATTATGAAATATCAATCCGATCTGAACCGTTATAAATGTCAATCCGAACAAATCTAAATCTGATATAATTTCAACATATAAAATGAAAAATTACATAAAATAAAAAAAATCTAAAATAAAAATATTTTTCATACAAATTTAAAAAGTAAGTGACAACATGATTAAAAATAATTCAACAAAAACAAAAATAATCAAAAAGAAAAAATTAAACATCAACTACATAATTTAACTCCAAATATACATATTAATAATTTAACTTCAAAAAATTAAATATTAATTACATAAATTAATTTCACTCTACGAACATTAATAACAACAACTCTTTTTTATAATCACTCAAGGTTTAAGTCACCAATACCATCAAGAATATCTGCACGATGAAAAATTAAAAAGTTAAAAATATACATAAATAATGAGCTAATAAACATAATAATATACATTTGATAACAAATAAATCTATATATATTTGAAAGTTTTATGCAATATACCTGATTCTAGAGCTTTAATTTCATCATGTGACTCTTGGATATTAATGATTGGAGATGAACGAGTACAAATCAAAGATTGTACAGTTTTAGAAGATAAGGAACTCTTGTATGGACTAATTGTAAGACCACCAGTAAAAAATGCAGATTCAGATGCTACGGTAGATACCGGTATGACCAATACATCTGGAGCTATTAAAGACAAAATCTTAAATCTTAATGAATGAACATTCCACCAATTTAAAAGATCAAATTTCTCATCATCCATATCAACCAATGCTTCTTGTAAGTATTTTTCCACTTTAGATTTGTTTTCCATAGTATAAACTTCTTTTAAATGCTTTCTCTTACGAGAAGCATAAAGTTGGAATACATATGCTTCTAAACCAAAACCTTTTGTACCCATTTCTAAAGGTTGAGAATATTATTCTATATTTGAGGGAAAATACGCTTTACGATACTCCTCGTACATATCTTTCAAAGTTTTTTTTACCCTTTTGAACTCATTGATGCCTCAATCTCATCCCCATTACACAATTCTAGCAAACTTAGATATAAATAACACTCTCTATGCCTAGGATAAAGGAAAACAGACACAAATAAGATCATATTCATTTTAGATATTCCTCCCCAATATTTGTCAAACTTTACCTTCATATCATTAGTCATCTTCATCATAATATAATCTTCACATTTACTCCACATATCAAGTTGATCATGAATAAAACAAATACGATCCAAGAAGAAATTAGAAGCCACATATAAAGATCCAGAAAACATTAATGTAGCTTCATAAAAAACTTTCAAAAATTGGACAAAATGTTTAGCATTATCCCAATTCATTATAGTCGGATCTTGTTTAATTTCACCTCGACAAAACACTTGATAGTACCCCAAATCAGTGATCTATAACCTTTCAAATGCTTTTTGAAAATAAGTTGCCGAATCCAACATCAAATAAGTTGAATTCCACCTTGTCGTAACATCTAAACAAACAAGTTTTTGAGTTGAGAGTTTTTTCATTTCAACGGCACTCTTAAATTTTTAAAGTTTAATTGGTGATCCTCTCATGTATCTTACAATAGTATGAATCCTATTATTGATATGTTATACTCTTTCAAACCTTGTTCAACAATTAAATTCAGAATATGTGCACCACATCGCATGTGCAAGTGTTTTGATTCTAAAATTGCATTACCCCAACGATTAACACAATTTTTCAAGTAAGTAAGTGCAATATCATTAGAACTTGCATTATCAACTGTAATACATAATATCCTATCAATTCCCCCAATCTAACAAACATGCTTCAATCGCTCTACCAAGTGTATCACCTTTATGATTTAGAACTTGACAAAAGTTCAATATTCTCTTTTATAAATTCCAACCATTATCAACAAAATAAGCAGTTAAACACATATAACATAAATTCTGACAAGATATCCATGTATCAGTGGTAAGACATATTCTTTTACTAGTTCTATTCAAAAACTCTTTTAATTTTACTCTTTTAGTAACGTACAAATTCAAGCAATCTCTTGCAATAGTCCACTGAGAAGGGATTTTAAACAAAAGGTTGTAACTCTCCAATAAACTCCTTAAATCCTTTACCTTCTATGATAATAAATGACAATTCATCTTTTATTATCATCCTTACCAATTTTAATCTACATCTTTCAGCATTAAAATTGTGAGGTACAAGACTTCCTTCCTTATGAAAAGCTAAAGTTTTTTGTTTCTTAAGAACTCTACCAGGAAACTTATCACAGCCAATGGAAATGTGTGCAAGAAAATTTGACGTGCTAGATTTGCTTGACACATACTTATATTGTTTCTTACAATATTTGCATATAGCTTTGCGATGTTGTCCTATCCCTTCTATAGTAAAATGAGCCCATGCTTCACTACTAGATCTAGAGGAAACTTTTTTACATTCTTCTTTAGAAGCAATGCATAGGTCAGGAATTGGAGTACTTACAGAATCTTCTTCTTGAGTTGGTTATGTTGCAGTTTAATCTTTATTTACTTCTTCAATCACATAAAGTGTATCATTATCTTTATCTAAAGCCATCTGTATAGTTGTAGAAAAAAATATTAGACATTTGTAATAAATAATTGTAAAAATGTGCATATAAACGTGGGGTGATGATGTTGGGCACGTTTACTTTCATGTGATTTAAAATATGTATTGAACATTTATATATAATATAACTAAAAATTTAATAATACGAATGAAATGTTCAATTAACATGCACCATTTATAAAACAATGTTTTATGATATTGATTTTTATAATTATGTAAATAACCATGATTTATTACAATGCTAACATTTGTTTCACCAAGCCACGATAGACCTTAATATTTTAAAAGTAGTTTAAAATTTTTTGTAACTCAATTAAAGCATGAAAAACAGCATTTTTTGGGGAAAAACTTTGGACAAACTACCTTTGAAAATTTAACGTGCCTAGATATCGAAAAGTTACATGGAATCATAAAACAATTTGTCCAAAATAGACCTCCCAACACAAAATTATGACCGTTCAAAGTTTTCTTATAATGTCATCCAATTTTTGTTCTACAATACAATCACATTTTCACTCAAATTTGTAATTTCATCTCATAGCTCTTGAAAATTACTATAAGAAAATAATAAATCACACAATATGTTCTAGATAGCTTATTGCTTCACACATCCATTTGAAACAAAAGCAATAACTATCAATAGTAGCCAAAACAGAGCATTTAAATATTAGATCTGAAATCAAAATTCAAAAAAAAAAAAAAAGTTCAAACAAATATAACCTTCTTGTTCAGGATGATGAATAACAACGAGCAGAGAAGCATGAGCAATAACGAGCAGAGAAGCATGAGCAACATCGAGCAGAGAAGCACGAAAGCGGCGAGTGAAAGTAGAAGCAGAAAGTAAGTAGAGAAGAGAAGCACGAAAGCGGTAGAGAAGCACGAGCAGTAGCAACAGAGAAGCACGAGCAGCAACAGAGAAGCACGATTGAAAGTTTGAAACCAACAATGGAGGCAGGTAAGCAAGGAGAGAGATAGAGGCAGCTGGAAAAATATATTAGGTTTTGTGTTAAGAATAAGAGATACGACAGCTGGTTTAATAGGTTAGGTTAAATAATTAGGTTTATTAATTATTATATATATATTTTTAAATAATATATTAAATATATCGAATCGGATTATATGGATTTGAATATTTCTAATCCGAATCTGAATCCGAATCCGAGCGGATTGATAAAATCCAATTCGAATCCGATCCGACTTCGGATCGAAACCACTCAATTTTATCGGATTTGATAGGATTTTTCGAATTGATCGGATATTTTGCTCACCCCTACTTGATTTTATAATTTGTTATACTTCGATTAGGATAGAATTAGTATTAAAATTATAAATAAATATACATTTAATTATATAACATAAGTTTGATTAAGTTTAAATAAATCCAGTCTAATTTTATTAAAATAATTTTAAGATCAAACTTAAAACAAAATATTTATTCTATAAGTTTGACCCAAATTCAACCCAAAAGTTAAGTTTATATTATATAGAAAATATATATACTTTTTGAATATTATATGTTATTATTTTATAATATTTTGCATAATTTAAACTTGAATATTAATTTAAGTTAATTTAAAATTTAAAAATATTAATTTAAGTTAATTTAAAATTTAAAAAAATTAGGTACAAATCTAATGAATGTTTTAAGAGAGGATTTTGAGCTTGTATTTAATTTAAAAAATCCAATCTAATCTGTAAAAAATAATAAAATATGACAATTAAGAATAGGCATGAGATAAATAAAGACAATTATGGTAATAACCGTAACTATCCTGCATTGATTTCGAGTACATTCAGTTATATGAACCGGTAGTAGTTTCCTTATATATAACCATGTTTCCTATTTTTAATATTTATTCAAAAATATGTTTAATTTTAAAAAAAATTAATATTAAAATAATGTTTACTCAATTATATTATTTAAAATATTAACATTATTTTTTTTATTTTTTAACTATTTAACCTATGTTCTGAGTAAAAAAAATTTAATATAATTATTCAAAATATTGTGTATTTTATTATTAAATTATATTTTTTATATAATTATATGTATATAAAATAATAATATTAATATATATTTAATTTCGATTAAACACAATTTTGATATTACAGTAATCATTCTTGTTTCATATATGTTTTATCGATCACAGTTAATTTTTGAAAAAAATCTTTAAATTTTAAGTATAATCACAATTTTATTTATCACGGCTAAAATCCAAACGAGCCTGAAATTTTTTAATCGTGTCCGCACAACTCGCTTGAATTTACACTATTTATGCATGCACGTTGAATATACGCTTATAACTAGTCAAATATTCATGAGAAGTGTCTAGAGGGTAAAATATCTCAGGCAGAAAAGGATTCGTATAAGGACTAAGGTACAGAAAATATCAATTACATGAATACAACTCAATAAAGCATATCTATCTATTCAAAGGTACAAAATAACCACTCAATACCAGCACTATTATGGAAGAATTTTAAACTTATTACACACCACCACGAGAAATTTACTCCAAATCTACAAAGTTGACATATCATCAATCGGTCAAATATGAAAACCATAGGTTTTAATAATAATTTAATAGATTTAAGAGTTTTCATGAGTTTCTTCGAAACAATAAGTTCTCATCTCATTAGACGAGATTCATTCATATTTAATATTATAAATATGAGAATTATTTCTTCTTCTCATCGAGCACTGTTATTTTCAGACGAGGGGAGACTGAAAAACCCACCTGTGAAACCTTTTTAACTTCTTTTTATATAGCATATATTCAAACTCCCAATAAGATGATTGAAAGCCAAAAAATGAGTCCCTTTGGATATGGTTGTGAACTAAATGACTTACCAGTGACACCAACAAGAAACCTACATTGACCAACAGAAGGATCTAAGAAGGTAACCATACCAAGCCCATCAAAATCACAGCTTTTTTCGTTTTGCATTTGCAGTTGATAGTAACTGTTGAAAGCATATGAGATATTTCCTTTCACTCCAATTTTATTACATGAGCCTCCGTAGTTGAGTGTTGTGCAATCTGCAACACTACAAGCAAGTTTTATGTGGTTTTCCACATAAGATAAGTCCCTATAAAGGTTCGCCACGCACCATCTAGATGGGAGATACTGAACATCATCTGCATTTTTCAGTAATTTGTTGCCCAAGCCAAGGTGCAATGGATATTTGGCCTGTCCATCAAAGGAAAACATCCCCCAGTGTCTTTCAAAGTTGCCGGGAAGTACACTTTTTGCCCCTTCATCAAGTAGACTAAAAAGATAAATATCCATGGGTGGAGCACCAGGTCTGAGTGGTGTTCCTTTGTTACTAAGAATATGGTTTATGAGGCCTTGGTTAAAAACCCTAGCAGCAGTGAGATTTGCACCTATGGCTCCATCGGTCGGCCAACCCACCTCTCCAATAACTATGGGCATCTGACCATACCCAAGTTTAGAGAGGGCTGCAACCAAAGTATCATAATTTCCATCAAATGCATTTGTGTAAACATTAGTTCCATCTGTAACGGGGTGGGTGCTCCCATCAAAGAATGCATAATCTTGAGGAAAATCTGAGTTTCCATACAAGCTCAGAAATGGGTAGATATTGACTACAAAGGGAGAACCGTTTGTGTTTAGAAATTCAACTAGTTGGGTCATAATTTGTGTTAATTCCGGTCGGAATGCTCCTTGAGAAGGAACAGTAGATTCATAGGCATCAGCATTGCAAGGAACTACCAGCTTTATGTAACCTGGAAGATTTGCCTTGGCCAAGGACTGTTGCAGATTTAGCATTGCACGCATGACATAGTTCTGAAATTGATCCGAGTAACTTGTAAGAAAGGGTTCATTTCCAACTGCCACATACCTATCATCAAAAGGCAAGTATATTATATTAGAACTCAAAATATGACTAGCATATCTTATATTTTGGTTTCACTAGAGTCACCAGAAATAAAATGAACACATTCAAACTTCAAAATTAACAATTAAGTCTCCTTTCAGAAGAAAAAAAAGCGAAGCTTCCGTTGACAGTAGTACACCCTTTCTGAAAGAATTTGGTGGAAACTCCTACAGAAGAATTGTTATGGAACAGAAATCCTAGAAGACTGAACTGATAGGAAAATAAATAAAAATCTAAGCCTGATGCTTATCTATATGATTAGTCATTCTAAAATCTAAATGGTTCTAACAGAGCATCTCTTCTTAACTCCCTTTCTATACTCCCAAATTGTCAACTTTATCAAGAAGCGTTGATTAAGCAAAAGACTAGTTCATATAGAATCAACATTAATAAAAAAAGGTTCCACATACTTGAATAAAAACTTTCACCTAGCTATGAAGTAAATGAACAAGAACCTATTTTTTTCTGACACGCACAATGGTGATATTGTGCTTGTATAAACTCAAAGGGGATATCTTTCCTCGTGTAATTTGTAAGGATGAAGTTTAACAATTGGACTTTATGTTTGATATGGTTTCAGTTGACAAAACCATAGTATTGGTTAAAAAAAACTAAACCACTATTTATACTTTATGGTCACATTTTTACAGTAAAACTTCAAGAAATCTTCTTCAATATCATTTATATTTTTCAGTGTTACTCAATTGAAAGTATGTAACCAACCAAAAATATGAGTAGATTTTTTTTTTTTTAATAACAAAATATGAGTGTTGTTAAGAACACTGTAACTCACTCACAATTGGGATTATCTTGATAAGAAAAGTATACATGACATCGCATATTGACGTCGTGGGCATTCCAAGCTGACCAATAAGCTAGGAAAACAAGAGTCGTTAAACAGGAACGATTAAACTCAAGTAGCTGAGATTAAGTTATACACAAACTATACTTGTGCTTAAAGCCAAGAAAATTAGTAAAATAATATGGTAAAATTTATAAGAATTGGGAGTGTTTCCACCCATTTGATTAATATTTTAATATCGTAAGATTTTTACACAAGAATTGGGGATATCTCCATCCATTTGGTTAATATTTTGATATTATAAGATTTTCACGTGACATTTCGATTGTGCCAAAAATCTTAGAACTCTTCCACACAAAAAATAAATTAAATTTGGGTTTCAATTAGAAGTAATGTTACACATGAATGGATTATGAGTGTCTTCGTCAGCACATTAGGCTAATCTTTCAGAATAAGACTTGTGGACTTTGACAAACACTTCTAAATTTAAATCAAAGACTCCAAAGTGACATCTGAAATATTCCTAACAAATAAATGAATTTTCAACTACGACTTAGTTCAATCAAGGAGTGAAGAGAGGGGCTGGTTTACAGCTAAACAAATATGGTTCAGTATTTATGAATGAATAAACCTTCATCTTTTTAACTCCGAGAATCCACTAGAATTCCTTACCTCCTTCTCCCTGGTATATAAATCAAGCAACAGAAGTCCAACCCATAAATTAGACCAGGTAACAAAGTCAAAGACAACTAATATTATAAAAGATAAAAAGCTTTGCTTTTATTCGAGACAAGTTTATTTTTAATTTTGAAAACTGAAGCAACATGTAGTTAGAAAGAAAAATAATAATAATAATATCTATAAAATTTATAATCACAAGAATAAAAAATATTATGTTAATATCTACATTTTTATTATTAAAAAAAAGAGTAAAACATTAATAATTTTTAATTAAACCCGTTTAAATTGAGTTATAATAATTTATATCAACACTAAATATTATCTAATCGAAAGTTATTTAATATTATTGAATGTTAATTTTGTTGTTATATATTTGAAGACATATTTTTTAAAAATTAAAAAAAAAATATTCATTCATTTTCCTGCATATTCGGAACAATCAAAATCCCAAATTTAGATCCAAATTTCCAAACAACAAAACTTGATAAATTATATATTATTTAGTAGTAAATGATGTGGTGCATTCTACTGCTATTGTTATTAGTTGTTTGGTGTAGAAATAAGGTGTTATGCTTTAAAAAAAAAAAGAATAATTGCATTTATCTTTATCACTATTAGTCTAAAACACTATATCATGAATATAATTCCTCAAACTTAACATTTAAAAAACAAAATCAGAGAACGTTAAGAAAAAAAGAAAACAGAGGGAATAAACGAACCTGATATCAGCCCCGCCTTTGCCCATATAAGCAGATATATTTTGATGAACCCACATATCAGCAGCAGCAGGAGATGAGCTCATAACAGCCAACATTTCATTAGGTATCCCAACCATGACCTGAATCCCACTGCCCATTAAGGCCTTTAGATTATCTGGGTCTGCCTCGAAAAGCTTCACTTTGGATATCTTGTTGTCTTTCAGAAGATTCACAACAGTTGAGGGTTTGATTCTATGAAATGATATGGTTCCCCAGTTAACTCCTATAGCTGATTCAACCATTGGAGCTAAGCTCCAAAGCACTGTCAAATAAACCAGAGATATGAGTCTGGGTTCCAGCATTTTGGGTGAAGCCCAAGATCTATTGAGTCAAAAAATCATATATTCGCTTGCTAATTAGATTTGGGCAGTTACAGTTACAGGCAAGGGAAAAAAATGAGTGACTGGTGAGTGGGTTAGGGGGACTGAAAACAGCTGCGAGAAACAGGAATTTGCAGAAAGAGTGAATTAGTAGAAGGAAAGACAATATCGCGATAACGTCCTATGTAAATTGTTATTATTAAAAAATATTTAGATATTATAACCAATATTAAATATAAAATATATATTCACAGTAACAATCATTACTTATATAATATTAAAAATTGAATTCAGATTGTGAAATAACATTTTAATTTATATATATTCACAATAACAATCATTTTTACGTTGATATAATTTTTTTCTTTTGGTTATTTGACATAATTAAAATAAAGATGAGGTGACTTACCAACTACAAAAGCTTGAAATATCGATAGCTTAAATTTTACACGAAAAATTTTATTTATAAGAAATATTTGATAAATTATAATAATTATATTTAATAAAAATTATCAGATTAAATTATATAAATTATAATATATATATATATATATAAGTGTCTATATTAAAAATACTCAATATTAATAAAATATTTAAAAAACAATAACTAAATAAAATTATAAAAAATTTAATAAATTTTTAAAAATATTAAAATAACTAGTTATTTACTTCTTAAATTAATTTTTTATTTAATATGTATAGATATAAATATATTATATATAATTTATTTATATTTATTGATCTAAAAATATTAAAAAACTATAAAATTATAAATAGATAGTTAAAATATTTATAATAGTTATTTAAATTAAATTTTTAATAAATAATGCAATTAAATGAAAATATTTAAGGGTAAATTATTTTTAAAAATTAAATAAAAATACTAGTAAATAATAACTTATCAATATTATTAAATATTTTATTTATTAATTGATATTTTATTTTTGATATTAATATGTTATTAATATTATCTAGAATATTATGTATGGATATCTAAACTCATTAAAATACAAATTGCGAACTAATAATTGAATGTAAACGATATAGTAATATTTATCGTCCTAAAAATAATATTACGACCACCAGTGTAACTTTTTGACAGGTTAAATAGGAATATTAATTAGACTATTCTATTCTATATGTTTTTGATAGGTTAAATAGGAATTTAATTTTAATTAATATTTTATCTAAAGTAATTTTTCAATATCTAATCACGTATAAATTATATAATTTTTAATAAAAATTAAAGGTAAATTTATAACAAATACGAAATAACTACAATTTATTTTTATATATTTTAAAATTAAGAAATAACTACTCATATTTTAAACAAAAAATATTATTTTTAATATATAATTGTTATTTATTTATTTTTAATTTTTATTTGAATTCTAAAATTAAAAACATCATAATTTAAATTTTTTATCATAAATACAAGGTAAGTATTAAAAACATTTATACATCTAATTAATATGGATGATGATTATTTTCTTATCATTACTTATTATAATTCTAGATTATTTTTTAATATTTTTAATATTTTAATTCTAAATTATTTTAATTTATAAAATTTATTTACTATAAAATATTATTTTTTATTAATTATTATTAGATAATCACATTTTTTTTCTAAAAAAAATAAATAATTGTAATAATTATATTGAAAAATATACAATTATAAATAAAATAATAATGTTAACTTGTAGTAAATTGAAAATATAGATTATATATAATTAGGGTTATATTTTAAGTAATTATAAATTATATTTATAATTAATATTTAAATGATAATTTGACTTTAAATCTTCCGCCTATTAAAATAAATTTGATTTTTTATAATTTTAAAATATATACGATTTAGTTAAATTTTTTTTTTAAAAAAAATTGAATTTGTTACTGTTTATGACAGACAGGATTATAATATCAATGTCAATCATAGTTAATCATGCTCATGTTTATATATATATATATATATATAGAGGATATGCTATAATAAAATTTAGGGGCAAAGTCATTACCTATACATCAAAACGCAAACATATTTTCAATCTATCACCAATTAAGAAAAAAATTTAAAGTTGAAAATTTATTATAATCGTAATCATGTTAAGATCCTTAAATATCGTCGGTGATTGAAACGTAATGTGTGTGCATTTGCATTAAATACTTTATAAATAAAAAGTTGAATAATGAAATGTTTTAGAATTCTTTAAATTTAAAAATATGACAACTTTATAATTCATGTATTAAGTGTGCATGTTAGATATAATTAATATTGTTATTATAAAAATGTGAATTTTAAGTATATAATTTTCGTAAATAATAAGAATATAAATATTCAACTAAAATATTACTATATTAAAATATATTTTTTAAAAAAATTATAAAATATCTTATATCTAATCTAATTATTAAAAAATTAATTATTTAAATTAAATAATTATATAATCTCTACTACCTAACACTCCGTTATAAACAGGGGTAATTAAAAAATAATCTAATAGAACTGAAACTATATATATATATATATATTTGTTATTCATAGTAAGATAATAATGAATGAAAAATTCTCACACATAAACAATACATTAAAAATACCACATTTTAGTTATATAAAAAGATTTTCAAAGATATTTGTCTTATTAATTAACTAGTATCAATTGATACGTAAATGACAAGATTTTAATCATTTTAAGCTACTTAAATATTTTTTGCTCTTCTTTATCAATATTTTAAAGCAAAAGATACAAAAGCTAATTAAAATTTAATATGTTCATTAATTTGTACTCTTTCAACAGTATTAATAGTTTTACTAATCCTGTAATTGAGTTTATTAACTATAAGTCCCTCTTCCAACATATAAGTAATTCAAATCAACTCCATTACTTTAGTTAAAAGTATGATATTTTGATTTCATTTTACTAAAAAAAAAATTAAAAATTAAAGAGCAAAGTAAGTTTACTTATTCTGAGTTCAATATATTGATAAAATTAAACAAAATATTTATTAAAAATTAATAATTTTTTAACTGAAATTTTAAAATTACTATACCACATTTTAGAAAGGGAAAAAAGAAGACATTTTATTTAAATTGTTAAAAAATTTAAAATTATTATACACAACAATTATGGATTAGAGAACATTTTAAAAGGAAAAAAGAAGACATTTTATTTAAATTAATGATTAATGATTAATAATATATATATATATATATATTAAATTTTTATATTGTATGTATTAAATAACGTCAAAGTATTAAATTAAACATTGAATTAATATATAAACAAATACTTGCATAAGTTGTAAAAAAATATATACCATAATTCTAAAATTAATATATATTTTTTCTAAAATTTCAGTGGGCTTTTATGTAATTTTGTAAATGTATTGTAATTATATTGCATAACCAAAATATATTTTAGAAAAATAGTTTTCCGTAAAGTTTACTTGTTAATATGCTTTGTTAATTTATTGTTTTCCTTTTGGTCACGACTTTTTATGCGTGTAGTTTCTGTTAATTATGTTGTACATAGGAGCACTTTTTTTTGTCGGTTGAGATAATATTTCATTTAAGATATGCGGAATAAATTCCATTCTTTTAGCCAAGTAAATTTTGAAACTTTAATTAAAATTATATAAAGCAGTTAAGAAAAATGTTTGAAATGTATATAATATGTGTTAGCTATGGAAAGACAAAAAAAAAATAATAGAAAAATATTTTAACTTAATCTTTTATTATAAATGATCTCATATAAAAAAATATATATAAATGGAGTTAAGATAGTAAAACAAAATTAATAAAAATAAATTTATTAATTTATTTAAAAATATTAATGAAATACAATGATTTCACTTTAATTATTGTTAGATATTTTCTCATTTGTGAATTGTAATATATATTGAAGGTTAAAAATTATTTTCATATATTTGTTGGTGGTGTTTTAATAATTACTTTTAGTTTTTTTTTATTTATCATGATAATTAGTTTTAATTTTTAATTTAATATTTTGATGTATTTAAAAAAATATATTTTTTTTATATCAAGTTATTAAAAAAATATAATTTAATATATATAACCTAATATTTTTTAATTAATTATTAGATGTTATATAATTGTTAATCAAAAACAACCTAGTCCCTTACTTACGTGAAGATATTAATACATATAGATACAAATAGTTTAATAAGAGTAAGAATTTATAGAAATAAATAGTGTCTCTTACACACACCTCAGGATTATACTAAGTAAGCTTATATTCATATCAGAATTCACTTCACTGCTACACTTGTATTATTTCACCAGACCACACTTCCACTATTTCACTAGACACACTCATATAATCCTATAAATATTGGTTCTACAGACATTCTAAACACAACAATACAACATTAAATCCTTCTTTCTTCTTATCTCTATACTCTTCACACAGACTGTATCGTACCTCTCATATACCTCTAAAATTTCTATCAAAATTTCGCTCTCTTCCTCGCTCCAAACCCGCCACCTCAACCTTACCACTCTAAACCCGGGCCACCTCAATCCTGGCCACCTCAAATCGGCCACTCCAACCCTACCACCTCAACCCGGCTCCTGTTTGTTTTCAACTCCTCTTTTCATTTTTAAGGATATCTCCTTTATACTGCTTTCTATATATTTGCTTTATATTTCCTCCATTATTTCGTTAAAATGGACCTAATGATATCCCAAAACCAATCTCTACCACCCTCGACGATACTAACTACCTAGCCTCGGGCACAAGCAATGAAAAGTTTCTTTGAAAGCGATTAGGCTAAGGCGTTTACAACTGGTGATATCTCTATACCCATTCAAGAAACCATTGAAAACAACTCATTATTTGTCGACGCCGTGGAAGACTGGGAGAGTAAACATCATCAAATTATTACCCGGTTCCGTAACACCACTTTACCCCCATTCACGGTGAATTCGGGGCGTTTTGACACCGCCAAAGAAGCCTGGGAATTTCTCGAGGCTCGCTTACTACAAATGATTATCGCCAACCAATATCAACTTTTCACAACTCTTCATACCAAACGCCAAAGGGCTGATCAAACCATTAACCAAATTCTCTCTCGAAATGCATACTATTTGTGATCAACTCGCTTCTCCGAACCAACTTGACGAACAAGATCGATGCCGAGATGTTTGCAACTAACCGTAATCACCAAGATCTCGTTATATTTTTCTCATGGCTCTCCATGATCGATTTGAACCTCGTTTCGGCTTCCTTACTCCATCTAGAGTCCTTTTCCATCCTTAGATATCACACATCGAGCTTCGCTCCGAAGAAACTCTGGACGGGGGGTTTTCAAAGTTCATCATACAGACATGCTCTTACCACCCCTTTTATCGCCCTCTAAAGCGAGGTTCTGAAAGAGGATTTCAAATATCAAAGTCCGCACCTACCGTCACAACCCCAATCACGAGCTTTACATGTCCCATTCGTGTACGTATATATTGTCACAAGCGGTCCACGACACTTTAATAGAGATTGCTTTTGAATCCCTCTCAAGATTCCTCCTCGAATCCCTCCCCGCATTCCTCTGAATCCCTCTTAACACGCTCGTAAAATAGTAACTCATCTATCACCGCTGCCGCTTTCCGAGATAATCATGACAAATTTACTTTCTACTCAAGAACTCGGGCGTCTTCTTAAACATGTTCTCTCGTAATCTAGTAATGCTTCTCCTACCGCTCATTGCTCTCACATCGTAAATCTTTATGGTATTTTGATTCTCCGTTTGTTGTAACCATACGACTCATGATACTCACATCTTCTCTCCCACACAATCTTCCATCTCCAAACCTTTAATTCAACCGCCAATGGTTCACATACGACGTTAACGTCGTAGACAAGTTTCCACATCTTCTATATCACTTTCTCGACACCTTTCATATTCCCAACCTTACTCTAAATCTTATCTCTCATTGGTCAATTACGTGAACTCGGGTCTTACTATTACTTTTTTCCTCTTACGGTTGTCACGTAGGATCCACGTACATGACAAATCCTCGATAAAGCCGTAAGGTCGACGATTATTTGAACTTATCAACCTTCATCTACCCAATTCTCCTCACACTTCCGTCAAGCCGCTTCTACCACTCCTATCAACCTACGGTACGCTCGTTCAGGTGCCATACGTCATGTGATGTCTTCGCCCTTAGCATCTTCCTCGGTAAATTAGGATCCGTTTCATTTCTCGATAATGTAAATTTTTTGCCTTGTCAATCGGGGAAAACAACCCGCTTTATGTTTTAATAAAAGTGATTCTACTGCTCTCCCTTTTCGACTTAATTCATTCTCGATGTGGTCCATCCCCACATCCTACTACGGGGACGTGTTTATTTTGTCATTTTTATTGATGATTATTCAAGATTCACATGGATTTTTCTCATGAAACATAGATCCGAATTACCCAAAATTTATTATGATTTTTCCCAAAATGGTTAAAACCCAATTTTCTCAAAATATCAAAGTTGCTTAGAATTTCGATAATGCTACGGAATATAAAGAAACAATTTTTTTAAATTTTCTTCGACAAAACGACTCTTTTCTCAATATTCTCATTCTCCGCACATCTCAACAAAATGGAAGAGTCGAGTTTAAAACACAAACATATTCTTAATACTATTCGCATTTCTCTCATTTCTAGTTCTTGTCCCGAACGCTGGGTGAAGCAGCTCTTATGGTTGTTTATACCATCAATCGTGTTCCCATGCCTATTATTCACAATCAATCTCCCATTAGCTGCCTCTATAGTACTTATCCATCTTACGAACTACTCAAAGTGTTTCCGTCATGGCTCGTTTGTTCTTCTCTTCACCCTCACGAACACAATAAATTAGAACCTTGTTCTCGCCTTTTGTTTGCTTTCAGTATGGAATAGAACACAAAGGCTATCGTTGTTGGGACCCTATCTCTAAACGATCACAGATCTCTTGTCATGTCATCTTTGGGGAACATAAAATGTTTTCCTCATTTCTTCATTTCCTGACTCAACTCCTCCCTCACTCTCATTTTTTAATTACCCAACTATTGATTTATTTCCTCCTGACATTGCTCCATTACCCTCACCATCGTCTACTACGGCTTCTCTTGATGTATATGCTCCTTCTACTAATCCTACCATAACAACATCTTCTGAAGACCAACTACCTGATTGTCCAGAGTCATCACTTTATCGTTCTACTCGTGTAAGTAGTCTTCCTTTTCATCTTCGTGATTACCAATGTTTCTCTACTATTTTATCTCATCAGCGAACCCCAAAACTATGTAAGCTAGGTTCTAACCCTCATCAAGCAGCTAGAAGCTACGTACGTATGAATTACAAGCATTAACAAAAGCACATACACGGGATCTGTTGATCTTCCATCTAATAAATCTTTGATTGGTTATAAAGTGATCTTCAAAATCAAAACTCATCTCAGATGGGTCCGTGGAACGATATAAAGCCTGCCTAGTCAGTGGGTTTTACACAGTGAATATAGAATCGACTATGAAGAAACTTTTGCACCAGCTCAACTCACCTTTGTTCGAAGTATCATCATTGTCACACGCCCGAAATTGGAACATGTTTCAAATGGATGTCAAAAAATGCTTTTCTCAACGGAGACATAACCGAGGAAGTTTATATGAAACCTCCTCCGGATACACGCATTCACCTCATCAAGTGCATGCAGACTTCGTCCGTGCTTTCTACGTTCTCAAACAAGCCTCCTCGAGCTTGGTTTTCCAAATCTCGCATCTACACTAATCGATTTTGGTTTCACTTCCGCCTTATGACTCCTGCCTCTTTATTCTGAAGACTCCCACCTGTAACACTTCTACTCTTTTACGTAGATGATATGCGATCATAACCGGAATGACTCCAATGGAATTATCGATCTCAAGCGCTTCGAGTCATCAATTTGAAATGAAAGACCTTGGGTCGCTCCACTACTGGCCTAGAAATCTCATCCGATTCTCAAGCGATATTATCTCTCTCAAGCAAAGTACTCTTCTCGATATTCTTAATCTACCGGCTCTTACCGATTGCAACCGCATCAACACCTCTAGAAACCAATGTCAAACTTACTCCATTGGGGATGGTACTATTCTCTCGCATGCCACATTATACGCGTACAACTAGTAGGCAACCTTGTTTATCTCACACCACCATCCCGACATTGCCTACGCTGCTCATCCGGGTTAGTCAATTCATGTCTCCGTTCCACGCCTACCCATTATACCAGCTTCTTCTCGCATTCTTCGCTACATCAAAGGCACCATGCTTTCACTCGCTCTCCACTTCTCCAACAAGTCTAATCTTCTTCTTTCCGCCACTACGCCGATGCGTGACCCAACCGATCGTCGCCTTAGCACCGGATATTTTTTCTTTCGAAACTCTCTTATATCTTGGCAAAGCAAGAAACAATCTCTCACTTCGATCCAAGACTGTCAATATCGTGCTTCACGACACCACTCAAGAACTTCTTCGCTCCGTTGGTTACTATTGAGCATACGGGTGTTCTCCAATCAATCGCAACTATCATATATTGTGACAATCGTAGCTATTCAGATTGCTCACAATAATGTATTTCATGAACGAACAAAACATATCGAGATTGATTGTCATTTTGTTCGTCAACATGTTCTTCAAGACACCGCTTTGTTCCAAATCAATATCCTCCACAGATCAAACAAATTCGACATATCTTCACCAAATCTCATCTACCAGGCAGATTTCAAGAATTAGTTTCCAAACTCAAGTTGATTGTTTCTCTTCCTCCTTGAGCTTGAGGGGAGATGTTAAGTTATATTTGATATTGTAATTCACTTAACTTGTAATACACTTCCACTATTTCACTTGTACTACACGTGTACTACACTTCTACTATTTCACTTGTACTACACTTGTACTACACTTGTACTACACCTCCACTATTTCACTTGTACTACACTTGTTATAATCCTATAAATAGGGTTCTCTATGTACATTCTAAACACACAAATACAACATTAAATCATTCTTTCTTCTTATCTCTCTATACTCTTCACAATACGCTTGAATAGAAATCACAAAAGGATAAATTAATACTATAGAAACTTTCGATAATTCTTTAAAAATAATTTCAAAAAATGAAAAAAAAATTGAAAAGAAACAAAATGAAGTTCAATTTCTTTTTCCCAAACTGTTGAAAGACAAAAATCATCTTCTTTTTTTTTTTTTTGTAACAAATTGAGGTATTCAAGATGAAAAAGTTATTTTTGCTCGATATTGTCGAGAATTTCTAACTATTAAATGGAAACAAATCCATCTTCAAATTAATTTTTATTATTCTTTTTTTTCCTTAAAAATATGTAGATTCTATAATACCTATTCTCAAACTATTTGTTTATAATAGTGATATTTTTTTTGTTTCTCCTTTCATCTTTAAATTTCTATCCAATGATTCATTGTGTAATTATAGACGTGAACGAGAAACCATTTTAAATAAAAATCTCATATATGATCACTTATTTATCAACTTTTTCATATTATCTGCTTACTTCTAAAAAAACTAACTAAAATCTACCTTAAATAAAGTTGTCAAAATATGCTTAACCTTGTAAATTCTTATCAAAAACTTGTATCATTTGATAATGTCACGTGAAGTGTATGACAACTAAATAACCAAAGTTTCATAAGGGAAGTGAAACTTCCTATTACAAGAAAAAAAAAATTTCTAAAGAAATTCTATTTAAAACTATTATATGTCCAATGTTTAATATTGAAATAATTTCATATGTTTTTTTTATTTTGTCCGTGTTAATAAACAATTCAAAATATCTTAACAATGATTTAAAGCACTTATTTTTATACTTTTTCAAAAATCCAAATACTCAATCATATAAATATGTAAAATACATTATTTTTAATCCTAGTAAGAAAATGAGAGATACAGATACTTGATTTAAAAATCAGTAAACATAATTTCTTACTCGATCTCATAGATACATATAGAATTCTATGGAAAGCCATATTTGATGAAAACAAGTCCGAATTAAATAACAATGATTTCAAATCACTTCTTTTTAAACTATTTTAAAAACCCAAGGATTAAATCATATAAATATCTAAAATAGATGATTTTCGATAAAGAAAAATAGATACTCAATTTAAACCAAGTAATCATAATTTCATACTCGATCTTAGAATTTTATGAAAACCCATTCAATTTTCGATCCTTAGGTATTAGATAATCATAAATACCAATGGTATTAGCTTTACTCCAAAGCTCTGGTATTCTATTTTTATGTTTATTGTTGTTTTTCTTTCTTTTTAATTTTTGTAGTTTTTGCTTACATTGGCTTTTCATTTGTTTTCAATAAGATTGATGAATTGCCCTATACCAAAAGATTAGGTCTTTTGATCTCAGTTTACTTTTGATTTATTTTCTAATTATTATTTTATTTTAACTCTTATATATATACTTTATAAAAAATAATATATAAATAAATACACAAAATTAAATAAAGATATATTGTACGTACATAAAATTATATAATTTTAAAAATCAATTGTCTAAAAAACAAAAAAAAATTATAATATATATATATATCAAACTTAAATTCTAAAGAATCAAATAAAATAATAATTCACTTAAAAAAACATTTTACTTAAAAATAAATTTCAAATGTATTTTTTAATTTAAAAAAATATACGTAAAACGTAACATCGATTGATGTAGTAAACTGACGCTACATTTTTATCACGTCAATCGACGTTACGTTCTACGTGAATAGCATCAATTTTACACTGAATCTACTTTAAATTCATTATAAATCAATTTTTTTCAAAAATAAACTTTACATATGTATCGTATCATTCTCAATTTGGCTTGTAATCTTAATACCCTTAAGTATCGGGGACCTTCTACCCATATCAACTTTCATGTATGATTTTCACTATTTGTTATTATTTTTATTTTTTTAATAGTGTCATCTTGTTTACTTTTTTTTTTTCCTAATCTCTAACATCCCATATTGTTTTCGTTGCTTTATTTAGGCATTGGAAGTTTCGACAGAAAATCTTACTATGTTTTTGCTTTCCATAAAAGTAGTGGATTCTCATGTAGAGCTTCAATGTATAGTGGAGTAACAAGGTTTCATTTATTTAATTTTTTTTTTTTGGATTTTAGTTTCCTAATAAACACCAAACTATGGGAAGCATAACACGTCTGAAACTAGATCTTATTTGCTATTATTAATTCTTTTCAGACATTATCTGCATGGATGATGGCACGCTCAGAAATGGAGGGTAGCACGAAACAAACACCTATGTTACGAAGTGGCACTTGCGGAAGCGAATATCAGGTCTAATTTTGGTTACACAAATTAATAATAATGGGTAACGGCAAAATAAATAAGCAGTAAGAAATTAAATGGCACACAATGATTTAAGTGGTTCAACTTTTCAATATGAAAAGTCTACTCCACTAACGACGGCACACCGAGAAAAAATCCACTAATAATCAAAATGGAGATACAAACACCAATTTTCGAGCTTCACAAATTATACCAAATTCCAAAATCGACCCACAAAATATCCCCTCTAATTTATCAGGTAATATATATAGCAAGATAACTTAACAAACTTGCTTATTAAATCAAATATTACTGCATAAAATGAGAGAAACACTACAAATGACAAATTAAATGGAGCGCTTTTGTCCTCGGCCGATTTTCTTTTTCTCGCTTCTACTGTTATCACGGGTTTTCTTCTTTTCCGTCAGCCAGACTTCTTCTCTATTTTCAATGGCTTTTTCTTTTCTCAGTGGCGTTTTTAAACCCCTCAAAGAAAGGGAAACAAAATGAATATATATATAAAGAGCTGGCGGTTTACGCTGAATGTGGCTTTAAATAAAAACTGCTTTCGGGCACACAATTAACAAATCCACTTGGTTCAAAACAAAACAAATTCTTCAAACACAGATTCCTGATTAGCAAATAACCATCGCCCAAACCCCGAAGGTGATCATCTTTGCAGAATACTAATCAAGTCCAATGCTTCGAACTTGTTAAATGGAACCTGGTTCGTTAACATATCACCGATTCTCTCAGAATGACTATCTTATTAACAACACAAGACTGGTAGACAATGTCACGAACAAAGTGATATCCGACATCGATATGTTTGGTTCTTTCATGATACATAGTATTCTTAGTCAAATGTATCGCACTGACTATCACAAAATACAATGTAAGTATCCCGACAGAACCCAAATCACAAACCAAACCTCTAAGCCAATGGCTTCTTTCATCGCTTCAGCTGCCATATATTCTCACTGTCAGACAAAGCAAATCAGAGATCAGAAAGTAGCCTTCCAACTAATGGTAACAATGAGAAAGAGTGAAAACATAACTTGTCGAGATCTTCTTCTATCCAGATCACCAAGATAATCTAATCCACATAACCAATAACACCGCAACCAGATAGAACTTCCATCATATACCAAACCAAAATTAGATGACTCTCAAATACAAGTATCCATTTCATCTTGCCAATGACCTCTACCAGATTACCCATATATCTCGCCGACAACACTAATCGCATGTGAAATGTCCGGACAGTACGTAATTCATACGACATCAAACTTCCAACTACATTAGCATACGGAACCCGAGACATGTACCGCTCCTCCTCTTCTCGATCAGGTGACAAATCCAAAGAAAGCTTGAAATGCGCACTAACTGTATTCTCACAGGTTTAGAATCTTTCATGCCAAAACGTTTCAAGAACTTTTTTCAATATAACTTTTCTCGAGTCAAATAAAGCTTGCTCATTGCCTATCCCTCAGAATTTCCATGCCCAAAATTTTCTTCGTCGCACCTAAATCTTTCATTTCAAACTCACCATTGTCGAGACTTTAATTTCGAATCTCGACTTATTCTGTATAATAAGCATGTCATCAACATAAAGCAACAAATAAATCGATGAACCATCACATGGAATCTTTTATGATAAACACAACTATCATAATCACTCCTAGAGTAACCACGATCAATCATAAAAGAATCAAATCGCTTATACCACTTCCTCGAGATCGCTAAGCCCATATAAAGACTTTTTCAATAAACAAACATGATCTTCCTCTTACCCTGGAACAACAAACCCCTCTCGTCGATGCATATATATTTGTTCTTCAAGCTCACCATGTATATGTTGTCTTGACATCAAGTGTTTCTAATTCCATGTCAAACAATGCAACCATAGCAAGCAACACACGAATAGAGCTATGTTTCACAACAGAGAAAATACTATCAAGTCAATTACCTTTCTTCCGACAATAGCCCTTTGCAACAACACGTGCCTCTGAACCTACCGCCTTCAACCTCGTATACCTTCCTTTTTCAAGCACTCCATTTGTTTCCAACAATCTTCTGCCCTGCGTTTCCACCAATTCCCATGTATTTATTCTTATGAAGTGATTCAATCTCTTCATTCATAAGAACCAACCATCCGAATGCACTCATCACAAGTGATGCCTTCACGATAACTAAGGTTCACGACCTCAATCAGATACTCGCCACGCATAATGCAAAGAAACTAAGTTCCAGATTCCACTCCGGTAATACGCCTAATCTCTCTTATTCCTTTACTCCTGACATCAGATGGTTGCTTCATGTCATTTTACGCTACATCACGAAAGCAAAATCGCTCATCTCATCCACAGATGGTTGATCCAAGTCACCAGATTGACTAGTGAGCTCCACTCTCGCTCCACCGCCACTAACACCGTGGTCTTTATCTCAACAATAGACTCTTTTTCTTTTGCAACATAGAAGACTCATCAAACTTAACATCTCTGTTAATCAAAAATTTAGGTGACTTGGGTTCAACACACCATAATCTATAACCTTTTCACCCTTAAGGATACCCCAAAAATACGATTTCAACGCCTAGGCTCAAGTTTACCATCATTAATACGAGCATGCTAGCGACAACCAAAAACTTTCAAATCAATAATTAGCGCGAGTACCAAAGAATACCTCAAACGAGTCTTCAACTCAATCAGTTGATGGAGACCGATTTACCAAATACAGTACGGGTTACAAGTCAAAAAAGGATTTATCCAAATCACCTTGAAAGAGCATACAACGAGTTTTTTAAGAGAGTCCTATTCATACGCTCGCTACTCCATTTTGCCGTGGTGTATGACTTACGTTACGGTGTTTCACTATGCCATTCCTTTCACAGTAACTCATTAAACCGACTATCACAAAATTCCAAACCATTACGCTTCAAATGCTTGATTTTATCGCTTGTTCGATTTTCTATACAAGCCTTGAATTTCACAAATTTTGAGAATGCGTCATTCTTGTTCTTCGTAAAATACACCCAACACATGACGAGAGAAGTCATCAATAAAAGTCAACATATACCGGCACCACCCAGACACAACACGAGAAGGACCTCAAAGATTCAATGAATATAATCACGCATTCTTTCGTTTTATGGATTTGGCCGCATCGAACTTGACCGCGATGCTTTCCATAAACACAATGCTCATTAAATCAAGTTTCCCATTTTTCTCGACCACAAAGCCAAATCTCGTTTGCTCAAAATAGACATCCTCGCTTACTCATACGCCAAGCCGCATATGCCATAATCGAGTAGGTTCAATCTTGATCCGACGAGGATGAAACTGATACACTTCCAATAACAAGCATACCCTCAAGATATAGAGACTACGCGACAATTGCCCTTTAATAACAACGGTAGCACTTACTAACTTTTAAAACTCCACCTTCAAATTTACATACTTATACAGAATCAAGAAAGCACTAAAGATATCAAATTCTTTTTCAAACTGAACACGGCGAACATCTTTCAAAGTCCTAACAATACCATCATGATCTTAATTCTGGACAAGACTAATACTAATAACCCGCAGGACATATTGTTTCCCATCAAGACAACACCCCCTATCAATAGATCGATGTTAAGCAAACCAATCTCTATCGGGCACATATGGTAAGTGCAACCCGAATCAAGAATCCAAACATCTCCGTGAGAACCAATAGATACCGATAGAACATTTTCACCATCTGAACCTAACTATCTCGCAATTACCAAATACATCATTAAGTACTTAAGACGCCAGATGATTTTCCTTTACCTGAAGTTTTGGACAATTTACTTTCCAAAGGTTCTTCTCGACGCACAATTGCATTTATCCTTTCTTTTTCTAGATTCGGATCTGGGACTTGCCTCTATTACTACTTGTACCTTTTTCTAGATTTCTACCTCTAACAAATAAACCACCGCTATTATCATTGTTGCCAGACACCTTTTTCTTCAACTCTCGAATTCAAAGTTCGCTTTGACATCTTCCAAAGAAATATTGTCTCGCCCATATAGCATAGTATCAACAAAATGCTCAAATGAACGGTGTAAAAGAATAATAGAATCCAAGCGCCTGGATCCTCATCATCAATCTTAACACCACCATTTTTCAAATCACGAATAATTTTAGTAAATTCATCAAGATGATCGCAAAGGTGTAATTTTCCGACATTCTCGAATGTATACAAACGTCGCTTTCAAATATAACCGACCTGTCAAAGATTGGGTCATATACAAATTCTCCAATTCTAAGCCATATAAATAGAGATTCCTCATCACCAACCTCGTAATACCTCATCGTACAAGGATAATCGAATCAACTCAAAGCATTTTCCATCAATGCATCTTTTTCTTCATCAAATTTTTTTTCGCAATTTATCCTTGCCTTCAAGTTGTCTTAACGAGCCCTTCTTTAACTAATACGGCCAGATCTTCATACGCCATAAATGAAATCATTTCTACCATTGAATTTCTCAATTTCATATTTTCACGCCATTATTTAAAACCCAATATTAAATAAACAGTAAGTATAACCCGTAAAATATGAAACCAATCGATAACCGTAAGCTCAAAATAAATCCAAAAGAGCAAACTTGATTAGTTCCAATAAATACCGTAATAACCCAATAACTCGATAATTAATTTGTTACTTAATTGGCAAAATTCATAAGTCAATATCGCAGTCCAATTTTTGGTTACACAAATTAATAATAAATGGGTAACGAAAATAAATAAGCAAAGAAGAAATTAAATGGCACACAATGATTTAAGTTGGTTCAACTTTTCAATATGAAAAGTCTACTCCAATGACGACACCGAGAAAAAAATCCACTAATAATCAAAATAGATACAAACACCAATTTTTTAGAGCTTCACAAATTATACCAAATTCCAAAATCGACTCCACAAAATATCCTCTAATTTATCGGTAATATATATAGCAAGATAACTTAACAAACTTGCTATTAAATCAAATATTACCTACAAATGAGAGAAACACTACAACGACAAATTAAATGGACAAGATGTCCTTTGTCTCATTGATTTTTCTACTCTCTTAGCTTGGTTACCGTTTTCTTCTTCCTCACCGCACAGACTTCTTCTCTATTTTCATCGCAGCCTTTTCTTTTCTCTCGGGTCGCTTTTAAACCCCCTTGCAGCAAAGGGAAACAAAATGAATATATATATATATAAGAGCCAAGGGTTTATGTTGAATGTGGGCTTTGGGTTGAAAAAATGTTTTGGGCCACAATTAACAACCTATATATTTGGAGTTAATTAGTAACTTCATAATCACATATTGATAAACAATATTGTTCTTTTTCCACTAACTACTTTTTTATTGCTCTTACTCGATTCATTCGGTTAGATTTTAGTTTCTATTTGCTTGCGGGAAGAATTATAATTAAAAATTAAGTTCTAATTCAATTAAATAAAATTTCATTAAGTTAATCATTATCTAAATTTATTATAAACAATATTATTATTTTATTCTTGGTCAATGTTGGATAAATATACTTAAGAGTTTCCTACACACGGTAGTTAGAGACGAACATAAACGTCACGGTGAGACTGTAACAAAATCCATGATCTAAACACTTAGGGATTAATAACAGAGTTTTAATATCAAGTTAAAATCTAAAAATTAACTCAATATAATAAGAATTCATTTAATTAATGATTGTTTAAGCTTATAAATAATATTAATGTTTTGATTATGTAATACTTAACAAACATGCTTTGAGCTTTTTTTATTGTTAATAAGAAAAAAGCTAATGCATGCTTACAACTTATTACCTGCTTTTCTGTAATTATTCTCGATAAATGTTAGTTTACCGTATTATGCAAAATGTAAGTTGAAATATGTTGGAGGCAAAAAGCAGATGTGTGCTTATATCTTGCTCTTTTAGATTTAAATGATCCATTATCCTTGACATGCTCATCTGAATTTCATCCTCTTTTTTTCTTCCTATGATTTTTCCATAGTTGTGATTTGTGGGGTTTTCACATGTTATAAAGTCATCTCATGGAACTAATTTGCATATGAAAATTTCAAATTAAATTTGTTCGGTAAATTTTCTTAGAACTTTTATAATTTGTTTGCTTTGCATTTCTTCCCACTTTCTTCTTGTGTCGGCATATTTATGTTTTTTAATTGTTTTAAGTTATTGCCTCATGCTTCTTTCCATGACAATTTTTTTCTTACAGCTAAAAGCTGTAAAAAGGTGAATCCAGTTAAGCCATAAGCCTTAAAGGCTACGAAGGTAGTGAATCTGGTGCAACCTTTAAGAAGAAAGCTACGAAAATCAGATGTTATCTTTTAGTCTTTCACCATCCTAATACAATGAAGAAAGATAGAAATCCTAAGTATCCTCGTATCAGTGCTCCACCTAGAAACAAAACTTGATCACTATCAAATTCTAAAGTATTATCTTACCAGTTACCGCTGAATTATAAATTCAAATTTCTTTGGGTATTCTATACTTTTATGTGCATAATAAACCTTAATAGTTAATAATATGTTTACTAGCATATGATAGCTGTTAGGAAATTTGGATAAAATGGTATAATTACAAATTCTCCCTCACAAGATATTTCTTAGCAGAATATCAAATAACAGAGAAATAGATAATACATAACATAAGAATTATAGTTGAAACTCCAAATTAGAGAAAAACCACTTTCGTTGTCAAAAGACAACTAGAGAAAAATTCACTATGTGAAAAATTGTTACAACCACAATATCAGTAATTTTCTCACACACCGAAAAGACAAGAGCAATTACAAGCTCCAGAGAATTTTCCCACAAAATTCCTTCACTTAAGAACTTCTCATATAAGCTTTTATCTATTTTTGGGATTATTATCAATGAAGAAATGAAGCCATATTTATAGCCTTCAAGTTCTCATTTCATATGCCAAACATTTCTTCATTCAACAAAATTAGGCTACCTAATTTTCCTTTTCTTTATTCAAACAAGGTTAGGCACCTCCATCTTTGACAATATGGTAAGCCACCTTCTATGATTTTTCTTCTAAATTAGGCACCTCCTATTTTGACTAACAAACCTAATATTATTTTTAATCAATCATAACAATCTCCACTTTGATTAAAAATAAACATGGTTACCACTACAACACTGTCTATTTCAACAATCATAATTCTCTACACCGAGAATTATCATACTCCACCATAAAATACACCCACAGAGTTAATCACCAATTCTAAGAATTTCACATCGGTTCGTGTCGAAAAAAACTTGTTGATATTTATGGTGCAACTCTACACTTGGTTTTCCCGAGAGTTCATTAGCCATCGACATTCTTTCCACCACACACCTGCATCTATACCAAGCCAATGCCGGGTGTGCAAACTTGTGGACATTACCGAACACACTGCCTCTTTCATGGCAATATTTAGAGACTAGCGGCATGCCGTGAGGATGTACACGCTTCTTTTCAAAGAGCATCACTATAGTCTTTGAAAACATACATACTATTAGCGTCGCACCGTCGGTATTTGAGCTTCTTGTAGGATCAGACTCCACCCTTTGGATAATTTCTTTTGAGGTGCCCAGATTGTCCACACCCAAACACCTGTTATCTTCTTTTTCATGAAATTGTTTTTCTTTCGGTTGTCGGTACCAATCCGAGTTCGAAATGGCATTTCTTTCTCACCACTTCGGCCTTTTTCTTGAGAAAACAACTTGCTAGTAACTTCGGAAAAAAATTATTTTCTCCTTTCCATGAATCGAATAGGGTTTTATGTGATCATAAGAAGATGGAAGAGACAGATGAGCCTTAAAGCTATATCTTCGTCACTTATTGGTTTCTTGGACTCAATACGATTGGTGGTTTAGCTTTAACGCCTTGTGTAACCTATATTGGATCAACAAATATTTGACTTGTACTTGCCACCAGGCCAAAATTGATTCTCCATCAAATTTCTCAATGTCAATCTTGACTCACGACATTTCTCCTTCTTTCTTTGAAATTGGCTACGATGCAGTTGTTAGAAAATTTGGATAAAATGGTATAATCACAAATTCTCCCTCACAATATCTTTCTTAGCAGAATATCAAATAACATAGAAATAGATAATACATAACACAAGAATTATAGTGAAAACTCCAAATTAGAGAAAAACCACTTTCGTTGTCAAAAGACAACTAGAGAAAAATTCACTATGTGGAAAATTGTTACAACCACACTATCAGTAATTTTCTCACACACCCAAAAGACAAGAGCAATTACAAGCCCAAGAGAATTTTCCCACAAAATTCCCTCACTTAAGAACTTCTCATACAAGCTTTTCTCTATTTTTGGGATGATTATCAATGAAGAAATGAAGCCATATTTATAGCCTTCAAGTTCTCATTTCATATGCCAAATATTTCTTCATTCAACAAAATTAGGCTACCTAATTTTCCTTTTCTTTATTCAAACAAGGTTAGGCACCTCCATCTTTGACAATATGGTAAACCACCTTCTATGAATTTTCTTCTAAATTAGGCACCTCCTATTTTGACTAACAAACCTAATATTATTTTTAATCAATCATAACAGTATCATCATTCTTATTTATATTTTGCTTCAATTTCCTCTTAGTACATGTTTTCCTTATAATGTCATTTTATTTTTGTAGAGCATGCAAGGAAGGGTGAAGAAATGCATATGGAGCTAATTCTCAGACATGTCTTCATCACTTGGGTAATATATATCTTTTTATTTCTTTATGTCTTAAGTTGTAGATTAGTAGTTTAATTCCATGGTAATTTGTGCATAATTATATATTCTTCTTAGATTATCTAAGAGACTAATTTATGTACATCCAATAGTTTATATACCTGCATGTTTTCTTTGTATGCGTAATAACAATGTGACTGACATTTAACCATGTTTTATTTTTAACAACGGGGTACTGAGATGTTCATTACAACAAATTTTTTTGTCGAAGAAAAGCTTTTGCATGCTGACAAATACAATGTTTTTTTTTCTTTCAATAAATTGATTTGATATAAACTCAAATTTTAGTATTTTAAACTGATATGTTAATAGATGTTTGAATATGTTGAAGTTAGACGTAGGAATTTCAATATATATATCTATATATATAACTCATACAAAGCATATCTTGTCATTTGCTTTCATGATATAGGACTTTAATAAAACCTTTTCAATTCTTGTTTATACTTCTACTTTTTTGTTATGAAACTTTGTTTCACATTATTGATGAAATTTAAGTATGGTTACATGAATTATGAGATTTGGATATTGTAAAGTAAATTGATGTTGTATTTTGTTTTTACACATTGTTTTAGGGTAGAAAAATAAAAGATATTATGTCAAAAAAATTATATATTTTAAAATTTTACATAACTTCTTAACTATTAAAGTATTTTGGGGTTGGTCGTGACATTAGATGTATAGATATATATGTAGAATCCAATATTTTTACTTTTTTTAAATTCTTTGCTTTTGATTCCCTCAAGTTAATTTTTTTGAATATACTTTAAAATATAATTAGGATATAATTTTAGATTATATATAATGAATGTTAATTTTATTTATTTGATAGTTTTCAATGAAAAGTTATTTTTTAATTCTAAATTGTTTAATTATTTATTTTGTTTGTATTTTATATCAAATGTAAATTTGATGATTAGATGTAGATTCAATGATGTTTAACATAAAGATAAGTTTAACTTAATTAAAAATGAGAGATATTTATATATATAATATATATTGGATTAGTAAACGACTATTTATTGTTTAATTATAATATATATATATATATAATATTTGTATTATTTTATTTATATTAATAGATTATAAATTATTATAATTTTTTATATATATAATATAACAATTTGTTTTTACAAAATTAAGATATTCTAACAATTTATATTGCAAAAGTTGTTATGAAAATAATATATTCATAACAAATTTGTTACAAAATTAGGATAGTTTTGACAAATTTATTACGAAATTGAGATATTTATTAAAAAAAATTATTACAAATGTTTATTAAGATATTCATGTTATAAAAATAAATAGAAAAAAGTGTAATTTTAGAAGTCCATATTAGTTAAATTAAAACGAAATTTTGTAACAAATTTAGTTAAAAATATAATATTCTTAGTAAAATTTATTTAGCCACTGATATATAGTTACAAATTTATTTCGTAACTATTAGATAATTTACTATAAATTATCATCTATAGTTATGAAAATATTTGTAGTTATAAACCTATTTTTCTTGTGGTGATAATATAAAAAACAATACATTATTATGCTCCCATTTGCTCACTATAAAGCAAAAGGCTAATCAAAAAACAAAAAGTAGAAACTCGACTCACTCGACTCAAAGTGTAATAGACACTTTGTACATTATATATCTCATGTATTCACATAATTCTATGTACACATCATATATTTTGTCTGTATCCTAAACACACGAGGTTCTTTTGTACATAACACCCCAAACAATTATAAATAGGATCTATTAGTAAATAAAGTGAGATTTATAATAATAATAAAAAAATGATTAGAGTTTTCTAATTTTTATTCGTTACGTTTTGAATTACAAATGAAAGTTTCCATAAAAATATTAGATAACAACTACTATTAGTATTGTAAAGCTGTATTTTTAGTTTTTAAGCACATTACGTAATTACTATACAAATCAAGTTTTATTTTTAATAGTTATATATATTTGTTTAACAATTTTTTTATATAATGTAAAATTCTTATACATATGTATTTTTGAAAAATTAAAAAAATTTATTAATAAAAATTATAATAATAAAAATAATATTTCAAACATTAAACGTTATCTAACTAATTAAACAATATTTAACATTAAATAAGTTTAAATGATTGTAATACAATATGAACGATTTTTAATATAAAATAATGTGTAATAATTTTTTAATAGTAAAAATATATTAAATTAACGTTACTATTTTTATAATTAAAAGTTTTAAAATTATTATTTATGATATTTTTCTATAATTTTTTATTATGTTTGAATACATATGCATTTTTTTAGGTGAGTTAAAAAATAAAATTTTGGTTATAAAAATGTATATGAAATGCTATAATTTTTTAATATTTAAAACATATGAAATAAACATAAATAATATCATTTTCATAGTTAAATTTTTAAAGATATTATTTATGTTATTTTTTCAATAATATTTTTATTATACACAAATATGTATACATATATTTTTAAAAAAATTACGTAAATAAAAAATTCATCTAAATATTGAATTATTTTTTTAACTAAATAATATTTTTATATAATTTGAATTTATGATTCAAAATATAAGAAATGATTTAGAAGAAAATCACCAAACTATTTTTATTTTTGTTATCTAGAATATTACTTAACTTCAGAAAAATGGCAATAAATACAGAGCTTTGAAAGCCCAATAACGGCTAACTAATCACATTATTAAACCAGGACGGAATTCCCCACTTGTTACGTTAGCAGCCCGAATGAGATTCGAGTAAAAAAGATACGGGTTCCAAGGATCAGTCCGCTGATAAGTCAAGTGCTGTGTGGTTGACCAGAAGGTTCCAGATAGATCGAAGAGGGATATGATGGAAGATAATATGAGATTTAAGATCGGTTGATGTAGAATCCAGGTGGAAAAAGGGATTGTAATATGAGATTAAGATGAGTTGATGTAGAATACAGTTGGAAAAATGGATTGTTTTGAAGATGTTACATGTGTTGAATTATTACTTAAGATTAGGGTTTTTATGGTTGCGTTTGTATTGAGTAAAAAAAACTTAATCGGATTAGATTGTTTATATTGTTTAATAATGGATTGGATTGAATCGTTTAATTATTAAAAATGTTATAACATAATAATTTGATTAACAATTTTTAACGATTTAATTCGATAAATAATATATAAATATGTTACACTCAATAATATACATTTGATTAAAATATGAGAAATTTAATAAATATTTTTTAAGAAGTATTATAAAAAATTTAATATATAATTAAAACTAATACGATCTAGTCTAATCGATTTAAAAATTAATATAACAAAAACTGATCGTTTGAAAACACGATTTTACTTAATATAAATCGAATAGAAATGTTTGTTTACATTCGAATTAATAATTTAAAATTAGTGAATATTTTATTTAGAAAAATAAATATTTAAGAAAAGAAAAAAAATCAATTAATAATTAATAATCAGTTTCAATTATAATAAAAAAATTCAATTTAAATCAATTTATTATTATAATTAATATAAAAATAAATTATAATTTAAAAATAAATTTTATTATTTTAATTGATAATTATATAACATAATAATTATAATATTATAAATAAAAATTTATTTTTAGTTAATCTGTTCTCAAACCATGTTATATTTAATATTTTATAGGATTAAAATTATTACATCTTATTTAAATTTCATTAGATTTAAAATTATCCCTGATAATTATTTTTATAATAATTAAAAATAATTATAATTATTAATTATATTATATATAAAATTATCTCATTTTATTTAATTATTATAATAAATAAACATATTTAGTTTTTATTATTTTTATAATTTTACTAGTTTTATTCATTTTAATGGTGTGGTATCGCGTCCAAGATCTCAAAAAGTTATAATATAATCTTAAATATCCATTTTTCTTTAAGAATATTTAAGTTGAAGCACCACAACACTTGTTGAAGAACAGCGCAAATTTTGATGAGCTAAATAAATTATTAATTTTATTTTACTATTTTGAGTATTGGTATATTTAAACGAAATTTTTTAATATACATAATATGTAATCATACTGACATAAAATGAAATAATAATAATAATAATAATAATAATAATAATAATAATAATAATAATAATAATAAACATGTACAGATGGATACAACACTGATAATAGATGAAACTCAAATTAATATTGATCACCCACATTTTTAAGTGATCTAAACAATTTTTGTATCTCCGAATTTTCTGTGTTTATGTGACTCTAAAATAGTATTATTTGAAATTAGTCTCTAATATTCATCTCAACATAATAAATGAAAAAAAAAAGATTGGGTTTTGAGATGGAATGCTATCCGTTTTGTGACAGAGAAATCAGATGGCTGCAATACTGATAATGTCCGCAGCACCCAACTTCTTCCTTAAACACTTGACCAAATCAATTGGGTCAACTCCATTTCCAATCACAACTATTTTATCTTTTTCTTCTCCTTGCAACTCAACTGACTTTATACCTGCATTTTCCATTCAATATTTCAACTCAATTCATCATCGTCGTCGTCGTCGTCGTCATCATCATCATACATTAATTAATTTGAAAAATATATGGGCAGGGCACTCACCATCAGCTGTAGCAGCAACCTTAAGTGCCTTGGTCCTGCATTTCTGGCACCTCATTTGTACTTTCATTGTTATTTTTTGCTGCAAAATTGAGATTTTTAGGCCATTATAAGAAAAAATAAGCAAAAGAAAAAAAAATCACATCATGGGTTTTTAAAATTGATAGGGCAAAATTATACCTGCATGATCTTCAAAATTATTGATCGAAAGACTAATCTATGGATAAAATAAATTTAAGTAGCTATGTAAGGTTGAGAAGAAAAGACGAATCGACATCTCTTTATATATACTGAGAGATTTGGAATAAAAAAGTTCTAGAATGTCACAAAATAACAATCAAACCATTCTCCTTCATTTCTTGGAAATTTTGCAAACCGCGTAGATCTAGTGACCGCGTTGTGACGTGTTCCTTTTGGTATTTTTTTTTCCTCTGCAGTTAATTATTTAATTTGATGAATTTAGTTATATATATAATGATTGAGTTGATTATTTAAGATATTATAATAATTTTAAATTAACATTTTAATTTCTTAATTTTTATACGTGATACTTATAATCTAATTATTAATGAAACTTTTGTAATATAATTCTTATTTTTATACTTTTGATAGATTAAAAATATTTATTTTAATAAATTATAAAATTAAAATATTTAATTTAATAATTATAGGAGTAATACTGATATCAATTATAAGAGCTTGAAAAACACTTTAAGGCACTTTTCATTAAAGAATAATATATTCATCTTTGAGATCACATATAAAAAATAAAAATAAAAGACGAAGAAGAAGTCTTCTTTCCAAGTCAACCGTAGTAAACAAATTCTTTCCAAGTTTTCATTATAAAATGGTTGGTTAGACTTGACTTACCGGACAGTGTTTAAGAATTATTGAATCGCAGTTATATTTCATTAATTTTGACAGTAACAGATGTTGACTTTTATGCACAAAATTGCCATTTTCAAAAATATTTATTTATTTTCAACGAAAATGAAGACAGTAAATCTTAAAATAAATAAATACCTATTTATTTATTACTATAATTAAAGATTAGCAGTGGATTGAATTTTTTTTTTAACCAGCCTGAATTTTAAAGATTTTCAATCTGAATACCAGGCTGAATTTTAAAGATTTTCAATCTGAATACCAGGCTGAATTTTAAAGATTTTCAATCTGAATACCATCCGATGATATAATCAATCCAAATAAATCAAAATTCAAATAGATTGAATTTTTTCATATTAATTAAAGGTATATTAATATTAAAATTTATTTAATAAATTATTATTATATATAAAATATAACATACATAAATTTATATTTTTATAATAAATATTCTTATTTATAGTTACGATTAAAAAATAATAAATATATATATAATTATTAAATTATTGTAAATATTTATATTTATTTTTAAGTTAAAATAATAATATAATATAATAATGGTATGCGTAAATTTAAATATAACATAATATAAAATAAAATATATTTTTATTTATAATTTAATAATAATTTGATTCTGATTGGATACATCATATTATAAAATCTAATAATCCAAATCCAAACGGATTGCATAATTTTTAATCCGAATCTAATCCTACTATAAAATTTATTAATTTAATAATCTAAATCTAAAAGGATTGCATAATTTTTATTATGAATCTGATCCGACTATAAAATTTATTAATCTAATAATTCGATTCGAATCCAACAAATCAGATATAATTTTTCAATTTAAACGAATTTATCATATCATCTGATCACCACTACTTACATCATAGTCTAATAGTTTTTACAAAATAGTTATGTATTTGATTTATTTTATTAAACTATAACTTATTCATTTTTAAAAATAAAATAATTGATTAGAATCCAAAAATTGATTTCCCGTACGTTTGGAATGAAATTCAATTACATTGCTTTGATAAATTAATTCAATTTAAGACTCAAGAAAGATGAAAAAGTTGTCTTTTGCTTAGCATTTGATGAGAATAAAGGTGACTTTCTCAACAACATGAGTATTGTTGGAAAATTATGTAAATTTTTGATAAGTCAAATTTATGAGAAATAAAATTGATAAAATAACACATAAATTTTTAATAAGTCAGATTTATGAGAAAGCAAAATTGACAAAATAACACACAAATTTAATAAGAGAGTTAGATCAATCTTACTTATGTCTCCGGACTTGCTATAGATCTTTTTACTAAAAGGGGAGAAATTACACAAGGTATTTACAACACTCACAACTCATAACCCACAACCCAATTACACCCAAGAAAATTACTCTCAATTTTCTCTCACAAAAGCTTTTCTTTCTAAGCGTTTCTCTCAATTGGAATGAACACTTGGTTGATTAATTCATTACAATTGCACATTTATTTATAGGAAAATTTACTCCTTAAATTAATAGTTCCTTGAATTAAACTCATTATTTTGCTCCTTAATTTGCTCATTAAATTAAGGAGCTTTATAACAATCTCTCACTTGAAAACTGATTTCAATCTGTTTTCACACCTTAATCAATGTAGCAGGTTTTCTAGTCTTGTTACTCTAGAAGACCAATTGAAATTGAGCACAACTTCAGTTTGTCAATATGCTTGGTTCTAGAATGAAATGTTGAATTCTTCGTTAAATGTATTACACTTTGACTATCATTGTCACTACTACAAAAAGGGGTATTTAAATCTATATGTAAAGTCAGTTTTTGAAAAAAAAAAACTGACTTATAATGAATTTAAAATCGGTTCGGTATAGAATCGATGCTATCCACATAGGACGTAGCATCGGTTGACGTGTCGAACCGACGCTACACGTGGATAAATTCTTTTCTCTTCTTTCTTCCCTAGATAGACACTATTTCAAGCGTTGTACACTATTTCAAGCCCCGAGATAATGATACATAAAGTTTGACAACTTCATGCACAAGGAAGGTTTTCAAAAGTGCAATGCTGACCATTGTTGCTACTTCAAGAGATATAGGTTCAGTTATATCATTTTACTACTTTATGTTGATGATATGTTAGTAGTAAGTTCAGATATAGATGATATTAGAATGTTTAAGTAGCAATTGTCAAAGGAGTTTGACATGAAAGACTTGGGTACAACAAAGAAGATTCTTGGAATGCAAATCACAAGAAATAAAAAGAAACGATCATTGCAGTTATCTCAGGTAGAGTACATCAATTGTGTTTTGAAAATATTCAACATGGACCATGCCAAGCCAGTTAGCACACCCTTGGCTAGTCATTTTCGCCTATCCAAGGATCAGTCTCCTCAGACAGAGGAAGAGAGAGAATTCATGCCTAAGGTTCCTTATGCCTCAGCCATTGGAAGTTTGATGTACGCAATGGTCTGTACGATACCAGACATTGGCTATAGAGCGGGAGTTGTTAGCAAATTTATGTCAAATCTAAGGAAAACTCATTGAGAAGCAATCAAGTAGATTTTGAGATATCTGCGAGGCATCATAGAAAAGTGATTGTACTTTAGTAAAGGAGAGTTAAAAGTACAAGGCTACATAGACACAGACTTTAGAGGTGAAGTTGATCATCAAAGAAGCACCACTGGTTATATATTTACTGTTGGAACTACAGTTATTAGTTGGATGTCACAAATAGAGAAAATTGTCACTCTATTCACTACAGAGGCTGAGTATGTAGTAGTGATTGAAGCTAGTAAAGAGATGATATGGCTTCAAGGTTTGTTAATTGAGTTGAGATTCAAACAAAAGAAGAATATTCTACACACACTACTACAAAAGGGGTATTAAAGTCGGTTCGTTAATCTAACTTAAAACAAAAAGTCGGTTCAATGCGTGAACCGACTTTAAATTTTTAATTTTTTTTAAATTTTCTCATTTTCTATTATACTTAAATTAAAACTTGTATTCGATTACTAAATAATAGCAAACAAAAAAATAAAATTTGGTTTACAAATATTTTAAATAATATAAATAATTTAAAAATAAAATATTAATTAATAGAAGAAAAATTATTATAATATTGTTCTCTGTTATTCAAGATCATCATATTCTTCTCCTGATATTATAATATAAACCTACATATATAATACAAAAATTTATACACATAAATAATAACACATAATAACAGAAAAATACGAATAATAAGTACGTAGGATTAATAGAAATACTTACAAGAGTAAAATGAAGGAAATGAATAAAAAATTGTGTTTTTGTAAGTGAGAAATTAGTATAAAAAATTTGAGTATTTTTCTCAAAAAAATAGGAGATCTAAAAGATTAGTTAGAAAGGAAGAAAAACTTACTAACCAACGTTGGAATTGGTGGTCATAGGTGGTCGAAAAATAAGAAAGAGTAGAGTAGAAGAGAAAATAATTTATAGATCCTCATTCATCTTCACCACTTCTGCAATATGTCAGTTATGAATTCATTGAGTCAAGGAAAGTTTATGTGACATGCATACTGGGGTATCACTTTTACCGTAAACATGATGTTTTGCAATGCATGAGCTTCTCTGTCTTGGGGACCAGGGCTGGCACTATTTTACTAGGGTGATATCTCTTTAGGCTTTGAGAATTCAACATATTACTCAATCGGTCAATATCCTCACCCTTGAAGCTTAGAGTTCACGTACAAATCTCTAAGTATTTTAAGACATCTTTATCGACAAGTATTCCCCTATATGACATGGATTTATAAACTTCAACAGCTGTGATGTTCTTATTTGGAGGCAATTTGGATAACATTTTTCATATAGAAGATTGCAAACTCACACTAGTGTTTGGAACCCCTACTTGATTTTGTACCTCAATCAATGATGATACCAATAAAAATTTCACTTTTGATAAGTTATTTATAACATTTTTCTACTACTAAAACTTATTTAACTCTAATTTATTTTCATAGTGTTTCGTAGGTAAAAAAAGTATGAAGTTAATTTATTTCATAATGTTTCGTAGGTAGAAAAAGTATGAAGTTAAATGATAGACAAGAATTATTTAGTTCATTTTAAGTCAAAGAAGTTTAATAATAACATTTGTCACGAGTATGATCAATTTAATTGGTTGAGTTTATTTAATATATTAAAATCGTTAAAAAAAGTCAATTATACATTTTTTAAAATGGTTTATGTAAATGTGTGGATAATTTTTACTTTGAAATATAATTTTTTTAGCTGAAATAATTATTCTGATATTATTATATTACTTTTTCTTATTTTAATTTATTTTAATCATACAAATTTATTTTTGATTATTTTTTTTTGAATAAAATCAAATTATGGTTTAACACAGTGGAATTATGATAGAATAAATTCTAATTATACACAAAAAAGTCAAATAAAGTAAAAAAAGAAAGAAAGTAAAATTATGATAGAAACAATTGAATACAACCAACCTAAACCTTTGTTGCACTTTCCTTGCTATGTCCCTCCCTTTTTTAATAAATGAAATACCGAACCTCCCTTAATAAATAAAAGAGTTTTTGGAACTGTTAATGTATATACGTATGTTTATTGATTTTTTTCTTACATTTTGATTTCATATCAAGATAATCTATTTTATATAGATACGTGATATTTTAAGACTATATAATTAAAATTGAATGTATTTAAGATAAAATTTTAAAAATATCATTTGTTAATGTCATATTATCAATGTTTTAAATCTATAATAATTAAACTCATATGATTATGATTTTTTTTATTTCATATCGACTTAATCTATTTTAAAAATAATATAATTTAATTAAAAGTTGTTCCATCTTTGTCATTGTATATTTTTTTCTTATAATATTAAAATATTGATATAATAATATTAAAATAATTATCTCGTATATATTTTAAATATATATATATTAAAGTACAATTATTCGTACAATTACACCAACCATTTTAAAATATGCATAATTAAGTTTTTTTTAACTAATTTTAATATATTAGCTTGACTCAAGCAACTAAATCTTAATTGACGCCACAAAAGCTAGTGAACTATAAGCTTTTTCACCATGAGTGCAGGAAATAGCAAGGAAAGTGCATGAAAGGTTTGGGTTGGTTGTGGTCTCATAATAGTTTGAACTTGATTTAATCATAATTCTACTTTATTTTGTTTATAATTGAACTTTATTTGATCATAATTTGATTTTTTTTTCTATTTTTTTTAATCAAAAATAATTAAAATAAGAAAAAATAATAAAACAACATTAGAACAATTATCTCATTTATGTTTAAAAAAGTCTATATTTCAAAGCATATAATACTCATACAATTATATAAACCATTTTGAAAGATGCATAATTGATCTTTTTTTGGGCCAACTTCGATATATTAATCAAAACTCTGGCAACTAAATCTCAGACGATGCATATGCATGACAAATGCTACTAACTATAAGCTTTCTAGTCATGAGTGCCCTTCTTTAACTTGAATGAACTAAATAATTGTTTTCAAGGAGGGCTTTTCCTACCTGAAAAATGTTATAATTAATAATAAATTATTGAGTTATAAAAGTTCATCCTTACCAAAAGTGTAGTAGAAGAATTCCACATATAACTTACCAAAAATACTAATTTTTATGGTTGTTATCATTGATTGAGGTACAAAATCAATACATAAAAAAGTTCATGTGCTTAACGACCTTTTTCTTCTAATTTTCGATTCCATATCAACCAGAAGCTGTGAAAATATTCTCACAATAAGCCAATGTATACAGAAAAATTAACTTGATATCAACATTGTCTTATTAGTAATATTTATTACATAAAAGTGAGAACAATAGAAATATTTTGTCTGCATGTATGTACTCATTTTACCAGTTGTTACAGTAACAAACTGGTTAAAAGTCTCATTCTAATAAAAAAACAGGTAATATTAGATCCTTAAGTGATGTTAGGCTGCTTTTACGGGCTTTTTAAGAAAATTTAAGTTTCAATATTATAAAAAGTTAATCATATAATTATTAAAAATTAGTAATTTATAATTTTATAATTATTTAAAATTATGAAATTTAATCTCAAAACTATTTATACATTCATAAATTATAAAACTAAAAATATATTTTTTTATACATAATATCAGTACCTCTATAATCTTTATCTTCATCATGTTCGATAATATTCATAAAAAACAAATGTTAATTTTTTAATCTTAGGTACACACATGTTCTTAAAATGCTAGAGAAAAATAGGAAATTAATATTACCTGTACAAACATATATTCATATTTTTACTATATTAAAAAAATATATAGTTATTTAATTCCGTTATATATTAAAAAAAATATAGAGATTAAACTTACAAAATGAGATCGACATTGACTGAATTAAAAAGCAGACGTATGACTGGGGCTGGCCAATATGAGGTTGGGGCCTGCATGACTCCCCTCACGCCATGTAAGAAGCAATTGACAAACTCTTTGTGACAAACTTCTTATATGGCATTCAGGGAGCCAGGCAAGCTTAGCTACCCCATTTTTAACTTCTTTTGCTTTTTAGACCTCTCAAGTCTTCGTCGCTCTTAATTCAATCTCATAATTACCTGTACACAAGTTGTAGAATACTCAATATTACTGGAAAATTACAAATGAAAACTCAAAATTCATTAAGATATATAGTTTAGCTGTGAACTTATATATATATATATTAACTTGAAGTTACTGAAAATTAGCTTCACAAGCAGCTGAGCTAATGATTTATCCGTGGAGAAAAATACCATTAGATAGGGGGGGAAAAAAGGAAAAACAAAACCTAGTATAGAGAATAAGAAAGAGTATCAAGTATATATATAAGAGCTAGAGTTATACTTACTTAATTTTGATGGAGGTGGCTCTTTGGGGACTGGAACGTCTAATATATATGTAAAAAGCGGAACTAAAATTGTAGGTACCAAAGATGACAAAAGCAAAACTAAAGTCTTATTTTTCAACGAAAAAAATTATATTTACTAGTAAATTATAAGTTAAAAAACATATTTTATTATATTAATTATAATTATAATTATAATACATTTTTTAACTATATACTTTTACTTAATATAATAACATAAAAAGTTACTAACACTTTTACTTAATATAATAACATAAAAAGTTACTAACATGAATGATTTTTAATACAGTTGTTATCAAATTAAATTATAAAATATGTATTCAAAATCATCCGAAAATCATTATAATTTAAGAACAATTTTAACCTATAAATAATGATAACAACTTAAATTATAAAATATGTATTCAAAATCGTCCGAAAATCATTATAATTTAAGAACAATTTTAACCTATAAATAATGGTTCGAAATGTTTATTAAAATTTATTTAAAAAATTTATTTTAATAAATATATAAATTAATTAAATAAATATAATTAATTTTAATTACAAATCTTTAATATTATCATTATAATTATAACTGAAAAGTAGCTGTTGATGCGTTCTGGTTAATATTTAAAATTGTATCGGATAAAACAAAAAAAAAGAAAATAATGTAAATGAGAAAGACAGGTCTTTGAGAAGACGGCAGCCAACGAGTTCTAATGTAAAGCCAAATAGCTCCATACATACTGCCAAACTTGACTGGGTTATTTACAGGTAGCTTCTTGGATTTTTCTTCCCTTGGGAATTGTGTCAACTAATCAGAAAATAAATATAATTACTTTTCTGAATACATTATTCATTCTCTATCTGTACCATAATTTCCTTGCTAGTTTACTTATACGCGTGTAACGTTATGGTCACGTACTCACGTGTATATCATTTTATTCTATCAACTTATTTGTCTAATTTTCATGATTTTTCCTTCAATGAAAGGGATTAAACTAATTCAAGGCTGTGAATTAGTAATAAGAGAAACATTGAATAAGACAAAGGTTTTCCCGTTTTGTGCATATATTTACATTGAATTAAATTATTATGATTAATTTATATAATATTTTGAGATAATATATAATTTATATTTAAAATAATATGTTATTTATTTTGCATATATAACTTTTTTCAAAGTAATATTAATGTATAGATGGAAAAATTTAGATTACATTTGGTTTACTATATCATATTTTTGAATTATATTTAATTATATTATAATTAATCTGTATATTATTTATTTGATGATAACTTATAAGATATGATTAGATAAAATTTATGATAATTTATGTTTAAAATAATATTTAATTTTTTCACCTAGTTTTCTGAGATATAATTATTTGTTTTACTTTACTTGTAATATGAAACCCTTGATTGAATGTTAATATTTTGAAGGGGGGAAAAATGTAAGGGTAGTAGAGAGGTACAATTTCTTAAATTATAAAGCTAATAATTACATATTTACCCTGGGATGACTGTGGAATGGTTATGTATTAATTACAATATTCATGTTTTAGTTTTGGGCAGATTTAGGAAATAATCATCTCAAGTATTAGTTTTTTCACAATTTAATATTTATTTAAAAATATATTTAATTTAAAATATTAATATCTTATTTTTTAAGATAATCATATTTTGATTATTTATTGTTAAAATTAATATTTTTCATTTACATTTAACGATAAATACAACTAATAATTAAAATATTTTATTTTTATTAAATAAAATATTAATTTAAGATCTCAAAATAGCCTTAGAATACAAGTGAATCATTAAGCAAAACATTTAGAATATTTCCCATAAAGCAAATGTAATATAAATAAATATTACAGTATTTTAAAGATGAAATGTTAGTTATGTTCCTTTTTTATGAAAAAAAAAATAAACACAACGATATTAGCATAAAATGTGTTTTTTAAACTCTCTTAACAAGTTATTTTGATGTTTGGTTCTAAAATCTTCTTTTACAAACATTTAATATCTGACTTGAAGTGAAGGAGTTGAACCATCTAAGTAATTCCTGTCACATTTGAGGTTAATTATCATTACTTTTTCAATTGGGAATAATTATCTTGATTCTGTAACATTATTTAAATGGATAGATTTACAAAGAAAATAATTAATATAATCCATTTTGTTTTAATTACACTTCTCACATACTCATAACAAGAATTAGAACTCTATATATTTCACTTATCCAAATAAATTACATGTTATAAAATCAAAAAATTCTTCCCAAAATTATTAGAATATAGAGATGTGAAATGAATTAGTTTCATTATGTTTATACTTTTAATTATCGTAAAAGCGTTTTTGATAATAAAAGAAACATTTCACGATCAATCACTAAAAAAATTGTTAAAAAATACATCTTCTACTTACTGACAACAGTTTATGTTAGAAATTATTTTTACCAAAATTAGAAGGAAATGATTGTTACACATTTTAGCAAATAAAATGTCAGATTGTTAGATATATGATATATCATTATTATTATTTTTAATCTTTTGCAACAAAAAATTCATTTCTCCTTTGACAATTATTTTGATTTTGTTTTTTTTAATATTAGCCTTTTGAGTCACTAGGTAGTTTAGAAAAACGATTTGGATAATGTCAAAATTAATACAAATTATTACTTTTTAATTTCAATTTAGGGCATAAACTTGTTATAACAAGTAAACATGTTACTACTCCAGGTGTTTAGCCACAATCAGAAAGCTTCAATGACGAGGGCTATGGACCTGTTCCATCGAAGTGGAAGGGTGGCTGTCTACCGGAGGGAGGAGTCCCTTGTAACAAGTCCTCTCTCTTTTCTCTCATCCATCTTAAGATTGTTACGTTTTACTTCTTATTTACAAATTTTGTAATTACTTCATTCCTACTTTTGTATTAATTTTGGATTTTCACCGTCCGTGTCAAATAAGTCTTATTAACAAAATAAAATAATAAAGAAAAATATGTGTCACATTAAATGAAATGTTACATTAACCCATTATACAATTCAAGAATTTTGTAAGTTCATTACATCTTATCTCATTTATTTTTAATGAGTTGATATGATAGTGAGACGATATATAATGTGATATTACATTTGTCTTTAATGTACTTAAACAAAAATAATGTAAAAAATAAAACATAATTATCTATATTAATCATGATTATTTACCATGATAATAAGCTTATTAGGGACAACTTTAAATAATATAAGATGAAATTAAATGTTATTTAAATAAGATAGGATAATTTTAACTTATAAATCCATTAAGAATATTAAATATGTGGTTATTTTATATCTCTACCATCGAGCCAAATTGCTCTTTTGGGATCGTTTTATCATAAGCTTTAAACAAAAAACTAAATAAAAGAAAGAAAAAAAGTTCTAATAATTATATTATTGTGTGAATAAATACAATTTAATTCTATAATTTATGAGTTATGTATTTCTAGTCTCATTATTATTGAAGTTGGATAAAGTGTAAAAATTGATATCTTAATAAAGCTATAAGTGTATTTACTTTGAACAATTATATGAATTAAAGTATTAATTTTTATTAATTATGATACTATATTTATTCTTTTTTATAATAACTTGAACAGGAGTACTTAATCTAAAAATTACTTAGTTTCTTAATTTTTTATTTTATTTGTGTCGCTCAGCCATTAAAGAAGTGTGAAAACTATAGCTTTTACAGCTATTTGCAATTCATTCTCACCTTACCGGTCTTGACCCCAAACCCAAAGAACTCCTTTTTTAAAGAGTGTTAAACATTTCCAAGTTATTTAAGTTAAAAAGAAAAATTACATTTAAATCTATCCCATATTGTGCTTTTGAATCATGTTACTGATTGAAATTGTTAATGATGACTTACTCTTAATCAATGTGAGATTTTAACACTTCTCTTGAATGTTTTTTCCTAAAATCATTTTTGATGCAAACCATTTTTAAGAAAACAACAGAGATAGTCAGATATAGACCTTACTCATCGTTCTTTCATGAAATAACTTTCTGATATTCTACTCTTTGAGATAACTATGGCTTAGTTATTCTTTGTTATGTATACTAGGGAACAAGCCTTTCTCAACGTTTACCGGAGGATAAATTCTATCCGCTAATCAGTGGTGCTCAAGCTAGAAAAGACAATGCTAATGTTACCAATGCGTAAGAATTTCATTTTATTAATTCTGAGCTTTCTTGTTAAATCATAAGTTTTGAACTTGTGCTTTAGGTATGATAACTTGATAAGCCCTTTTCAAACTAAAATGTGGTGGATGGTAAATTGAAGAAATGTTTTTGCAGTATGCTTTGTAAGGAAGGAACACTTGACCCAAAGAAGGTGAGGGAAAAAAATTTGGTTTGCCTTAGAGGTGACACTGCAAGAGTTGACAAGGGGCAACAAGCAACACTGGCTGGTGCAGTGGGGATGATACTTTGTAATGCTAAGCGAGATGACAATGAATTGATCGCCGATGCTCATGTGCTACCAGCATCACAACTTACTTATAAAGATGGTGTTGCTGTGTTTGCATATATAAATTCTACTAAGTATGTCTCTCGCTCTCTCTTTCTTTGTTTTCGACTTCGTACGTTGACATGCTGAATTGGTATGTTTTTAATGTTTCAGTCATCCTTTGGGATTTATCACTGCCTCACGTGCATAACTGGGTACGAAGCCTGCTCCAACAACGGCTTCTTTCTCCTCTAGAGGACCAAACCTGGTTACCCCTCAGATCCTAAAGGTTTGGCCAATGATTCTGACTACATTACTCCGTCTTTTTTTCATTTTCTTTTTCGGTTCAATAGCCTTGAATATTTTTCTAATATGCTAATTGGCTTTCATTGGAATAAAATGTGTTCTGACCATTAGCCCGATATTACTGCTCCTGGAGTGAATATAATAGCTGCTTACACTGAAGCATCAAGCCCAACCAATGAAGATTTCGATAAACGCAGGGTTCCTTTTAACGCTGTATCTGGCACATCTATGGATTGTCCTCATGTGTGTGGTGTTGTTGGACTTTTGAAAACGCTGTTGAATATTGGTTCTAAAAGTAACAAATTAGTGGCCTAATTTGTGACATGATTTAAGGAAATTAGCGGTATAATTTAAATAAATTAGTGGCCTAATTTAAGGCTTAAATTATGACACAATTTAGGAAAATGGAGCCTTGCTTCATCTATAAATAGGGAAGAGTTCATGCATTGAAGAACAAGTTAAAAATCAGAGAGAGTATAAGCAAACTCAAAGAGAGAAAATACTTGTGAGTTTGGGGAAACACTTGAGAGATATTATTGGTGAGGAAATGCATATGCATGTGCATGTATATTTCACTTTCGGTTCAAATAATATCTCTCACAAAGTGGACTGAATTATAGAATACGTAAATTTTGCTGTATTCATTTTATCGGCTTTGATATATTCATATACTGTTATTTATTGCCTTCGACAAGCAGCTTCATCCCGATTGATGCAATTTGCGCAATTCAATCTACCATTATGACAATAGGTAAGGCGTCAATTTCCAATATTCTCGAGTGTTTTCCGTTTACAAAAAACCAGTTACATGTTTATACTAAAAGCCTTTATGTGTGTATGCATTATTTGTTACAATGAGAAGCAAAGAGAGATAACCTGAAAGAAACGATGCTTGATTCACACACGTTTTTGATGGGCAGCCTTTCATTTTCTTATGGTTCTGGTCACATTGACCAGCCCAAACCCGTGGATCACCGGTTTGGTCTTTGACCTACTCCATCATGACTTCTTAGATTTTCTTAATTTGTGCAATTGGATATAACGAAACCATCTTTGAAAAATTTCTCGGATGATTATGAATGTCCGGTGTCTGCTAACCTTTCAAACTTGATTATCCATCGATTACGACCCTAATGTTAGACATTCTGTATCGTCCTCGAAGACTAAAGAATGTTGAATCTCCGAAACTTTTATGTCACTTGGTGTTATCGAACACGTGAGGTTTTTCTATTTACATTGAGCTAATATCTTGAAGTTCAAAAAATAGGTGAAGAAAAAAAAAGCTTTAAGGTTACTTTGAAACCCTACAGAATCATATAATCTCAAACGTGGAGAATATGTTTTGGAGCGGGATGGTCGGATGGAAAGACTTCTTGCACGTTCGGAGTGCGATAGTCTCTGTTTTGCATAATGTGCGATATAGTCTTCTGATTTGAATAATAGAAGGATTGAAGAGGCAAGATTCTTATTCTATTTCTACGAAGGTAGAAGATTCTATGGCTCCTAGATCTCAGTTCGTGTTTGTTACACTTAGAAATAAGTGTGAATTTAAAAATAAAAATAAAAATTGTTGAGTAAAATTTAGAATAAATAACTCTAAATTTATTAATATTAGATCCAAACAAGTAAACAAACTACTTGTATAATATTCATTATAACACATTTCAAAGGCAACTCACAAATTGAAGAGAAATACAAACACTCAAAGAGAAAGCTCTCAATTCACACTCAAACTAAGAATACAAAAACTTATTTGTTTTTGATGGAATGATTAAACCAAATGCAAGGTAGGCTATTTATAGTCCTCACCATGCAATCTACACTACACAAATATAAAACTAATAAATAATCCTAGCCATACAAATCTTATCTACACACTTCTCTTTTCTACAACCTTCAACCACTTCATTTATTTCTACAACCTTCAACCACTTTATTTATTTCTACAACCTTCAACTACTTCATTTATTTCTATAACCTTCAACTACTTCATTTATTTCTATAACCTTCAACCATTTCATTTATTTCTCTACCTCTTCAATTATTATTTTGGTGTTGATTTTCAACACTCCCCCTCAACACCAACTCTCACTATTTTACTGTGTCAAGCTGACGGCGAAACATTTCGAACTTGCCAATGCTTAAACTTTTTGTGAACAAGTCCGCAACTTGATCATCTGTCTTGATTTACCTCATTTCAATTTCTTCTTGTAGAACCTTTTCTCTGATAAAGTGATAGTGTACTTCAACATGCTTAGTTCTTGTATGAAAGACCAGATTCTCTACCAAACGAATTGCCGATTAATTGTCACAATACAACGGTACTGCATAATCTACTGATTGATGTAGATTATTCATTAGCTGTATCAACCATGTACACTCTTGTTTGCCATTCTTCTTCTTTCGATACTAAATCTTCAGTGGTTGATAATGATACAGTTGGTTGTCTCTTGCTACACCAAGAAATTGTTCCAGAACCTAGCTTAAACACATACCCAATTGTTGATCTCCTGGTGTCATGATCTCCTGGATAGTCTGCATCGCAGTAACCAACTAACTTGTTGTCTCCACCTTTCTTGTACAAAATACCATAGTCAATTGTACTCTTCACATATCTCAATATTCGTCGAACTGCTTCCAAATGTGGATTCTTTGGATTTTGCATGTACCTACTCATTACACTAACTGCATAAGAAATTTCAGGTCGAGTTAAGGTTAAGGAGATCAGACTGTCTACCAATTTTCGATACATTGTCGCATCTTCCAAATCTTTTCCTTCATGTGCACACATGTTGGCATTTGGCTCCATCGGCGTCAAAATTGGTTTGCATTCAAGCATTCCGAACCGTTTTATCAAATCTTTAGAATATTTTTGCTGACAAAGAAATATTCCTTCTTGTGTGCGATCAACCTCTAAACCAAGGAAGTGCTTGAGTTGGCCAAGTTCTTTCATCTGGAAACGGACTGACAAATTCTCCTTTGTTCGAAGAATTTCTGCCTCATTATCACCAGTTATGATTAAGTCATCCACATACACTAACACAATAGCTAGCTTTCCTTCATTGGCTTTAACAAACAAGCTAGAATTTGTAGGTGTTACTGAATAACCATTTTGTGTTAGAAATTCAGCAATCTTACCATACCATGCCCTAGGTGCTTGTTTTAATCCGTAGAGTGCTTTCCGTAGCTTACACACATATTTAGGATGATCTTGGCTCTGAAAACCCATTGGTTGGATCATATAGATCTCCCGATCTAGCTCTCCATGAAGAAAAGCATTCTTCACATCCATCTGCCACAACTTCCAATCTTTGTTTGCTGCAAGTGCAAGTAGGACTCGAACAGTTGTAAGTTTCGCCACTGGACTAAACGTTTCATCATAGTCTAGTCCATACTGTTGAGAGAAACCACGAACTACCTATCGTGCCTTGTACCTCTCGATTGATCCATTTGGTCTACGCTTTATCTTGTAAACCCATTTACAGGATATGGGTTTCACATCTCTTGGCTTTCGCATCAGATCCCAAGTTTGATTTTGCTGAAGTGCATCAATCTCTTCTCTCATAGCTGTCATCCACTCAGATCTTTGCGATTCTTCTTCAAACGTTTCAGGTTCTATAACTTCTTCAATTATGGCTGCATTGGCATATTTGGGATTTGGCCTTCGTGTTCTTGTTGACCTACGGAGTTGAGATTGGGGAGTTGATTCTTCTATTTTAGTAGGCCCACCTTCTTCATTTAGTTGTTGATATATACCAGTTTTCCAAGGATTCTAAGCTACTCTTTGTTCGGCACCATCATCGTTTGGATCTCTGGATTCATCTAAACTTGGTTGGAATTGAATAGTATGCTCCCCTATCTTTTGTTGCAGCTTATCTCCAAATTCTCTTGAGTCTGGCAATGCTTCCTTCTCTGAGGACCACCAAGAAGATGCTTCATCGAACACCACATCTCGTGAAGTGTAGCATCTTCCACTCGTTGGATCACAACATTTCCACCCTTTTCTTTGGTTGTCGTATCCCACAAAGATACATCTAACAACTTTCTTGTCAAATTTGCTCCGTAAATGATCAGGAACAAATACATAACACACACAGCCAAATACTCGAAAGTAGCTAACTGTAGGTTTCATGTTCCATAGTTTCTCAAAGGGTGAAACAAATTCTAACCTTGGTTGAGGAAGTCTATTGATCACAAAGGCTGTAGTCCTCATCGTTTCAAATTTCAAAACCTCCTGTACATTCTTTTCATGTAGCATACTTCCACAAATTTCTGCAAGATGTCGGTTCTTTCTCTCTACTACACCATTTTGTTGTGGCGTGTTGGCACAAGTGTATTGATGACGTATTCGAAATTCCCTTAGATATTGAGAGAACTCGCTTGAGCTATATTCTTCGCCATTGTCAGTGCGCAAGCAACAAATCTTCTTTCCAACTTCTCCTTCAGTTGACTCTTTAAACTCTTTAAACTTTGAGAATACGTCAAATTTTTCTTTTATAAAGAAAACCCACACATACCTTGAGAAGTCGTCAATGAATGTCGGCATATATCGCATACCGCCAATTGATGGTTGCTTAAAGGACCAAATACATCAGAGTGAACTAAATCCAATGGTTCTTTTGCTTTAAACTTCGATTCCTCATATGACAATTGGTGAGCTTTACCATATTGGCACCCTGCACAGACCGTGTTTGTATGTACGTCTAGTTGAGGAAGCCCTTTAAGCATCGACTTCTTCACCATCACACTTAGCTTGGAATAGCTAACGTGACCTAACCGCATATGCCATAAATCTGCTGTCTCATTTCTTCTTATCTTGTCTACATATGCAGATTCTCCTGACATTACGTAGACTGATTCCAATCGTTGTCCCTCCATTTTCGATGTTTCCGAGATTTTGAGATCACGATACACCTTCACATCTTGGGGACCGAACAAGACATAATGGCCTGATGATGTTAATTGAGCCACATATAGCAAATTTTTCTTCATTCCTGGGACATCATAAACATCTTGAAGTGGTACTTGGTTAGTACTATATCGAGGCGTAACTATCGTCTTACCGATATGGGCTATCGGTAACCTTAAGTTGTCAACTATCACCACTACACGACCTCCCTTGTACTCAGTCATGCTTTCCAACTTTTGTTTATCGCCTGTCATATGATTTGAGCATCCCGAATCTACGATCCAGTCATTCTTGTAGTCAATATGTTTTGATGTTGTTACCGTAAGAGCCAATTCTTCTTCCTCTATAGCGAATAATGCTTCGGCATCCCAACCATCTTCGCTATGCTCCTTAGAACTGGAAGTAACTGTATTGTTTTCAACAGGCTTTTTCTTACTCCAACAATCTTTTGCCATGTGACCCATCTTTCTGCAGTTGTAACATTCACCGTCAAATTTTCTATTGTTATTGCGGTTTTTCCAAGCTCCCCCTGGACAAAAGCCTCCCTTTCCTTGAGGAATTTTTCCTTTATCGCCATCATATTTATATATATTTCCATTGTACCGCTTGAAAGTGCCTTTGCTTTTGCTAGTATAGAGCACTTCTTCTTCACCCTTCAGTTGGACTCCTCCCATTTGCTTAGCCATAGCTTCTTGGCCAGGCTATGTATTCTCAAACTCAACAAGAGATGGTTGTGTCGGCCATCCTTGTATAACGGTAACAAACCCTCGATATTCGGGTCTCAAACCATGAATAATTATTCTCTTTATCCTCGTTTCCCCAATAGGAGCTTTTGGATCTAACTTTGAAATTTCGCGGCATAATGACTTTACCTTGTGAAAGTATTAGGAAATCGTCATGTCGCGTTGCGCCATCGATAGTAACTCATTCTCCAGAAGTTGCAATCTTGTATCATTCTTCTTTGAAAATAGCGTAACAAGAGTGTCACATGCTTTCTTTCGTGTTTTTGCATCCCGAATATGCTCCAACATTTCTTCTTCAATTGTGGTCTTCAAAGCAAACATCGCTTTGCCTGCTTTAATTTTCCACTTCCGCAAGATGCCGTTTACCTCTTCCACTGTTGGTTGTGTAACTTCATCACCACCAACAACCTCACACAAGTCTTGACCTTGTAGGTAAGACTCAATACATGTTGCCCATGTGTTATAGTTTTTGTTGTTGAGCTTCTTGATTCCTCCAACTACTTGAAGATCACCCATCGTATCGGCAAGACTGCGACTATATCGAACAAACTTGACTAATAAACTTGCAGAGTACCAAACTCCTCACAACTCAAGATAACTCCACTAAGAACGATCCCTGACCATCCTACTCTGATACCAATTGTTGAGTAAAATTTAGAATGAACAACTCTAAATTTACTAATATTAGATCCAAACAAGTAAACAAACTACTTGTATTATACTCACTATAACACCTTTCAAAGGAAACTCACAAATTGAAGAGAAATACAAACACTCAAAGAGAAAACTCTCAACTCACACTCAAACTAAGAATACAAACACTTATTTGTTTTTTGATGGAATGATTAAACCAAAATGCAAGGTAGGCTATTTATAGTCCTCACCATGCAATCTACACCACACAAATATAAAACTAAGAAATAATCCTAGCCATACAAATCTTATCTACACAATTCTCTTTTCTACAACCTTCAACCACTTCATTTATTTCTACAACCTTCAACTACTTCATTTATTTCTACAACCTTCAACTACTTCATTTATTTCTATAACCTTCAACCATTTCATTTATTTCTCTACCTCTTCAATTATTATTTTGGTGTTGATTTTCAACAGGTCGTGGTACTCATACTCTGTCCACAACTGGTGGGAACTTTGTCCCTAGGGCTAATGTCTTTGGATTGGGTAATGGAACTGCAAAAGGTGGTTCCCCTAAAGCCCGAGTAGCTTCTTACAAAGTATGCTGGTTAACTAATAATGAAGAAAGTGAGTGCTACGATGCCGATATTATGGAAGCCATTGATACGGCAATACATGATGGGGTTGATGTGCTCTCGTTGTCTCTTGGTGGAGATAATCCTACTGATTACTATGATGATGGTATTTCCATTGGGGCATTTCATGCTATCAAGCATGGCATTGTAGTTGTATGCTCTGCTGGAAATAATGGACCAAATGTTTCAACTGTCACCAATGTTTCTCCTAGGATTATAACTGTTGGAGCAAGTACAATAGATAGAGAGTTTCAAGCTTTTATTCAACTTCAGAATGGTTCACGCTTTAAGGTTATCAAAAACTTTAAAACTTTTACTTAGAAACTCAGACCTAATTATGAACCCAAAAGTTAGCTTATGAGTTAAAGGGTTGGCTAAACTTATAAACAGCACTGTTAACTTACTCTTAACCGATGTGAGACTTTAACACTTCTCTTGAGTGTTTTTGCCTAAAATCATTTTTGATGCAAACCATTTTTAAGAAAACACAACAGAGATAGTCAGATATAGACCTTACTCATTGTTCTTTCGTGAAATAACTTACTGAAATTCTACTCTTTGAGATAACTAGGGCTTAGTTATTCTTTGTTATGTATACTAGGGAACAAGCCTTTCTCAACGTTTACCGGAGGATAAATTCTATCCGCTAATCAGTGGTGCTCAAGCTAGAAAACACAATGCTAATGTTACCAATGCGTAAGAATTTCATTCTATTAATTCTGAGCTTTCTTGTTAAATCATAAGTTTTGAACTTGTACTTTAGGTATGATAACTTGATAAGCCCTTTTCAAACTAAAATGTGGTTGATGGTAAATTGAAGAAATGTTTTTGCAGTATGCTTTGTAAGGAAGGAACACTTGACCCAAAGAAGGTGAGGGAAAAAAATTTGGTTTGCCTTAGAGGTGACACTGCAAGAGTTGACAAGGGGCAACAAGCAACACTGGCTGGTGCAGTGGGGATGGTACTTTGTAATGCTAAGCGAGATGGCAATGAATTGATCGCCGATGCTCATGTGCTACCAGCATCACAACTTACTTATAAAGATGGTGTTGCTGTCTTTGCATATATAAATTCTACTAAGTATGTCTCTCGCTCTCTCTTTCTTTGTTTTCGACTTCGTACGTTGACATGCTGAATTGGTATGTTTTTAATGTTTCAGTCATCCTTTGGGATTTATCACTGCCCCACGTGTATAACTGGGTACGAAGCCTGCTCCAACAACGGCTTCTTTCTCCTCTAGAGGACCAAACCTGGTTACCCCTCAGATCCTAAAGGTTTGGCCGATGATTCTGACTACATTACTCCGTTTTTTTTTTCCTTTTCTTTTTCGGTTCAATAGCCTTGAATATTTTTCTAATATGCTAATTGGCTTTCATTGGAATAAAATGTGTTCTGACCATTAGCCCGATATTACTGCTCCTGGAGTGAATATAATAGCTTCTTACACTGAAGCATCAAGCCCAACCAATGAAGATTTCGATAAACGCAGGGTTCCTTTTAACGTTGTATCTGGCACATCTATGGCTTGTCCTCATGTGTCTGGGGTTGTTGGCCTTTTGAAAACGCTTCATCCTGATTGGAGTACAGCTGCAATTCAATCTGCCATTATGACAACCGGTAAGGCATCAATTTCCAACATTCTCGAGTGTTTTCCCGTTTACAAAAACCAGATTTACATGTTTATACTAAAAAGCCTTTATGTGTGTATGCATTATTTGTTACAGCAAGAACAAGAGATAACACAAAGAAACCAATGCTTGATTCTACACGTTTTGATAGGGCAACACCATTTTCTTATGGTTCTGGTCACATTCAACCCAACCGAGCCATGGATCCTGGTTTGGTCTATGACCTCTCCATCTATGACTTCTTAGATTTTCTTAATTTGTGCAATTGGATATAACCAAACCATGCTGAAAATTTTCTCGGATGATTATGAATGTCCCGTGTCTGCTAACCTTTCAAACTTCAATTATCCATCAATTACAGTACCTAATGTCACACATTCTGCTACCGTCACTCGAAGACTAAAGAATGTTGAATCTCCAGGCACCTATGTCACTGGTGTTATCGAACCACGAGGTTTTTCTGTTTCTGTTGAGCCTAATATCTTGAAGTTCAAAAAAAATAGGTGAAGAAAAAAAGCTTTAAGGTTACTTTGAAACCTACGGAATCATATAATCTCAAACGTGGAGAATATGTTTTTGGAGGGCAGAATTGGTCAGATGGAAAGCACTACGTTCGGAGTGCGATAGTCTCTGTTTTGCATAATGTGCGATATAGTCTTCTGATTTGAAAAATAGAGGGATTGAAGAGGCAAGATTCTCATTCTATTTATTTCTACGAAGGTAGAAGATTCTATGGCTCCTAGATCTCAGTTCGTGTTTGTTACACTTAGAAATAAGTGTGAATTTAAAAATAAAAATAAAAATAAAAATAAAAAAAAAGGGAGAGAAAAAATGTTGTTTCCTTAACTTGTTGCACTTTGCTTTTATACATATGTTTAAATGTGTTAATAAAATTTTACCTTGTGATTTTAGGTTGGACTTGAAAAAGGATATCTAGTTTTGTAAAGAGACGAGGAGATAAACAACTGTGGATTTAACACAAGCGTATGCATCGTCGCATGACCGAGTTGAGTTCAAGTCTAAGTGTTTGTGTTTGAGGTGAGATGAGGTGGGGGTGATACTATCTCTATTTTTGAGGAAAAAAGATAAAATAACTTCTTCTTTTTTTTGTTTTCGGAGAATTGGGTTTTACTACTCTTAAAAGTAACCTTTATTTATAATAATATATATATATAATCAATGTCAATTAAACTTATTATAACCTCTTAAAAGGGTAATTGTATGAAAGATGCTTAAAGTTTCTTTTACACGTATAATTGAGGTAGGATTAAGTTCATTTCAAAGTCAAAATAATAAATCACAAGAATTACACAAACGCAAAAAAAAAAAAAAAAACTTATTCAAACTTCAAAGTTTGTAGATTAATAGTGTAATTTTTAAAAATTGGTAGAATATTTTGACACTACACTCAATTTTAAAATCACTCATGCTTAAATTCTAATATATTAAAATACATAAATTGATACATAAAACAACTTCAAAAAAAAAATAGAAAAAGATAACCTTAAACAATAATCAATTTTTATTTAGATAAACCTATAAATATATAATCTAATTATTAGATTTATATTATTTATATCATTAAACTAAATATCATCTTATTTTTAACATCAAACTATAAAATTATTTTATTTTTATTACTCTTTTTATTTTTTGTCTATTTGACCATTAAAAATTAAAAATTATAAAATTCATTATGTATTATCTTTCTAGACAATCCATTTTTTGATTGATTTTAAAAAATAATCTCATTTAAATCAATTTGAGATAAAATTAACATAATCAATCGTTTCTAATGAGTCATATAGTCACTTAATTTGGATCTTAGTTATGATTTATAAGTATATAAATTATATGTTATTAAAAAAAATTAATATGGGTTCAAAATAATGTAAAACTTTCAAAGGTTTTTCAATTAAATGAATTATGTTTAGTTAGTTTTAAAAAGCAAATCTTAGGTTAAACTTAAAAAAAAAGTTAATTAATAATTTCTTTGAGTATAAATTTATATATAATGGATCATTTTATATTTTACATTGTGTTTAAAAAATTGATAAAAAAATTGTGAAAATAATTCTAAATATTAATATAATTTAAATTTATTTTATAAAAATAAAATAATGTATTGCATTGCTAGAAAACACTACATATTTTTACCAATCTAATAGATTTATTTTTTATTTTGAATTAAATGCACTGTAAATCCTCCTGCTAGTTTTTTGCCATTACATTATCAACTCATCAACCGTATTAGTTAAAATTATAAGTCCCTCGTAGTTTTGTCAAATGAGAGGAGAAATAGAATTTTGACTAATTTAATTGAGAGTTTTTATAATACAGGGAATTGTTATAAAGCTCCTTAATTTAAGGAGCAAACATGGAGCAAAACATGGAGCAAAACATGGAGCAAAACATGGAGCAATTCATGGAGCAAAACAAGGAGCTTAATTCAAGGAGCAATTTAAGGAACCATTAATTTAAGGAGTAATTCAAGGAGTGAATTTTCCTATAAATAGATGTGTAATTGTAATGAATTAATCATCCAAAGTGTTCATTCCAATTGAGAGAAAAGCTTAGAGAGAAAAGCTTTTGTGAGAGAAAATTGAGAGTAATTTTCTTGGGTGTAATTGGGTTGTGAGTTGTGAGTGTTGTAAGCACCTTGTGTAATTTCTCCTACTTTCGGTAAAAGATGCGACGGGTCAGGAGACGTAAGCAAGATTAGTAGAACTCCGATTATCAAATTTTGTGTGTTATTTTTCTATTCTTGTTTTCTCAAATACGGCTTATCGGGAATTTGCGTTATTTCCCGACAAGCGGTATCGGAGAATTGGTAGTGATTTACGTCAATTTTACGCAGAAATAATCGAGAAACGATCCGGAGGAAGTCGGATTTTAGTGGGAGACGATAGCCCATGAGATGAAGGAAGGGTGAAACTCGAGAGATTTGATGGCCTGATTTCGGGTTTTGGAAAATGCGGATAGAGGATTATACGTATCAAAGAAATCATATCAACCTCTCTCGGGAAGAAGCCGGAGGCTATGAAGGAAGAAGATTGGAATCTTACAGGCAGAATGACCGCCGGAGGTTATTCGATTGACGTTATCCGTAATGTTGCTTTTAACATAGCAAAGGGGAAAAGACGCGGCGGGTGTATGGCGACTCTCTCGATATGTATGAGAAGCCATCGGCCTCAGAACAAAGTGCACTTGATGAGGCGCTTGTTCAATTGCGGATGGTGAAGGTGCATCGGTAGCTCGACATCTCGATAGACTCGACACGGTTACAGCCAGGTTGAGTTCGGTGGAAATGAATTCGATGAAAGAAGTACGGCGTTGATACTTTTGTCTTCTGCACGAGAAAGGTTTGGAATGCTCTTGTCACGGTGTGAGTAGCTCATCGGGAATGATAAGTTGAAATTTGACGATGTTCGTGATTTGGTTCTCGGTGAAGAGATCCGACGTAGAGAGACAGGGTGAATCGTCGGCCTCTTCGGTTTTGCATCTGAGTCGAGAGGAAGAAATTCAACCAAAGGAAATGGACGTGGTAGGGCGACTACTGAGGTAGATCAAAGACGGGAGGTCGAAATCCGAGTCACAATAATTCCATGGCTCGAAGACTATCGAGTGTTGGAATTGTGGAAGAAGCAGGGCATTACAAAATCGGTGCAAGAGTGCAGAAGGACAAAGCAAGTGAAGCGAGGAGGCAAATGTTACTTCAGCTCGGGAGGAGACGATGCATTGATATGCTCTTTGGAGAGCAAGGAAGAATCTTGGGTGTTAGACTACGGAGCATCGTTCCATGCTACTTCCTGAAAAGAATTCTTCGAGAAATATGTCCCCGGAAACCTTGGAAAGGTATATCTTGGTGATGATCAACCATGTGCTATTATTGGCAAAGGTGTAGTGAAGATTAAGTTGAACGGATCTGTTTGGGAGCGAAGGATGTCGGGCGTATTCCCGATCTCGGAAGGAACTTAATCTCGGTGGGGCGATTGGCCGGTGAGGCTACTTCTGATCTTCCATGGTGATGATTGGAAGATTTCAAAGGGTGCGATAGACGGTTGCTCGGCGAAAAGTGGCCTTCTTTACATGACAACGGAGGCACGTTGTTCAATTACTGATTGCGGCGAAGCAATGAAACACCAAATCTATGGCACGAGAGACTAGGCCATATGAGTGAGAAGGGGATGAAGATTATGCCTTTCGAAGGAAAAGCTTCCGGTCTACGATGCGGAGATAGACATGTGCGAAGATTGCGTACTTGGAAAGCAAAGAGAGTCGGCTTTCGGACAAGTTGCGAGAATCCCCGAAAGAAGGAAAGGCTAGAGCTTATTCTTTATGATGTTTGGGGACCCGACCGTCCATCTATTGGTGGGAAACAACTGCCGTGACTCACCGTGATGATCCCGGCTCTCGGAAGGTATGAGTTTACTTTCTAAAGCATAAGTCTGAAGTATTTGAGGCTTTCAAAAGATGGAAAGCTATGGTAGAAAATGAGACGGGTTTAAAGATCAAAAAGCTCGGGCAGGTAATGGTGGTGAATATGAAGACATGAGATTCAAAAATTTACTGCTATGAGCACGGAATTAGAATGGAAAGAAGCATGCCGGGCACGCCTCGGCCACGATGGTGTAGGCGGGCGTATGAGCCGAACGTTGTGAGAAAGAGCCGGAAACGTTCGTATACGGTCGGTCCTGCGAAGCAATTCGGGCAAAAGCGATCGACACGGCGGCACTTGATCGGCCAGAGGCCCGTACGTTCCATTGGAGCATAGAATACCGGAGGAGGTATGGAGCGGAAAGAGGTGAAACTATCACATCTAAAGTTTTCGGTTGTGTAGCATTTGTGCATATCGGTGATCAAGGCGGGAATAAGCTTGATCCCAGAATCCCGAGAAATGCACGTTCATTGGCTATGGTGAGGATGAGTTTGGCTACCGCATTTGGGATGACGAAAAGAAGAAAGTTATCCGTAGCGAGAGATGTGATTTTCAACGAAAGGGTGATGTATAAGGACGTACGTAAAATAGGCGCGATGACTCGGGCTTGAGAATGAGTCGGTATTTGCGGTCTGAGATGATGTCCCGGATACTTCCATGATGAGAACCAATTGTAACAAGTCCTCGACGGAGGAACTTGTTGGACAAATCGATTACACGGCATTCCGACACCTGCTGACCTCTTTACTCGGCTCACGTATTGAGAAGGTCTTACCGACCTCGTATGTGCCTAACGGGAGATACATGAACTATATGTTCTTCGGTGATGGAGGGAGCACTGAATGCTATGATGAAGCTTGTCGGACTCGAGATTCCAACAGTGGGAGCTTGCTATGAAAGAAGAAATGAAATCTCTCGTATCGACGAGACGTGGGAACTAGGTGAGTTACCTATGGGAAAGAAAACCTTAACAAATGGGTGTCCGGGTGAAAGAGGGCGTGATGGTTCAAAGAGATACAAAGCCGGCCTAGTTGTCGAAGGGTTTCAACAAAAGGAAGGAGTTGACTACAGCGACATTTTTGCTCCGTGTTGAAGCTCGATACTATCGGATCGGTATTGAGTATTGTAGCCATCGAAGATCTTCATCTTGAGCAGTTGGATGTGAAAATTTGCATTCCTTCATGGAGAGTTAGATGAAGAGATTTACGTGTGCGAGACAGAAGGTTGCTCGGAAAGGGGGAGCAGGAGCATGGTGTGCAGACTTAAGAAGAGTTTGTATGGCCTGAAACAAGCCCTGAGACAATGGTACAAAAAAATTTGTGACCGTACCTGAGGAAGGTTTCCCGGAAGTGCAATGCTGATCATTGTTCTTCTTTAAGAGATATAAGTCCGGTTATATCATTTTACTACTTTATGTTGATGATATGTTAGTAGCGAGGTTCGGATATGGATGATATTAAAAGGTTGAAGCGGCGGTTGTCAAAAGGAATTTGACATGAAAGACTTGGGTCCGACAAAGAAGATTCTTGGAATGCAAATCCACAGAAAATAAGAAGAAAGGATCCTTGTAGTTATCTCGGGCGAGTACGTTAATCGTGTTTTGCAAAGATTCAACGTGGGCGATGCGAAGCCGATTCACGCGCCGCCTTGGCGGTCGTTTTCGCCTATCCGAGGATCGGTCCCTCGAGACGGAAGAAGAGGGAGAATTCATGGCTGGAGTTCCTTATGCCTCGGCCGTTGGAAGTTTAATGTCTGTGATAGTGCATGCGAGACGAGACATTGGCCGTACGGTGGGAGTTGTTAGCGGTTATGTCGAATCCGGGAAAAACTCATTGGGAAGCGGTCGAGTGGATTTTGAGGTATGCGGCCTCCTGAGAAAAGTGCTTGTACTTTAGTAAAGGAGATTAAAAGTACAAAGGGTGCGTGAAGCCGCGGACTTTGGAGGTGAAGTTGATCAGAAGAAGCATAGGTTATATATTCTTGTTGGAACTAAATTTGTTAGTTGGATGTCATATCTGAGAAAATTGTCACTACATCCTTCTGGTGAGTATGTAGCGAGTAACTTAAGCTAGTAAAGAGATAATATGGCTTGAGGTTTGTTAATTGGTGGGATTAGTGAGAAGAATGTTACTGCGTAGTGATAGTGAAAGTGCAATACGTGAAGAATTGACATTTTATTCTAGAGCAAGCGTATTGGACTTCGTTATCCCATCCAGTGGTCTACATTGGAAGATGATGTGTTATCTTGGAGAGAAGATTGAGAAGCAAAAATCATGAGATATGTTAACAAAGGTGGTGACTATTGACAAGCTGAAGTTGTGCTGACTTCGGTTGAGTCTTTAACAAAGACTAGAAAAGGCTGCTGCGTTGATCAAGGTGTGAAAATGATTGAAATCGGTCTTCAAGTGGGAGATTGTTATAAAGCTCCTTAATTTAAGGAAGCAACGTGGAGCAAAGCTTGGAGGCAAAAACAAGGAAGCGAAAACATGGAGCAATTAAATGGAGCAAAGCAGAGCAAAGCATGGAAGCAATTCATGGAGCGAAAACAAGGAGCTTAATTCGAGGAGCAATTTAAGGAACCATTAATTTAAGGAGTAATTCAAGGAGTGAATTTTCGCATATAAATAGATGTGTAATTGTAATGAATTAATCATCCAAAGTGTTCGTTCGATTGAGAGAAAAGCTTAGAGAGAAAAGCTTTTGTGAGAGAAAATTGAGAGTAATTTTCTTGGGTGTAATTGGGTTGTGAGTTGTGAGTGTTGTAAACACCTTGTGTAATTTCCCCCTTTTCGGTAAAAGATCTGCGGTCAGGAAGACGTAAGCAAGATTAGGCGGCTAGATTATCAAATTTTGTGCGTTATTTTTCTATTCTTGCTTTCTCATAAATCTGGCTTATCGGGAATTTGCGTTATTTCCCAACAGGAATAATATATATATATATAATATTTTTAGGTAATTAATGTTAACATTTTATAAATTTTTAATATGGTAGGTATATTTTGTTAATGATATTTTATTTAAAAATAATAATATTAAAATCGAATTAATCATATAAATAAAATATATATTTTATAACAATATTATTATAATAATATCATTACACGGTTAAAAATTATGAAAATAATAATATAGATGGATAATAATTTAATTTTTTATAATAAATATATATTTTTTATTAATAAAATTTAAAGATTATTACAAAAATACTATTGAATTTTATTTTATTATTTTTATACTATTAAATTTTATAAATATTATAAAAATATTATCAAATTTATTCTTTTTATTTTTATATAATTAAATTTTATAAAAATATTATTGTTGGTTAACTCATGTTAACAGATTAAGTTTGATGATATTTTTTTTAATGTTTATTAAGTTTTATGATATAAAAGTAATAAAAAAAATTAATGATATTATTATAATATTTATAAAATTTAATAATATAAAAATAGTAAAATAATATTTGATAGTAATTTTAAAATTCAATAGTAAAAAAAATTATTCACTCTACTTTGTATGACCAGCCGAGATGTGTCGTGTTTCATCTCAACCGTGTAGTATAGCGGGGTTCTTCCGTGAATACCTATGGTTGAAGGAACAAGTGACAGCTAGGCAGATAATGATTAATAACAGAGAAAGAAAAGAAAAAGAAAAAGAAACTCTATGTAATCATAAATTATGTATTAAAATCGAATTTATATAATTATATCTAATAAAAATTATCATATAAAATATAATTTACGTATAATTATATATATATATAACTGTTGAAAAGAGAGAGAGAGAGAGAGAGTCGAGATGGTGCGCGTTGCTTCGCTGGACAAGTTGCTTTGAGTTGGAGTTTTGATCCTCCCTCCCTCTCTTTGCCTTCTCTTGTTTTTGTTCTTCAACAATTAGACACACGTAACAGTTGTTCGGTTTAGATTTCAAAGTTCCTAGTATATTCTTCAGTTGACATACAGACCAGACAGAGATTCCGAGAGGAAAAGCGAGATCTTATTTATTTATTTGAGGCTCCGATCCAATTTAATTTTTTCTGGTATAGAATAGAATTAGACGAAGAACAAGGAGTTATAGTAAATCATGTCGTACGCCTATCTCTTCAAGTACATCATCATCGGCGATACTGGTAAAATACCTTGCTGTTTTTATTTTCCCCGACAAGTGTAGATTTTTTGTCGATTTAATTTCTTACTGCTAAATCCTCGGCATATTTGTCTTAGTTGAAATCTCTTACAATTAATTATAGTCAATACCTAAATTTTTATACGAATTCGAATCCCTTTTTTAGTTCTCTCTTTTTTTTCCCCCTCTTCATCATCGTATTTCGATGCTATATATTTGATTTTTATTTATTTGATGTTCGGTATTATGTAGGAGTTGGGAAATCATGCCTACTTCTTCAATTTACGGATAAAAGGTTTCAACCAGTGCATGATTTGACCATTGGTGTTGAATTTGGGGCCAGGATGATCACTATTGACAACAAACCCATTAAGCTGCAAATTTGGGACACGGTTTGTTCCTTCTTCTATAATTTCCTCTGCTTTTCATTACATACTATATTGTTATGCTTTTGACCTTTTTTTGAGTTTGTTGTTGCTTAAGACTAGTGATATCAAATGGGATCAGTTTCCATTTAAGGCATGTTACACAACCTATTATAATTGGAAATTTATCCCATCTTGTACTATTTATATTTTTAATATGTGGGGATAATATTGGTGTGAGAGATAGTACATTTTTAATATGTAGGGATAATATTGGTATGAGAGAATGTGGTACATCTCATTTGTACCAAATGGTTACCAAATTGATCATTTTTTCTTCTTTATAAAAACTCATGTCATGTTATTAAAAAGTGTATATATTATTTGTCAAAAAAAGTAAGTTGTTAAAAAAAACATATTATGTTATTAAAAAAATCATGTATTTTGTTGAGGAAAGAAAAAAAAAACAACTCATCATAAAAAATAAATTGAAGAGCAAAATGAAATAAGGAAAAAAACTCATTTTAAGTTAAATTGGATATCAACCCATATGATAATCCATATCCTATTGGATTGAAGTGGGATGTGGTGGCTTTTTGATGGGATGGGTTTACCATTTGACATCTTTACTTAAGACCACAAATTGCTATACTGGTCGTTGATCAATATTCTAGTTTTGGTTTCTTCAATAGTTTTTTGGAAATTTATATACATTTGGAATATTCCAGGCTGGTCAAGAGTCATTCAGATCTATTACGAGGTCTTACTACAGAGGAGCAGCTGGTGCATTGCTAGTCTATGACATCACGAGGTATTGTTGTAACTCAACTTTGAATCTAATTTTACAGAAATACAAAAATCAGTTTGCCGTTGTGTCATGAGCCTGCCTTTTCTTCCTGGAAATAACATTTTCTATGATGTATTGTACTTTATTTTCAGATTCATTGTAACAAAATTATTGCATGTAAATGGTTCTACATTTTGTTATAGGATGGTCTTGTTACACTGCAGGAGAAGATGAACACCTTAGTATTTATTTCTACCTAGAACTAACATTTTCTGTGATGGTACGTTTATTTTTAATTTGACTTGTAGTACAGGGTACTAAAGTAAATGGTTCTGCTTTACTTTGTTAGGGGATGGTCTTCTTTACATTGTAGTTAAGAAGACCGACTCATTAGGACTTTTGCTTTGGCTTGAAGGTGTCCCCAGAATTCACGTTTGTTGAAGAACTATCACACATTCTTATTAAATGTTTCATATTTACTCTCGATGGTTTGTGCCCACAGAGCACTCTGCTAAAAAGACCAACTTCTTTGTATGTTTTCCTGGATCTTGTTCTCAGATTTTGTTTGGTATCTTATACTAATATCTCTTGTTATTAGTTGGTCTTAGCACAAAAAAAGGTAATTGCCTAATGAAATAAGGTGGAAACTCTTGGTTAGGTTCGACCTTAGAGCTGTGGTTATGTTTGTAACTATTTATGTCTGTGAGCCATGTATTCCAGCTAAGTTGAAGCAATGGTAATGACAATTAAGTTATTTTACACATAGGAGGGAAACATTTAACCATTTGGCTAGCTGGCTGGAAGATGCAAGACAGCATGCAAATGCAAATATGACGATAATGCTAATCGGTAATAAGTGTGATCTTGCACACAGAAGGGCTGTAAGCACAGAGGAAGGTGAACAGTTTGCAAAGGAGCATGGGTTAATCTTCATGGAGGCCTCTGCTAAAACTGCCCAGAATGTTGAGGAGGTAAACACACGCTTCTATACAGGGATCCTTTCCTCTTTTATTTTTTTAGTATTGTTTGTTCTCTCTTTACAAAACCTGATTTTTCAGCAAGCTTGTACCATTTGCCGCAATCATATGTGAAATATTCTAGTGTTAATTTTTTGTGGTTCAGGCATTTATCAAGACTGCCTCTACTATATTCAATAAAGTTCAGGATGGAGTTTTCGATGTGTCAAATGAGGTTAGCCCTTTTACTATCTATATGTGTTCTTGTTTGAATAAAATATATAAAAGTCGGATTACTGGTAAATTATGTTTGAATAAATTATGTTGCAATTACAATTCATATTTTGAAGCATGCTTGGAATGGTTTTGGATTTCTTATATAATATCTGTGACAACTTAGGGATTTTGCCTAGAATCGGTGAGGGTTGGTGTAAGTTATGGTGGGGAGGAAAGGCACGCGTTCCACCTCTATTTTTGATAAATGGATTTTTAAGTGTAATATTTATAAAATTATGGACAAATTAATGTAAAAAATAGAACTGTGTTTGATCTGAATTTTAAATTTTAAGCTTATAATACTCAATATATAAACAAAACTCAATAGTTTTACAAAATATCGAGGATAGTTTTAGATGAAAAATTTGAAAAAAATCGTCAAGACTATGGAAACTCTATTTAAAATATGGAATTTTTTTTATAAAAATTTATAAAAACAAAACAATCAATTACTTATATTTTAAACTAGTTTTTTATTTAATACATATATCTTGAAATATTTATAATATTTATATTAATTAATAAGTTGATCAATTAATTAAAATATTACATAATAAAATATATATTTTTTTTTGTAAAATATTGTAAAATAAATAGTTAAATTTTTTGAAATAATTAAGTATATTATATAATTGTATTAATTATTATAAATAGATAAATCTCGACAGTATGAAAATAAATTTTATCTATTTCTATCGACATTTTAATGATAAAATATTTAAGCGATAATTTGTCAAGATTTTCGCGACAATTTAATCAAAAGATATTGTGCAGTGCAAAATAACGATATTGTTGACATTTTCATACTTGCGCGTAATATTCAATTCATTGGAGGTGTTGATGATATCTTAATTGGATGCTATATGCTTTGTTTGTTTGCAGTCTCATGGAATTAGAGTTGGATATGGTGGAATATCTGGACCATCAGGAAGCAGAGATGGCACTTCGGCACAAGCTGGAGGCTGTTGCAGTTGAAATTTATTATCTCCTCTGTTGCTAAAGACAATTATTTGTTACTAGTGTCTTCACATTCGTTATTTATTTTGTTCCTTTAAGTATGAATATTATGCACTTTTTAAAAAAAAAATTGAAATATCATGATTCTCTCCGTGTCTTTTCCATATGAGTGAGTGTAAAGTTTCGCTTCGATTTACTGGTAGTTTTATTATTAAAATGGAATTGCAGACTGTATATAATGAAAGACCAGTTTCTCATGTTGACTATCTTTTATTTTACAGCCTCGACTAAAGCAGGTCGAAAAAAATCAAAAAGTTGAAGTTTAAAAACTCCTGATAATTTTATCAGCTGTAAACTAGCTTGGTACCGAGATTCGTGATTATTATCGATTCTCTTCTGCTTTCAAGGGAATACCCAGTTGATAAAAAACTGAGGAAAATAGGATTCGCTCTTGTCTTGTTTTGAAATTCCCCTCTTTAATATCCCAATTATTCATATTCTAAGTCTCATAAATTTTACAAATTATGACTTTTTTACTTCTTTTTTTTATAAATAATATTTTTAACGTTAATCAATTATATTTTTTTCATCCATAAACTACCTATGTTTCAATTAAGAATAAAATTTTAGATAAAGACATAAATAAAGTTTTCACATCTAGATAAAGACATAAATAAAGTTTTCTTTTATAGAGTTTACTCAACTAATTTGATTCTTTAAATTACAAGTGATGTTATTTAATTCTTTAATTTTTTTTAAAATTGTATCAATTAAGAATAAAATTTACTATTTTAATACTTTTTATATTATTTTAAAAAATAATATTCTAATGAAAAATTCTTAAAATAATATGATTTATATTTAATTAACTCATTTTTTTAAAAACAATGAGATTGAGTGATATTACTTTTAATACCTTATGTAAGGAAAAATAGCTCTTGAAGTCCGATATCTTTTAAAAAGATGTAACTGAATCTTTTATATTTTAAAAAATATATTATAAATTTTTTATTTTTAAGTTGCATATAAGTTAACTTTAAATTAATTATTTTAATTTGATTATAATATAAATATATAAATGTTATATACAACAATAAATAATAGGTAAATTTGTAATCAATGAAAATAATTAAGAGTTGTTGGTTTTTCAATAAAAATAAATATTTTTATATCAATAAATTTATTCATCATTTATAATATTACATCATTTTTTTAAATAAATATTAAATTAAAATAAACTTACGTAAATATAAAAAATAAATAAGGGATATTAAATACACATTATAAAAAATTTAGTGATTAAAAGTGTAGATTTTCAATATCTAGGACCTGCCCGCTCCTTTTAAAATCGTTGTGCTAACTATCAAGGATTAAAGTTATTAAAAGAGTGTTAAAAGTTCAGAAGTAGGCCTATATATTAGAGTCGTATACATGTTAATTAGTTATGATTTTCCCCCTATCAATCAGTAAATACTATTAGTCATAAATTTAGTTAATTACGAGAAATCATTCATTTTTCATAAACTGCTATTTTAAATAAATAAATTTAAAATTTATGCAATTTTTTTTAAAATAAATATTTAATAAAAAATTTAATTTAATTAGTAAAAAATATATTACACAAAAAAGTGTTACTTATGGTGGAGAATTGAATTTCACGCTACCAATGTACCAGGAATGAAGGGGTATTTATTTGTGTGATGTAAGGAAATCAGTGGGAAGAAGACACTGAATATTCGTTTTAAAAGTAATAAATTAGTGTCATAATTTATAGAAATTAGTAGTCTAATTTGTGCCATAATTTATGAAAATTAGTGGCATAATTTAAGAAAATTGGTAGCCTAATTTAAGGCTTAAATTATGACACAATTTAAGGAAAGAGAGTCTTGCTTCATCTATAAATAGGGAAGAGTTCATGCATTTAATAACAAGTAAAAAATCGAAAAATCGAGAGAGAGTAAGAAACTCAAAGAGAAAATCTTTGTGAGTTTGTGTAGCAGAGATATTATCGGTGAAATCTATATCCGTATTCAGATATTTCCTCTTTCGGTTCAAATAATATCTGCTACATACCATGCATCTAGCCAGTATAACCACGTAAATTTTGTGTGTTCATTTTATCGCTTTGATATATTCATATACCGTTATTGATCGCTTCCGTCCACAAAAAAATTAGTATTAGAGTCAAATATAGTAGTATTATATATCAAATTGAAGCTCTCGACGAGACGAATGAAAGGGTGAAAGAATCGCTCAAATCGGAAGTCAGAATCACCGCGGGAAAGTCACGGGAGTCTGTCAAAGAATCGAGTCAACCTCGTAGAGATGACCGAAAAGTCAACTCGATCCACTAGTAATATTTGGACCGAGTTGGTCTGTTTTTCATCCGTTTTCAACTGAGTTGGATCTATTCCTAGCTAATTGGACCATTCCGGATTCAACTACGGACTCCGTTTTTTCAAATAAGGTATAAAATTTGGAAAAACACTGTTTTAAGTTGTAAGTGTAAAATTTCTGTTATCAGTTTGTACTTATGGCTGATAAAGAAGAGATCGAAGAAGGTGAACAAGTTTATCATAGAATTTATGGCAAATCAAGTTCTACTCGAAGAACTATTTTGTCTAACGCAAAGTTTGAGGTGGAGAAATTTGACTGCACCAATAACTTTGGCATGTGGCAATGTGAAGTATTAGATCTATTGTTCCGAGAAGTATCTAATATAGCCTTGGAGACCAGGCCAGGAGATTATTCAAATGAAGATTGGAATTATGTCAACCGACAAGCTTGTGGCACAATTCGACTATGCTTAGGAAAAGATTAGAAGTACTTTGTCATGAAAGAGAATGTAGCCGTAGTTCTCTGGAAGAAACTAGAGGACAAATACATGACGAAAAGTATTGAGAATAGACTCTACTTGAAGAAGAAACTTTTCCGTTTCCAGTACAAGAAAGGTACCCCTATGATTGAGCACTTAGATAATTTCAATAAAATTTTGGCCGATCACAAAAATTTAGATGTTGAAATTATCGATGAAAGATAAAGCTTTGTTGTTGTTGAATTCATTACTTGAGAAGCATGAGCATTTAACCACAACCCTATTATATGGAAAGGATGAGGTTAAGTTCGTAGATGTTTCAAAATGCTTTGGTAAAATAACGAGTCTTGGAAGAAGGATTAACATGATCACAAAGACTCAATATCGAAGCATTGACGACAATCAGGTGGGACTAACAATAAAAAATCTAGCAAATCAAATAATAAAGGAAATCTAGATCAAAGTCCAGGTGAGAGTCATCCGTAGCGTCGCGAAGAACGAGTATGCCTATTGTCACCGTAAAGGGCGGAAGAAAGATTGTCCAAACAAGGACAAGTCAAATGCAAATGTTACATGTAAGGCCGAATGAAGATGAAGAATCGGCCTTTGCTGGTTTCATCATCAAAACCTACTCGGATAAGTGGATTCGATTCTGGATGTTCTTATCATATGTGTCCAAACAAACATTGGTTTGAGTTTGAGCTAACGATGGAGGAGTTGTGCTTATGGGCAACGACAATGCCCTCGCGTAGACAAAAAGGGATCGGATCGAAGACGACTAAAGATGCACGATGGTACAATCAGACGACTTACAAATGTAAGGTATATTCCTGACCTAAAGAAAAACCTTATTTCTTTAGGTGTTCTAGATTCTGATGGTTACAAGGTAACATTGGAAAATGGAGTCTTGAAAGTTGTACGAGGTGCATTTGTAGCGATGAAGGGTACTCGAACGGCGAACTTGTATTTCCTAGATGGAGTACAGTTACAGGAAGAGCAGCTGTCTCAAGTAGTTCTGAAGAAAAGAAAAATGATTCTTCCCGCCTGTGGCACATGCGCTTAGGGCATGCCGGTGAAAAGGCTTTGCAAGACTTAATGAAGCAAGGTCTTTTGAAAGATGCCAAGACTAGAAAGTTTGATTTCTGCGAGAATTAGGTAATGGGAACACAAATAAGAGTTAAGTTCGGCACTGCCATTCGTCGTACAAAGGGATCTCTTAATTATATTCACACGGATGTCTGGGGACCTTCAAAAAATGCTTCACTTGGAGGTAAACGCTAGTTTGTAACTTTTATTGATGATTTCTCTATATATGTCTGGATATACACCATGAGTCACAAAGATGAAGTTCTAGATATCTTTCTTAAATGAAAGAAAATGATCGAGACTCAGATGGGAAGGAAAATTAAAAAGCTAAGATCTGATAATGGTGGCGAGTATAAATCAGATCCCTTCTTTAAAGTTTGTCAAGATGAAGAGATAATCAGACATTTTTTAGTTCCTCGTACACCACAGCAGAATGGAGTTGCAAAACAAATGAATCGTACTTTGGTTGAGAAAGTTCGATGTATGCTATCTCAATCCAAATTGAGCAAGGCATTTTGGGCTGAGGTTTTGTCATATGCAACTCATATAGTCAGACTTCTATTTGCATTAGATGGGAAAACTCCTAAAGAGGTATGGTCTGGACAACCTGCTACTGATTATGATTCATTGTGAATATTTGGATGTCCAGCATATTTTCATGTTAGTGAATCCAAACTAGATCCTAGAGCAAAGAAAGCTATTTTCTTGGGCTTTGAGGAAGGAGTTAAAGGATTTTGACTTTGGTATGGTGAATCCAAGAAGATCGTCTTAAGCCGAGATGTTACATTCGATGAGTCTGTTATGCTGAGACGTTTAGAGAAAGAAAATGAAAGTCCAAATACTCTTTCTAAGGTGATGCTTGAGACTCCAGAAGATCCAAAAAAGATTGCACCAATTACCGATCGTAGTGAAGATGAAATTGATGATCAAGAAGAGATCTCAGTTGAGGTTGAGGTTTTCTCACCATCACCAATTAACGGCCAGGATTCTATTCGCTGCACTACTCGACCGGAAGGGAGATTAGGAAGCCTACCGGATACACGGACATGGTAGCATTCCGTGACTTCGGTAATTGATGATGATGTCTGTTGCATGCTACGGAGGTCGTGCAAAGAGTTGATAGTATGGGAGTGGAAAATGGCAATGGATGAAGAGATGAAGTCTCTACATAAGAATCGGACTTGGGAGTTGGTTCAACTTCCCAAAGGAAAGAAAAATTATTGGTTGCAAATGGGTTACATGCTAAGAAGGAAGGTGCTCCGGTAAAGACAACATCATATACAAAGCTGTAGCAAAAGGCTATGCTCGGAAAGAAGGAATAGACTTCTGATGAGGTATTCTCACTTGTTGTTAAGCATTCATCTATTCGGATACTATTGGCTTTAGTAGCATAGTTTGATCTCGAGTTAGCTCAACTCGATGTCAAAATAGCTTTTCTCCATGGTACTTTGAACGAAGAAATCTACATGTCTCAACCGGATGGCTTCAAAATTCCAGGTCGAGAGAATTGGGCTTGTAAGCTGAGCAAGTCAATTTACGGTTTAAAGAAATCACCGTGACAATGGTACCACGCTTTCATAGCTTCATCAAAGAGCAAAAGTACACACGTAGTCAGTTTGATCATTGTGTATGCTTTCGGAAACTCCAAGATGGTACCTTCATTTATTTGCTTTTATATGTTGATGATATGTTGATTGCATCTAAGAGCAAGGTGGAGATCAACAGATTAAAGGCTATGTTGAGTTCAGAATTTGAAATGAAAGATCTTGAAGAAGCTAAGAAAATTCTTGGGATGGAAATCACAAGAGATAGAGTTGCAAGCATAGTACGTACGACACAGGACTCGAAGTCTGAAGAAAGTACTACAAAGGTTTGACATTGATAAAAAAACAAAACCAGTAAGTACACCGCTTGCTCCTCACTTTCAGTTGAGTGTATTGATATCACCTAGCACCACCGATGAGAAAAAGCAAATGGAACGTGTTGCATATGAAAATGTTGTTGGTGCCTTGATGTATGTAATGGTTTGCACCAGACCTAATATTTCTCACGTTGTTAGTATGGTTAGTCGGTACATGCATAATCCCAGAAAGGACACCTTGTGACGGTGAAGTGAATTCTCTACGGACATCTACGTGTAGTGGGACTGTGGATATTGGTTTGAAGTTTGAGAGAGACAAGGCGAAGGAAAACACCTAGTTAGATATGTGGATTCTAACTATGCTGGAGACTGGATAAGTGTCGATCTGGCAACCGGTTATGTGTTCACAATGACGGAGGACCGGTTCGTGCGAGATCAACATTGCAATCAACCGTAGCTTTGTCTACTACGGTAGGCAAAGTATATACCGTAAGCATTCAAAGAAGCTATCTGGCTTCTCGGGTTGACCAAAGATTTGGATATTTTCCAGAAGAACGTGTAAGTTTTCTACGATAGCCAGAGTGCCATTTGTTTGGCAAAGAACCAAGTTCATCATGGTCGTACCAAGCACATCGATGTTCAATTTCATTTTGTTCGAAAAATCGTCGATGAAGGGAATGTTATACTCCAAAAAGTTAGAACTATAGATAACCATATAGATATGCTTACAAAGATGGTTACAGGGATCAAGTTTCAACACTGCTTGAACTTGATCAACATCCCTCGAGCGTAGAGCGCCTAGGGCGCATTTGGAGGCAGCATTATGAACTTTTTCGCCAAGGTGGAGATTGTTGAATATTGGCTCTAAAAGTAACAAATTATTGGCATAATTTAGGGAAATTAATGGCCTAATTTGTGGCATGATTTAAGGAAATTAGTGGCATAATTTAAGGAAATTGGTGGCCTAATTTAAGGCTTAAATTATGTCACAATTTAGGGAAAGGGAGCCTTGCTTCATCTATAAATATGGAAGAGTTCATGCATTGAAGAACAAGGCAAAAATCAGAAAAAATCAGTATTGGCAAACTCAAAGAGAGAAAATACTTGTGAGTTTGGGAAAACACTTGAGAAATATTATTAGTGAGGAAATCTGTATCTGTATTCTGTATATTTTCCTTACTCAGTTCAAATAATATCTGCTGCCTCCCGTGGACCTAGTCGTATTGTCGAACCACGTAAATTATGTGTGTTCATTTTATCGCTTTGATATATTCATATACCGTTATTGATTGCTTACGCCCACAACAAATTGGTATCAGAGTCAAATATAGCAATATTATATATCAAATGGAAGCTCTCGATAAGACGAACGCAAGGGTGAAAGAATCACTCAAATCGGAAGTCAGAATCACCGCGGAAATTTCTGAGTCCCATCTGAAGTAATTGAGTCAACTCGCCGAGTTGGACCGAGTCAACTCAGTCACTAGTGATATCTGGACAGAGTTGGTTTGTTTTTCATCCGTTTTCAACTGATGGTGGATAATTGAATTTCACATTACCAATGTACCAAGAATGAAGGGGTACTTATTGTGGGTGATGTAAGGAAATTAGAGCTGGTGGGAAGAAGGCGTTGAATATTGGCTCTAAAAGTAATAAATTAGTAGCATAATTTCTGGCATGATTTAAGGAAATTAGTGGCATAATTTAAGGCTTAAATTATGGCACAATTTAAGGAAAGGGAGCCTTATTTCATTTATAAATAGGGAAGAATTCATGCATTGAAGAACAAAGTAAAAATTAAAAAAAATGAGAGAGAGTATAAGTAAACTCAAAGAGAGAAAATACTTGTAAGTTTGGGAAAACACTTGAGAGATATTATTAGTGAGAAAATCTGTATCTGTATTCTGTATATTTCCTACTTAGTTTAAATAATATATGCTGACTCCCGTGAACTAAACGAATTACAAAACCACGTAAATTCTGTGTGTTTATTTTATTGTTTTAATATATTCATATATCGTTATTTATTACTTCCGTTGCATACAAAGGAAGAAAAGTGAAAAAATGATAGTTGTTTTTGCCCTGGGGACCTAAGAGTAACCAAAATAAAGAAAAAAAAAGAATTGAAATTTTCCTTTAATCAAATGTTAAGTCATCAAGAAATATTACTTAATTAAGGCAAACCCCGTCCCCTAATATAAATTTTGTTTTTTAAATTAGTATTATAGTATACTATGTAGTCATGGTACTACTCAGACCAATTCCCGAGGTTGACGATGCCAATCGTAGCGACTCGGTGACAGGCAAAGTAAGAAACTTTCGTTATTGATTTAATAATGTGGAATCTCAAAAAATCATGAAGAAGTTATTAATAATATGTAGAAGCAGATTATTCCCATTTATCACTCGGAAATACAGTCGTCGGAGTTTCGGCGATTCGGCGAGTTTCGGTACATCCGCTGTTCCAGCAATCTTGACGGGTTCGGAGGCTTCAGAAGGAGATGGTGGGTACCCTTTCTGTATGGTTCAAGAAAACGACCTTCTACACCATAGGCAGGACGGCTCAGGAAGTGGGCTTCGTATTCTGGACTTGGCTAAACGTGGTTCTCTGGAACCAGACCGAATTCTTTACCATAAATTGTTGAAAAGGTGCACTGAACTGGGAAAGCTAATTGAAGGTAAAATTGTGCATGCCCATATCATTAATTCCCAGTTCCGGAATGACCTTGTTATGTTAAATACCCTCCTTAATTTGTATTGTAAATGTGGTCGTCTCGATGATGCTCGTAAGGTGTTTGACGGAATGTACCAAAGGGACATGGTCACTTGGACTGCCTTGATTACTGGGTATTCTCAGCATGATAGGCCAGAGGAGGCGCTGGTTTTGTTTCCTCAAATGTTACGACAAGGGTTGAAGCCAAACCAGTTCACTCTGTCCAGTTTGTTAAAGGCTTCTGGAGTTGGGTCAAGCCATAAGAATGGAAGCCAACTTCATGCTTATTGTCTGAAGTGTGGTTATGAGTCACATGTTTATGTGGGAAGTTCTCTTTTGGACATGTATGCCAGGTGTGGCAATATGGTTGAGACCCAGTTGATATTTGATACCCTGGAAAGCAAGAATGAGGTATCTTGGAATGCTTTGATTGCTGGACATGCCAGGAAAGGTGAAGGAGAAGATGCTCTAAGGTTGTTTTTGATAATGCAGAGGAAAGGCTTTAGACCTACTCATTTTACTTATTCTAGTGTTTTTACTGCTTGTGCCAGCACAGGATCTTTGGAGCAAGGCAAGTGGGTTCATGCACATATGATTAAATCGGGTGGTAGGCTTGTTGCTTTTGTTGGAAATACTCTTCTTGACATGTATGCAAAATCAGGGAACATTGAGGATGCAAACAGAGTTTTTCACAGGTTGGAAAAACGAGACGTGGTTTCTTGGAATTCAATGCTGACTGGATATGCACAACATGGGCATGGAAAGGAAACTCTTAAGCATTTTGAAGAAATGCTGAGAATTGGAATTCAACCAAATGACATAACATTCCTTTGTGTTCTTACTGCTTGTAGCCACGCTGGTCTTTTGAAAGAAGGACAACAGTATTTTGAATTGATGAATAAGCACAAGGTAGAACCACAAGTTTCACATTATGTGACAGTTGTTGATCTTCTAGGCCGAGCCGGTTCTTTTGAGGAAGCTCAGAGGTTCATTAGAGAAATACCTATTGAACCTACTGCAGTTGTCTGGAAAGCTTTACTAGGTGCTTGTAGGATGCATAAGAACATCGAGTTGGGTGCTTATGCTGCTGAACGCGTTTTCCAGCTTGACCCCCATGATTCAGGTCCCCATGTATTACTCTATAATATATATGCTTCCGCAGGGAGATGGGATGATGCTGCAAAAGTGAGGAAGATGATGAAAGAGAGTGGAGTTAAAAAGGAGCCTGCTTGTAGTTGGGTTGAGATTGAAAATTCAGTCCATATGTTTGTAGCAAACGATGGTACTCACCCACAGAAAGAAGAGATATATAAGATGTGGCAGAAGATTAGTGAAAAGATAAAAGAGATGGGGTACATCCCGGATACTAATCATGTGCTACTTTTCGTGGATGAGCAGGAGAGGGAGGCTAAGTTGCAGTATCACAGCGAAAAGCTTGCTCTAGCATTTTCCCTCTTAAACACCCCTTTTGGATCAACCATACGGATCAAGAAAAACATTAGGGTTTGTGGAGACTGTCATTCTGCATTCAAATTTGCATCCAGAGTGGTAGAGAGAGAAATTATCCTAAGAGATACTAACCGATTCCATCATTTTCGTGATGGGTTTTGTTCTTGTGGGGATTACTGGTGATGATAGTTTTCATTACCTCATTACTTGAAAAAGTCGCATGGCAATCTACTAATGTGCTAATTTCCAGTTGTTAGGTATTCATAAGAATCTAAAGAAAGAGTGTCGTTGTTAACTTATGATGATTATGAGGCTACTTGAACCTTAAGCTGCCAATGTTATGATTTGCAACAAGGTTTATGCAGTTTGCCTAACGGAGGATTTTAAGACCGCCTTATGAAATGTTTTGCTGACCATGCATTGTGTAAGGAATATGATCATTTGGGAACAACTTAATGATAAATGGAGATCTACTACAGTATCTGATGACCCTATCACAGGGCAAGGGATAAGGATCGTGCTACAAATTGTGAAAAGTTGGGAAGCATGACATGGACATTTTATATTTTTATGATATAAGAATAAAATAAATATATTTTCAGGCTATTCGATACTTGGAATGGGGAGGGGAACGGTCAGAATACCTAGAAGCAAGATCTCTCAAATGTGACTATGTGAGAAAGATTATTCTTATCCCAAGAAAGTAGAAACACATTCTCAACCGTGTCTTGTTTCCCAATGATGGAACTCATGATATGTCATGTGTTGTGAGGACAAGTTGGTTGGCAAATGAGATGAGGTGTGCAGAGGAGAACAAAATTAGACAAATCAGAAAAAAGGGGGAAAAATAAACGAAAAAGATGGTATCTGTTAATGGATTTTCCTAATGATTTTTTTTACTATTTTAGAAGTAAAAATAGAGAGACGCAAAAAAAGGAACTAACACACACAGTCCATTTGTTTCATTTCATTGTTGCTGTGGTGAGAGAGAAGAGCGGGCAAAAAGCGTGAGATATGATAATACCGTATGTGGTTGCAGATGGTTTTAGGCTTTTTGGGATAAAATCTATCGTAGCGTGTTAGCAAAGCTCCATTTCTAATAATCGTTCTTCTTCATCAGACTTTTACAAATCTACACTCTTTTGCCTCTGCTTCTTACGATCAACCAAACCCATTCACGGGTAAGTAATTATCCCACTTCCCTCGAAGATTTTGATTTTTGATTTTCAAATATTCAGACATCTTTTACATCTTTCTTATATCTTTGCCTTTATAATTTGTAGCCACATTACGGCTTACTTCTTTTTGGATTCAGATTCGATCTTCTATACTAAAGCTTTGTTATGATCCACAGATAATTTGACACTTTGTATTTAGATTCTAATTTTACATAATGGGTTTTCCCTTTTCTTGGTAGTTGAGATTTTAGACATAAAATATGAGCTCATATACTATTTATTTGTAGTTTTCTGGGGTAACAATGTAATGTCTTATGTCTTTATTCTTAATTAGCAGAAGGGCTTTCAATAGATGGATCAAAATAACAAGAAGAGAGTTAGAGAAGAAGATGAAAACAAAAAAGATTTTTCCAAAAAGCAATTAATGAAGCAGGAAAATGGTTTCGATGATTTCAAAGATGACCAATATAGCTCTTGTTACAAGACATCAGAGTCAGACTTGACATTTGGAGTATTTGATTTCCCATGGCTTAAAGATGGGGTCGTTTCCAAAACAGAGGATTGGAAATTTGAAGATGTCTTCTTGTCTCCACTGGCTGACATTTCAACTAATGGTATTGAATTTTCTTTTCCAGAGACATTGTTAGACTTTCCAGAGGAGAAGCTTGAGGAGAAATTGTGTCTACCAATTGAAGATGATCATGATTTAGATGAAACAGATCTTACTCTTGATTGTATTTGGAGCTCCCTTCTCAATCAGCCTCTTCAACAACCCAACTAATTTTCTCTATACTCACGCGATGTTGAAATTTTGGGCAAAATAAAAATTACCCATTTGGGGGATTGCCCAAAAATTCAAGTTTCAATTTTGGGATGGAAAAGAAAATATTGAACAGTTTTTTTTTTTCTTTTTAATTATTATTTGGGAAAATAGATATACACTTCCAGATTTTAACTGTGTCACCTTCGCTAATTTTGTTACACTTGTTTTCTGCAGATTGTCTAAGTGGCATTGGCTGAGAGTGTGACTAGTCTGTCCTTTATTTTAGGAATAAATAAAGGAAATTGGTCTAGTACTGTTATGCTGTAATTAAATAGCCTCTGATTGAAAAATAGCATATTGAAAGGTATTAGTGTCATTATCTTAAACCGATATAAGCTTTTCTTCTGTCCTTTAATATTAAGTTTAATGAAGATTAAGTCTATTTTTGTACATCAGGATAATAGTTTTATGCAATAATAGACGAGTAGTGATAGGGATAAACCATAGGTCCATCTGTATGAGAGGAGTCTACTTTTCATTTTTATTCTCAAATTCAACCTTTATTACACGAACTTTTTCATATTTTAGAAAGTATATGCCCAACGTAGGTCACACACACATATATATATATATATATATATATATATATGAGTTTTCATACAAAATTAAGAAAAATAATAGAGCTCTTCACTATCCACTTGCCAAAATTGGACATTTATAACGTGTCCATGTAACAGTTAAAAATATAACAAATATTCTTTATTAAAAACATGTGTTATAAAACTATGAAAAATTTATAATAAAATAAAAATTATATCAAATTAATATTTTTTAAATATAAATATCATTTACATAACACTTAAAAAAAATCATAAATATAATTAGGATGATACTAAAATACAAAACATATTGTTTGAAAGTTAGGTAGAGAAGAGATAATAGCTTTGTTTTGTCTTCCGACTGGCATGCCTATCACTTGCTATCGCTAATCTCAATGAATTGTACGATCTCACGTGAATAGACTTAAGCACCCTGTGGCAACAAATGTGCTGCTAAAATTCAGATCGTTCGAAACCACTCAAAACTAAAACATAATTCATACTTAAAATGCATAAAAGTTTCACAACTTTAAGCAGGGGCGGATCCGCTATAAATTTTACTAAAAAATTAATTAGAAGTGATATTAATTTATATATTTACTAAGTAATATTTATTAATTAAGTTATATGATTAATTTAATGTTTCTTGTATTAAAAATTTTCAATTTGATGGTAAAATTATATTTAAACTGTTCTTTAAATTAATAAAAGATTTTTAAAAATTTATATTGCTAAGTATAAGTAAGAATAATGATGTGGCATGTCAGATATAGATATGATAACTATAAATAAGTAATAAATAGTGCTATTATAGGATCATTTTAGTTTTTTATTATGACAATGTTTAGTTATTTTGATAATAAAAAAGTAGTTTTATTTACTAAATTTGATATTATACTATTAAATATAATGAAATTGATTAAAATATCTGTAAAATTATAAATATGATAAAAAAAATTAAGTAAACAATATTATAAATTCGGTGATTTATATTAAATTTATCAATATCTTTAAACTTTTTGAATAAAGTTGACATAGTTAAAATATTAAAAAAAATGATTAATATTCTTAAAATAATATATCATATTTATTATTTATTATAAATAAAATATCATAAATATTAAGTATCATTCATTTATTTCATGGTAAAAACAACTTTTTTTAAAACATACTGTTTTATATCACATAAGTTGTTATTAGACATCAAATTGATATAATTTAATTTTTTAATCTTAAATAACATTATTAATTCATGATTTTTATAATTATGGGTAGAATTTTTTTTTTATATATATACCATGACATAATTGATTATTCATAAAATTTCATATCTTTATTGGATTATTATCCCATTTTAAAATATCTGGCATTTTTGTTTGTGATTTAGCCAAAGTGCTAGACAGAAAAATATGGTACCATCTTTATTGGATGCCTTATTATAAAAATAAAAATAAAAACTTTAATTTCTTGAATATATTTTTTAAAGGGTATCCTATACTAAAAGAAATATGTAAAATAATCAAATATTAAGACTAAATAAACGTGAAACGTGTGACATGAAACAAAGTAATTTTTATACTTTATTAGTTTGAAAGTAAGAAGTAATGAAACAAAGTAATTTTTATCAAATATTTTTTTAAATGAATTAAAAAAACATATTTAAAAACAGAACTAATTAGCCCTAAGCAAAGCATTTTAATGTTTGAAATTGGTGAAGCATGAATATTGAAAAGGTTGGTAACTGTCTTTTCTTTGAACGTACTGATATTTTATTTAAAGACTAAAACAACTAAATAATTCCTCTTACATCATGCTTAACCTAGAGGCTACTCATGTCCTTTCCTTTTTAAATGCAAATACACCTCCAATTTCCCACTTATTACGAACTTATAGTTTGAATGTAAGAACGAAATGCTTAAACAAGTGTATGTTAGATATTATTTACCCCAAAAATAAAAATAAAAAAATGTATGTTAGATGACTGGATTCAAGGTTAATAGAGACAATTTAATGTGATAAAAAATATCTGTTTATTTTCATATATATAAGAAAATCTCTTTATTTTTCTCCCATTTTTTATTTTTATTTTTGAAGGTTCTAATATGATATAAATCCTAAGAGGATATGGTTTAGATCAATGGCTGCCAATACTAAGATGTGCAACCCAAAAGATATATTTATATATATATATAAATTCGTAATTTTGAATCTCTTATGTATTACCGACTTCATCATTTACGCTCATATCTGGATTTTTCCCTTTTCGTACCCTTCACAAATGTTTTTGCTTTTATTTAAATAATTAAAATATCTAACTTACTTAGAAATAAAATGGATAAAAGAGAACCAAAGGTAATCACATTATATGTGACAAAAGTTTATAAAATAAAAAATAAATTATAACTCAAAAATATATATTTTGATAAATTTAAATACATAACAATAGATTTAAAAATACAAATAAAGTAAAAAAAATACAATCATATATATTCATAAATTATACTTTTGATATATTTTTTTTAAAATTTTAATCTATTTTTCAATATTCTCTTAAATTGTGATACTCTATATAAAAATTAATATATTTTTATATATCATGATTAATAATGTAAAAGTAAAGTAATTGTAATTATTTTAAAAATAAATATTTAGTTTTGCGTAACGGCCCCGTAGAATATGGATGGTGAGTGACTGAGGAGTAGCTAGCTATTTTTTGTGCCGACACTCTCTACAATATATATGAACCTCTTCATGATGTAGTGGATGGTGATAATTGTGTCTGTTTATTTATTTATTTTGATAGGGAATGTTGATGATGTTATGACACCTATTGACGTTCTTTTAATAAATCTGTTTGGTACGAAGTTTTCTTATATCAATTATTTATTTATTTTCTAAATTATGAAGATTATAATATTCCAATAACACTTAACAAAGACTTTAATCATAACCTTTTTTTTTTAATAAAATAAAAACGATAGTAACTACCAGATTTATTAATAATATTATATACCAGGGAATTCTCAAAGTTAATAACTTGAATTTCAGATTTATTAATATTAGATATATATTAGGGATGTAAATTTAAGTAGATTGGGTTATATATATATATATATATATATATATATATATATAAAAGTTGGGAATTTTAGTTTCAGGTTTGCATTTAGTATTGTTAGTTTATGTATATTTTACTGTCAAATCTATTAGATTTTTTAAACTAAAAACAAGCTTAAATTTTAATGTTAAAATATTAAGATAAATTTAAGTCTGATTTTTTTAAAATTTTGAATTGATTTATATCAGTGTTTGAATTCATACCATGAAAGAAATTATAAACAAATGACATATAATATTTAAAAATATATTTTTAAAATTTAAATAACACATCTGTTATAAAGCTCCTTAATTTAAGGAAGAAACAACAAAAACACGTGGAAGCGAAAAACAAGGAAAGAAAACACGGTCGCTTGGAAAGAAAACAAGGAAAGAAACACGGAAAGAATTTAATGGAACCATTAATTTAAGGAAAGAATTCAAGGAGTGGATTTTCCTATAAATACGCAGAATTGTCAGAATTTAATTAATCATCCAAAAGTTTTCATTCCAATTGAGAGAAAAGCTTAGAGAAGAAAACTTTTGTGAGAGAAAATTGAGTAGTAATTTTCTTGAGTGTAATTGGGTTGTGGGTTGTGAGTGTTGTAAACACCTTGTGTAATTTATACTCTTTCAAGGTAAAAAGATCATAGCAGTCCATATTAGTAAAGATTTAACTCCGATTATCAAATTTGTGTGTTATTTTATATTCTTGCTTTCATAAGTTTGGCTTATCTTAATTGCGTTATTTCAACAACTCAGATCGTAGCTATTGGTAGTGATTACACAATTTTACGCAAGAAATAATCGAAACTTGATCAGGAGAAGTCGATTTTAGTGGGGCTTGATGCAGCGCTGAAGGTGAAACTCGAGAAATTTGATGGCGCAGATTTCGGGTTTTGGAAAATGCAGATAGAGGATTATACGTATCAAAGAAATCTATATCAACCTCTCTCGGAAGAAGCCCGAGGCTATGAAGGAAGAAGATTGGAATCTTCTGCATGCATGCCCGGAGTTATTCGATTGACGTTATCCCGTAACGCCGCTTTTAACATAGATGCGCGAAAAGACCACCTATGGTCTTACTCTCTCCAATATGTGTATGAGAGCTACGGCCTCCAAAACAAAGTGCAACTTGATGAGGCGACAATTCATGCGGATGACGGAAGGCGCGTCGGTAGCTCAACATCTCAACGAACTCAACATTACATAACCCAACAGTTCGGCGGAAATTGAATTCGATGAAGAAGTACGGCATTGATACTTTTGTCTTCTCTACCGGAAAATTTGGAATGCTCTTGTCAGTGTGAGTAGCTTCATCTCGGGAAGCATAGGTTGAAATTTGACGATGTTCGTGATTTGGTTCTCGGTGAAGAGATCCGACGTAGAGAGACAGTGTGAATCATCAACCTCTTCGGTTTGCATACGAGAGTCAAGAGGAAGAAATTCAACCAAAGGAAATGGACGTGGTAGACCGACCCGGCTAGGTAGATCAAAAGACGGAGGTCCAAATCTAGGAATCCTAATAATTCCCATAGCTCGAAGACTATCGAGTGTTGGAATTGTGGAAGAACCGCACTACAAAAATCAAGTGCAAGAATGCACCGAAGGGACAAACGAGTGAAGGCAGTAGGCAAATGTTACTTCCACCAGGGAGAAGATGATCGTTGATATGCTTCTTTGGAAAGCAAGGAAGAATCTTGGGTGTTAGACTTCTGGAGCATCGTTCCATTGCTACTTCACAAAAGAATTCTTCGAGAAATATGTCCCCGGAAACCTTGGAAAGGTATATCTTGAAGTGATGATCAACCATGCTTATTATTGCGCAGGTGTAGTGAAGATTAAGTTGAGCAGTTGTTTGGGAACCGAAGCTGATGTCGCATATTCCCGATCTCGTATGAACTTAATCTCGGTGCAAGGCTTGGCCGGTGAAGGCTACACTACGATCTTCCGTGGTGATGATTTGAAGATTTCAAAGGTGCGATGACGATTGCTCGAGGCGAAGAAAAGTGGCCTCTTTACACGGCAATGAGGCACGTTGTTCAATTACGATTCGTAAGCAATGAAACACCAAATCATGGCACGCAGACTAGCTACATGAGTGAGAAGGGGATGAAGATTATGCACTCGAAGGAAAACTTCCAGTCTACGATCGCGAGATAGACATGCGAAGATTGCATACTTGGAAGAGCAAAAAGAGTCGGCACGTTTCGAACGTTAATCCCAAAGGAAAGGCTGTAGCTTATTCACTCGATGTTTCGGGACCAACGACCCGTCTCCCATCTATTGGTGGGAAACACTACTGTGACTTTCATCGATGATCACTCTCGGAAGGTATGGGTTTACTTTAAAGCATAAGTCGAAGTATTTGAGGCTTTCAAAAGATGGAAAGCTATGGTGGAAAATGAGACGGGTTTAAAGATCAAAAAGCTTCCGAACCGATAATGGTGGTGAATACGAAGACACCAGATTCAAAAATTTCTCGCTATGAAAGCACTAATTAGAATGGAAAGAACCGTGCTGCACGCCAACACAATGGTGTAGGCAGTATGAACCGAACGCCGATGAGAAAGAGTCTAAGCATTCGTATACAATGGTCTACCGAAGCAATTACCGGGGCGTGCAGCCAACACGGCGTTTACTTTGATCAACCGAGGCCCATCATTCCATTGGAGCGTAGAATACCGGAAGGAGAGGTATGGAGCGGAAAAGAGGTGAAACTATCACATCTAAAAGTTTTCGGTTGTGTAGCATTTCAGTGCATATCGGTGATCAAGGCAGAATAAGCTTGATCCCAAATCCAAGAAATGCACATTCATCAAGGCTATGGTGAGGATGAGTTTGGCTACGCGTGATTGGGATGACGAAAAGAAGAAAGTTATCACGTAGCAGAGATGTGATTTTCAACGAAGGGGTGATGTATAAGACATGCATAAAATAGACGCCCGATGACCTGCAGGCAGAACGAGTCGGATGTTGCGGTATGCGGAGACGGATGATGTCCCGTGATACTTCCAAGAATGTAACCAATTGTAACAAGTCCTCGCCGTAGGAACTTGTTGGACAAATCGACACGCATTCCGACACACCACAACCTTCTTACTCCAGCCTCCTGTATTGAGAAGGTCTTACTCGACCTCGTGCCTAACGCGAGATACATGAACTATATGTTCTGAGCGATGGAGGGGAGCCCTCGAATGCTATGATTTAAGCTTGTCGGACTCGAGATTCCAACAAGTGGGAGCTTGCTATGAAAGAAGAAATGAAATCTCTCATATCCAACTGCATACGGAACTAGTGAGTTACCTATGGGAAAGAAGGCGACTTCATAACAAAATGGGTGTGCGGGTGAAAGAGAGTACGTGATGGTTCCAAGAGATACAAAGCCCGCCTAGTTGTCAAAGGGTTTCAAAGAAGGAAGGAGTTGACTACACCGACATTTTTGCTCCCGTTTGTAAGCTCAATACTATCGGATCAAGATTGAGTATTGTAGCCATCGAAGATCTTCATCTTCGAATGATTGGACGTGAAGACCGCATTCCTTCACGAGATTTAGATGAAGAGATTTACGTATGCACCAAATGTAAGGTTTCTCGAGAAAGGGGGAAGAATACATGGTGTGCGAGACTTAAGAAGAGTTTGTATGGCCCTCGAAACAAGCCCCGAGACAACGGTAATAAAAAATTTGACTTTCTTCGTACCTGAGGAAGGTTTCGAAGTGCAATCTTGATCATTGTTGCTCTTCAAGAGATATAAGTCCAGTTATATCATTTTACTACTTTATGTTGATGATATGTTAGTAGCGAGGTTCAGATATGGATGATATTAAAAGGTTGAAGGAAGAATTGTCAAAGCGAATTTGACATGAAAGACTTGGGTCTGACAAAAGAAGATTCTTGGAATGCAAATCACAAGAAATAAGAAGAAAGGATCCTGCGTTATCTCGGGTAGAGTACATTAATCGTGTTTTGCAAAAGATTCAACACGTGCGACGCCGCTTAGCACACCCTTGGGAGTCTATTTTCGTCTATCCAAGGATCGATCCTCCAGACGAAGAAGAGGGAGAATTCATGGCTAAGGTTCCTTATGCCTCACCATTGGAAGTTTAATGTACGCAACGGTTCCAGACGAGACCGCATATCGCTACGGTGGGAGTTGTTAGCGATTTATGTCAAATCCAGGAAAAACTCATTACCGGGAAGCTGCCGTGGATTTTGAGGTATGCGAGGGCCGAGAAAAGTGCTTGTACTTTAGTAAAGGAGAGTTAAAAGTACAAGCGGTACATAGACGCGACTTTGGATGTGAAGTTGATCACCTACACCACCTGGTTATATATTCTTGTTGGAACTACGTTAGTTGGATGTCACAAATACGTAAAATTGTCACCTATCCACATCTTCTGGTGAGTATGTAGCAAAGAATGCTTGAAGCTAGTAAAGAGATGATATGGCTTGAGGTTTGTTAATCGAGGATTCAAACAAAGAGAAGAACGTTTCTGTAGTGATAATGATAGGTCAAGCAATACACGGCTTGTGAAGAATTCAAAGATTTCATTCTAGAACAAAGCATATTGGACTTCGTTATCACTTCAATGATCTACATTGGAAGATGATGTGTTAATCTTGGAGAAGATTCAAGGAAGCAAAAATCCAAACAGATATGTTAACAAAGGTGGTGACTTATTGACAAATCGAAGTTGTGCTCGACTTCAGCTTGGTCCGCTAAAATGTAAAGACTAGAAAAGCTGCTGCATTGATTGACAGTGTGAAGACAGATTGAAATCGGTCTTCAAGTGGGAGATTATAAAGGCTCCTTAATTTAAGGAGCAAAGCGAAAGAAAACATGGAGCAAAACAAGGAGCAAAATACTGAAAGCAATTCATGGAAAGAAACAAGCGAAAGAAACATGGAGCGATTTAAGGAACCATTAATTTAAGGAGTAATTGAGGAGTGAATTTTCTCCTATAAATACGCCAGAATCAGTAATTGTAATTAATCATCCAAAGTTTTCATTCCAATTGAGAGAAAAGCTTAGAGAGTAAAGCTTTTGTGAGATAAAATCGGTGAAAGTAATTTTCTTGAGTGTAATTGGGTTGTGGGTTTTGAGTGTTAGCTTAGAAACACCTTGTGTAATTTCTATTCTTTCAAGGTAAAAGATCTCAAGAAGAGGTCCTAAGCAGTTAAAGACGTACTAACTCCGTTATCAAATTTGTGTGTTATTTTATATTCTTGCTTTCTCATAAGTTTGGCTTATCGGGAATTTGCGTTATTTCCCAACAACATCGAGTTAGACTTATAGTATAAATTTTAGCCTAAAATTTATTCAAATAAGTTTGGGCCGTAATTATTTACGGCTTTGATTGTACTTGAGTTCTATTGAATCGGAACGATTCAAACATTGGAGTAAATTTACATCCATACATGTGAGTGGTCTAATTAGCAATAATCTTCTTCTTTGGAAACAAAAAAGAATGAGAGAGAGAAAATAATAATACTTTTGCTCAGTAAAAAATGAATATAAGAGTAAAACGTTGAGGATACAAGATATAATAAGATTATGAATGAAATCAAACATCCATACATATTACATATTGAGATTGTTCGAATTTTAGAGAGAGAATGTAAAGAAAAAATTAAATAAAATGGGTAAATTTTTTTGAAACAGTATATATATATATTCATAAATTTTTATATATACGTGTATCAATTATATAGAATAGATATATAAAAACAAGTCAAAAATAAAGATATAAATTTAAAAATATACTCATGAATCACACTCACTCGATCAACTAAGGTTTGTTCATACGGATGACCATATACATACAACAGAGGGTAAGATTGTTACTCGAGTTCTTATTATCATCTTAACTTTCAAATTCAATACATACATCCAAACAACACATATAATAATTATAATTTAATTAATATATATTAATAAATGATACAATTAATACATTATGAGTATAATAATATTCTAAAATAATAAGGGTTATTATTATTATTATTATTAGATGGAAGATGTGGCAATGGGTTAACGATGATATATATCATGGGAGCAAAATGGTTTGTGTGAAAACAAAATAAACACCGTGTGTTTAGTTGACAGGGTAGTTGTTGAATCACGGATGCTACTGGTAATACTAATGACTTCTAAAAGGTTCAAAAATACTAAAAGAAACGAACATGATACCAACTCGGTGTAAAAAATAGAAGAGAATGCTTGGAAACACCGTTCTTATAACGATATCTTGTAATATTACTTTATTTTGACTTTAATTTAGTGTTTTAATATTAAAAATATATAATTTATTACTTTATAGTAGAATAATTTTATCAAATATATAATTAAGTTTTTTTATATCCATTTAAATAGTTATATTTGTGTGATATATATTAAATGAATGTTATTTATGATATATAAAAAAAATAAAGGATATCAATGGTATAATATTAATTATGATTAAAGTGTATAAAAAATTAATAATTTTAAAATAAAACACTACAAATCTATTAATTGTTAAAAAGTAGAATAAAAATTCAAATTTTAAAATAAAAATAATAAATAGAATATGTGAATGTGTTTTTTGAATTGTTATATATTTTTTAAATCAATTGTAATTTAAAAAGAATATGAATGTAAATTTATTTTATCATATAAAAATTAATTTAAGAAAATATAATGACTCAAAAATTACTCATAATATTTATATATACATGCTATATTTTTGGCTTTTTGAAGTTTAAATTTTTTGTTCAATTTTTTATAACTTGTAGTCTATCTATACATTAATATATTTTTATACACTCATAAAGTATCATTACTTTTAAATAATAATAATAATAATAATAAAAGTTATGTAGCTAGGTATTTGTCTTTACATGTTTATTTAACTTTTTCATTTTCTCATTCAAGTATATATTATTGAGTTATATTATGGAAAGAGAACTCTAAAGTATAATAATATGTTACTGTTACTATTAATTTAGATCAAATGTAATTCTTTTTCATACTTTGTACAAAATACATGGATACACTAAAAATTAACATAAACAAAATTAAACTCTTAAAATTGTGTTTGCTATTCTAAAAAAAAAATGTGTTTGGTAACTCACTCAGTTATATAATTATATATGTGCTAAAAGAGAGAAAAATGAGTGTTAATAATTCAACTAATACCTTGAGTAGAAGAGAGTTCGCTTAAAAATAAAAATAAACAATTTTTTTATTATTTTCAATAATAATTAATTATTATATTGATCAATAATATAAAGCAATTTTTTATTCATAAAAAATTTAAGATATATACAATTTGAGCATTACTTTCAACTTCAAAATATTAATATTAATATTTTTATTTAAGTAATATATATATATATATAAATTTTATTTTATTAATATAAGATTTTTTATTTTTTTAAAAAATTAATTTGTAAAAGGATCAAAATTAATATATATTATTTTAAAAAAATGCAAGTGAAAATTCGATGGATTTCTCGTAAAGTTTATAACTTTTTTTTTTAATTGAATTACAACCATTACTTCAATCAAAATATGTTTACATATTTCGAAATCGCCCTTTCATATTTTGGTACGAGTGGAGGACTTATTAAATGATTACCGAAACAGACTAGCGTTGTTAAAGGCTTTCCTCTCTCATTTTCTCTTTCTCAGGAACACTTTTCACAAATTACACACGATCTGTCATCCAGTTTCCAGTTAAACATTCATATTTATCATCGCCGTCTTTGTTGCTTTAGCTCCTTTTCTCTCTAGTGCCTTTTCTGTTGTTTCTTCATGATATTACAAAATGTGATTCAGATCGTATCCCAAGTTATAGGGTCCGAATTGTTTTTTGTTTATTAACCATAGAGTAGTCGTCTTTTTCGCCTCTTTCTCTAGATTCCTTTTTTTTTTTGTGTTCTTCCTGACTTCTTGGGAATTTTAATCTCAGTCTTTTGTTTCTGTTGATTCGATATAGAATTGGGACTCTGGTTCTCAGCTCTCTTTTGCCGTCTTTCATTTTTTGTAACAATTAAAATTGGCAAATATTTTTGAGAAAATGGGAAAGATGATGGTGAGAAATGTGGCTATGGTTATGCTGTTTATAACTGTAATTGCACCTATTGTTCTTTATACCGACCGACTTGGCACCTTTCAGAGCTCAACCGATTCCACCTGTAAGAACCAATTTCAGTTTTGTCTTCCTCTGATTTATGCCCTAAATAATTTTTTGGGTTCATCTTCTGCAGCTACCGATGAATTTTCCGAAGATGTTACAAGTTTTGTAAGTGGGATCTTTTTCATTCCAAATGTAATCGTTTATTATCTGTGGTTTTTTCTGATTTGGGTTTTCAATATAGGCTTTCAATGGTAATTCTGGGCACCTAAATGTGCTTCCTCAGGTAAAGTTTCTTTCTTTTTCTTCTTTATCCATTTATTTTTCCTTAACTTCACTCAGTAGAAAGCCCAGATCCTGATTTTTCAGATGGTTATTATTCTTGTAGGAATCAGCAAAATCTCTAAAGGAACCGATTGGAATAATATATTCTGACAAGTCAGTTAAATCTCTTCTAAATTTCGAAGCTTCAGACGGGTTGAGCTCCACAGACAACATCAACTCCTCACAAGGTAGTTCTTTCAAGTCATATCATCTTCAATTCTGCCTATTTTAACTGTTATGGTGATCTTCTTTTTTTCGGTTATTGCACAATCACTCTCATGCATGCTCATAATTTAACTTATATTGGCAATTAGGAGAAGCAAGAGAGCATGTAGTTGCTAGAGTGTTAGCCGCTACAAAAGATGAAGATCAATCTCAAACAGAAAACCCCATCCGAAAGGTTACTGATGGGCTTCAGCAAGAAATTCACGTGAAGCCTGATATAGACGGTGAAAGGGAAAGAAAGGAAGATGCTATTGATGCCCAGGATGAGGATGCTAAATTGATAGAAACTCGTCAAAGTTCTATTGATGCTTCCCAAGATAAGGTATCCATAGTGAGCCATTTGCCTTGTAATGATAATACATTTGAGTGCATTGCTCACCAATCCAATTTATGTGCATATTGAGATAGAAGACTTTGAATTTCTACTGCTTTGCATAGGAATCTGTTGTAGCTTCATGGTTACAATAAATTAAATTAGATTGTGGGTTATTTGTTGATTTGCATGCTTGTGAATGGGTCATTGCGACTAGAAACCTAACATTTCACCTCTTCATTCTGGTGCTTTTACAATTTCTTGTAATGGGCTGTGACATATTGACATTGATAATCCTTATTTAATGATGCCAAAACATTCTCTTGTATGGGTTATGTCTTCTTTAACTTAAGTGCTAAACTGTTTCTGGAAGAAATCATTTTATCTCAACTTTTGACTCCTTTTAACCCGTGTTCTTTGAGTCCAGAGGGAATGTTGATATGGACTTGATTGTTAAAGTTTCACGTTACTTATCTTCTTGCATGATGCCAGGAAGTTAAGAGTGTGCGATTGGATAAAGCTTCCAGAAAAGTTGATAAGAGAGAAGTCAGAGAACCCAGGAAAGCTAGAAATGAAAAGAAGAATGACCAAACAGCTGCACCAGATGTTCGGGTAAGACATCTTAAGGATCAGCTTATCAGGGCAAAAGTCTACCTTTCCCTTCCTGCCACAAGAAACAACCCGCATTTTACGAGGGAGCTTCGACAGCGGATGAAGGAAATTCAGCGAGCACTTGGTGATGCTAGCAAGGACTCTGATCTGTCAAGGAGGTATGTTCTTTTGAAGATTTTAATAGTCTTCTGAATGAACTTTTCCATTCCTCATTTAGCAATTACATATAGGCCTACGCTTTCATCAATGATGTTGAGAAAATATCTTTTTCTGTGTGGTTTATAACATCCATAACCTTTCAACTATGACCATGACGTTTTATTTCCATGTTAGAATTACAATAGTAATGGTCCGTGTATAATGCAGTGCCAATGAGAAGTTGAAGGCAATGGAGCAGACGTTGGCTAGAGGAAATCAAATTCAAGTTGATTGTGCTCTTGTGGTAAAGAAGCTAAGGGCTATGCTTCACTCTACTGAAGAGCAACTTAGAGTGCACAAAAAACAGACTTTATTCCTGACTCAATTAACAGCAAAAACACTCCCTAAAGGACTTCATTGCCTACCTCTGCGCCTTACAACTGAATACTATACCTTGGATTCTTCTCAGCAGGACTTCTCTAATCAAGAGAAATTAGAAGACCCCCAACTGTATCATTATGCTTTATTTTCAGACAATGTGTTGGCTGCAGCTGCTGTTGTAAACTCAACGGTTTCTCATGCTAAGGTATATTCGTTGCGAGGTCCTCAACTTCTACTCTTCTCCCTTTCTGTTTTCGAAATAGTAGAATTAACATGTTTTTGTGGTCCCTAACAGAGATCCTTGCTGTTGATTAACATCTAAACCTTTTTGTTTTCTTTTTCATTTTGACAGGAACCTGTAAAGCATGTTTTTCACATCGTTACTGACAGGCTCAACTATGCAGCAATGAGGATGTGGTTTATAGCAAATCCACCTGGAAAAGCTACCATTCAGGTTCAAAACATTGAAGAATTCACGTGGTTGAATTCAAGTTATAGTCCAGTGATGAAGCAGTTGGGTTCTCAGTCAATGATAGATTATTATTTTAGAACTCATCGGGCCAATTCAGATTCAAACTTGAAGTTCAGGAACCCAAAATACTTGTCCATCTTGAACCACCTTCGCTTTTACCTGCCACAGATATTTCCAAAGCTTGACAAGGTGTTATTCTTGGATGATGATCTAATTATCCAGAAGGATCTGACTGGGCTATGGTCCATTGACTTGAAAGGAAAGGTTAATGGTGCCGTAGAGACTTGTGGAGAAAGCTTCCATCGATTTGATCGGTATCTAAACTTTTCAAATCCTCTTATCTCGAAGAACTTTGACCCTCATGCTTGTGGCTGGGCATATGGAATGAATGTCTTCGATTTGAAGGAATGGAGGAGACAAAACATCACAGAGGTTTACCACTCATGGCAGAAGCTGGTAAGACATGCAATTATAGATTCCTTCATTTACTAGTTCTCACTTATTCATGCCTCTGTTGGTTTCCATATCATACTTCCAAGATATCGATTCTTGATCCTTCCTCGCTCAAGTCTTTGTCTTTCAACCAAAAGAGTAGGGCTGTGTGTGTTGTGTTTAATTGGGTTGTGCAAAAAATTTAAACTATTTTTAATAAGAAAAAACAGAATGGTTATAAGCACAGAGCAATTAGCAATCAATTCTAAGCAAAATATAATTTGCTCTATAGCTGGAGATTTTGAGTCTAGCCTATCTATTATTTCACCACCAAGGTATCTTGTAAGTGAATTGTATTCCATGAATATGCATGCAAGCCAAATTACCACCCTTAAAAAAGTTTAATTTTTAGTTTAATATATTTGAGGTCTCAGTTTCATTTTTCCTTGTACAGAACCATGACAGGCAATTGTGGAAGTTGGGAACCTTACCACCAGGTCTGATTACATTTTGGAAACGTACTCATCCACTTGATAGATTTTGGCATGTATTAGGTCTTGGCTACAACCCTAATGTTAACCAGAGGGATATTGATCGAGCGGCGGTCATACATTACAACGGTAACTTGAAGCCATGGCTTGAGATAAGCATACCCAAATACAGGAACTACTGGGCAAAACACCTTGATTATGATAATTTGTATTTGCGAGAGTGCAATATCAATCCATAGAGAAGACTATATTTTATATTATTAATCATCAAATGGTTTCTCCTCCCTACCCTACCCCACCAGGCTAAATAATTTTACAGGTCTGTGTATCTGTCCTTGTGTAGACTCTTTTTTTTTTTTTTAAAAAAAAAAAATCCATTTGAAGTTAACGGCTTCTAGTTCTCATTCTTTTTGTCCGCACATTTTTCACCTCCATGGCTCCATTTTCTCAAGGATTGTAAGTTGGAACCTCTTCCTAATTTTTTTTTTTAATGCAGAAATCTAACATCCATCTCCTCCTTGTAGTACGATAAGATAAATTATAATAGAGAAGTTAATTGTTTGTCACTTCATCGTAACTTTCAAGGTTCAAATCGTTTGTTATTCATCTTATTCATGATCGACAATATGAATCCTCTTATTACATCACAAGCGGTAGTACTAATCAACCAACTTGGTAGATACAGTGAAAAAAAAATGAAGGGATATAAGTCTTTTGTTCTTGTATATTTTGTATGATCTACAAGGTGAATCTTCTTATTACGTCACAACTCACGAGTGGCTTTTCACTTTCATTCTACTGCTTTATCCACAAACAGAAAAGTTCGAATTCAAATGCATTCCCTCTAGCTTCAACTACAATTATTTTTGACGGGAATGTAAAGATCAATTCTGGACGGAGCCATAATGTTGTTCAAGAAGGCCACCAAGTAAATTACGAGTTTTTTTTATGGTTAAGAAAGAAGAAATTTTAGTGGAAATGATTCCAAATTAAGCCATTTTCATAATACAAAAAAAAAATTATGCATTTTAGTAATTTACTTGAAAGTCACTGATGTTGTTTGAAATCTTGTTGAATTTAAAATATAAACATTCCAACATATAAGTTTTTTATTTTCTTTGCAAGAAAAGAAAATATCACAATTTTGTTAGATATAAAATATATATTTGAATATAAAGGTTCATAATGCTCAACAAAACTTAAAAAAATACCACATGCATGTCTGCAAAATAATATATTTAAAGATACACAAATATTACAAATTAAAAATACATTTTAAAAATTAAGAATGGGTACGTGTCCTTCCAGCAAAATGCATGTGACTCCACCCATTGTTCTGGAGATTTCTATGGTTCTTGAACAAACAGTAGTTTTTTATTTTGTTGTTGGAAAATATGTAACTAAACATGCAAGTAATTATGTACATTGTGAAAATGCCTATATATATATATATATATATATATATATATATATATATCACTGTATTGTATTTGTGAATATGTGGCAAACTCATGCCTATTTAAATAAATTCTATTTTTTTTTATGCAGAGTCTAGAATCAAGTGGTTATCTTGACCATCAAATGTGGATATAGAAACTTTTTATTTTTATTTTTTATATATTAATAAAAACTTTTTTTCGAGTAAAGCGTTCTCATATTATAAGATATTAAGGTGCTTTTACATGAATTTGCTCAAATTTTCTTAAAGCACGTTATGACCAATTAGTGATTATGAATAATGACTACATGACTTTTGAAAAATATTAAATATTACAATTTGAGACAACTTCGATTCAACCCACTTGAAACACATTTATATATATATATATATATAATAATAATTAACACGGTTTATTTACACTATACAAAACAATTTACACAATTTCATCCATTAAATAATCAACTTTTAAAGTATACATTTTTTTATTCATTCGACTGTATAAATAATATAATTTTTAATAAAAAAATATAATTTATTTTCTTATAACATTAAAAAATATATGTTTTATCTACGTTATAAAAAATAAATAAATATATATATATATTTATATAAAATTAAAAATATATCATCATGTGTAATTAAACATTTTGATTATACTTTGAAGTAATCGATTTAGTCAAGGGAAACTTTTTTAATAGTAACTTATTATAAGGAAGGAAGGAAGGAAGGAAGGAGGGAAGGAGGGAGGGAGGGTTTGACTCGGTCAAAATGCACGAGTTTTTTAGACAAATCAAATGCATAATTTATGCTTTGAATGCGAGCTCTATATGTTTGCCGTAGACAGTAACAACCTTTTGCTCTTTCCCTTCTTTTTATGTGCTGTGCGGAAGAATTGCATTGTTGAGAGCTTTTTCTCTCATGTTTCAGTCATTATAAAAAGAGATTCCATTGTTTCCATTACTGTAAATAGTACCCTTTTTTATTGCATGCATCAACCCTTTTTTTTATTATTATTTTTCTAAATTTTAAGTCAAAGTTTTACTACGGTAACCCTATTAAATGATAATTAACCATTATTTATTATATATATATATATATATATATTTTTTTAATAAAATAATTATACTATTTATTCACTTATAACTAATATTTTAACCCCCTCCCAAATAACTAAATAAACTTTATATCCTTAAATCGAATAATAGTAATTTAAACTTAAAGGGGGGGTCCTGTAAAGATTTGATTCATACAAAATCATTGACGTTTATCATTACTATATATATATATATATATGTTAGGTTGTAAGTTCCTATCCTTACAGCGTATGAGCTTCATCATCTTTTGCTTTGCAACTCTTTATACTTGTTATCATATAACAAAACCAGTGATAAATAATTATTAGTTCTGATAATTTGATATATTTTTTAAAATTTATAATTAATTATCATATTAATTATTATAAATAATAAATTGATGTATAAATTTTTTTTTTTTTTTGTAAGTTATATGGGCCGGTATAGATTGGTAGTTTGATTAATTATTAAAAGTCCAAAGAAGAAAACATAAAATAATAATAAAAAATAATGGAGTATTGACGATTAGCATAACGTTAGACAAGCTTTGTTTTAAGAATATAATGGTACATTTAAAAGTGTTGCTTGTCTTATTTATCTACCATTAAGTAATGACTAAATCTCATTGTTTATATTATTACCTTTTTTTTTTAATAATTATGTTAGGTTAATGTTATTATTTTTAAGGTGCCAAAGCAGAATACGATGGGTGGAAGAAAAGCATTTTCTTGGAGAGCTCCAAACCTTCATCAAATTGCTTTCCTTGTTTGTTCATGTTTCTTTTTAATATATGCCCAAATCTAATAAAGCCAAAAGAACCACTTGTCATCATTGAATAGAATGTCATTTTGTGGAAGCTTTAAAATTCAAATACAACGGTTCTTTCTCCCTTTCCTCTTTCGATGTATTTACTTTATGCTTTATTTTTATTTTTATTTTTTAGAAAAATATTCTCATAATATTCTACTTATTGTAAATTGTAAAATCAATATTTTGATTCTGTTATTAATTTTTTTTTAATAATTTAATTTTACTATTATAAAAAGGTAACTACTTAATTTTTAATTTTTTTTAATTAAATTAGATTGAAACTATTATAACCTAAATATAAAATGTAATAGAAATAATTGAAAAAAATAAAATACTAATAAAAAAAATAAAAAAAATAATTATTTATTCTTACACAATCAATTTCTCACAAGAATATAACTAAATTATTACATAAAAATAAATATATAATTTAAATATCACTTGTAAAATAAGTATATGACTTTTACACCCATATTTTCTTATTTTTTTAATCACATATTATGATCTTTTTTTATAATTTTCTTATTTTTTTAATCACATATTATGATCTTTTTTTATAATAAAATTTTATTTTTAACTTCATTATATATATATATATGTTTTGTATAATGTAAAAAAATATATTTATTTAAAATGATTGAAAATAAGATCAAATAAAAAAATCATATAAAAAAATTTCACCCTTATAAAGTTATACTAGTACACATTAATCAAAATTATTTTTTTTTGCTTCTTTTCAAGTTAATTAGTTTTATTTGGTAACTGAAGTGTTTGAAATTATTGTATAATTGTTATAAAATATTCATTGCTAAAAGCAAATTGCAAAGAATCCTAAACGTGTAACCTAAAATAACAAGCCTCTGAATTATTATCTTAACCTACTATGTTTTTCCGCTAATGCCTAAACGTTCTTTTAGCATAAGATCAAGTCAGGAAAATGGCTAAATTTAACTTATTTAAATCTTAAGTGAGTTGGGTACATCACACAAATTTTTTTATTTATATATTTGAAAAATTAAATTAATCTTTTATAATTTTATATAAAAACAAAAACGTTACTATAAAAATTAATTTTTATTATATTTTTATAAAATACAAAAAAAAAATGTTTACTTTGAAATACCTTTTTCATGACATTAACATTATAATAATTATTTTTTTATAAATATATTTTATTAAATGAGTTGATGAAATAAGTTTGACTAACGAGATATATGAGTTCGATTATAAGTTAGATGAAAAAACCTTTTTTCAACTCATGTAATCATTAGATTAGTATTAAATAAATTAAATTAAATTTTTTTTATTTACCTTAAATATTAATAATTCAACCATATCGGAATTAATTGAAAAAAAAATAATGAAAATTTATAAAAAATTAAGTTTGAAATTGAATTTTAAAGCATAAAAATTAAAATTTAAAATAATTTTCGAACAAATAATATCCAATTTTTAATTTTTTACTTTTCAAAATTAAAAATTAAATTAATTATCAAACAAATTTTATTTTTACTTAATTTTTTTTTTTAAAAAATTGAACATAAAAATTTGATATGAGAGAGTGGAGGACTCAAGGTAGGGGTGGGAATCATTTCAGATACATGAATTGTTTGTCTCCTTTTTGTGCTTGGATTTATTTGCGCATAATTATAAACTTTTTTTTTGTCATATACGGTGTGATACTTATAATAATACAAAATTTGGATGTGTAAAACAGCTTGCTTAAAATGTAAACTAGTAATGAAGAGGTGATGGTGTTGTACTAATCGTGGGTCAGATGGTCCCCAAGTCCCTCCTGCCTTCTAAGATAAGGCTACACGATTTTCCCTCCTTCCACTAACTTGCAAATCCATTAAGCTTTCACACGTTGGATTTGCATTTTATCTATGTTCTTCGTTCATTAGTATCCCTAACACTTCCAATGACACTCACCAAATCCACTTATTATCTTTTTTGGGGAAATTTTGGAGAATTTAAGTTAAATTTTAAAATTGTAAAAATTTCTATAAATTTAACATGTTTTAAAATGATCTGCATGTTTTAAAATGATCCTGTTTAATATTTATGGATGATAATTTCGTATATTTTATATAACATTTAAATAATGATTTCAATCAATAAAGAATTTTATCATCAAAACATATAAATATATAGTTATTAAATAAATATGAATATACGATGAATAAAATATCTAATATAGTGAATATTTATACATAATAATAAAAATAATAAAAAGAATATGTTTAATAATTAAAATGCATAATTTATATTATCTTAGCTAAAAAAATAATATATATATATATATATATATTAAAATAACTTTAAATTTAATCGGTTTAATTTTTATGATTTAGATTTTAAAATTTATGATATAAGATTTAATGATTAATAAAAATATATTATTAATAAATTAATATTTTTTCTTCTCGTTTAAAATGTACTATTTTTAATTACTAACCTATTATTTTCAAAAACTAATGAAATATAATTATCATAAAGAAATAAAAATTTAATAATTATCTTTTAATTAATTTAAAAAAATAAATAATAAATAATTATTTTTTAATCATCTTAAAAATAATTAATGATCAATTTGAAGAACAATAGCAAAAGGTAATTCTTAAATTTTTTTCATCTAGCATGATAAAAGTCAGATACGAAGTTGATAAAAATTATTATTAAATACCTATAATATTTTAAAAAGTTTAGTTTCTTGTTATTAACCATGTTATCAAATTTAATACTATTTTAATGCCCTTAATCTTTATCACTTATTATTAAAAAAATTAAATTAAAGCTTTATAAACATTATAGATACTAATTTAGAACTATTTTAATATAATTAATTTGTAATACTTTACTCAAAATGTGTATATTACAACCTACCAATGCTGCATTAAATTTTTTTAATGTATAGAATATAGTAATTCACTACCACCCAATCATCTTTAGTAGTGTGCTTATAAATTCTTACGATACAATGAATTTCAATTTTGTTTTCCTCCTATCAAGTACTTTTCATTTTTTATCACCTTTTAAATTTACAATTAAAATTGAAAAGATGTTTAAAAATAAAATTTATTTGTACACACCACTGTTCAAAATTTTTCTTAAAGGCTTGGTATGGTATGGTTTGTGTTGTTTTAAATTTTTCTAATAAATTTTGTGTATTTAAACATATGTATAAAACAAAAATATTTTTAAATATTTATTCAAATACTATACATGTATAGTTATCTCATGTAATATTCTAAATTTTGAAACTTTAATTAACTCATATTTTAATTATATAATTATTATATATGTATGGTTAATTGAATAATTTTAAATTTGAGTAAGAAATAACAAACATATTCTATTTATTTAATAAAAAATATACTTTTTAGAAGATATATATTATTAAAAATAACACTTATATTCTATATTTTTGTAATAATTTAATTTTATCGTTATTAAAAAATAAATTTACAAGAATAAACAATTATTTTAATTCTTATTTAAGTTAAAATAATTTTTATTTAATTTAATTGAAAATTTTAAATATAAAACAAAAAAATTATTTTTGTTCATTTACGAATCATTTTTCATAAAAGTTAAATTGTTATACGAAATAAAAAAATGTAAATATCATTAGATATTTTTTTTAGATAATACATCACTAAATTAAAATTATCCAACTAAAATTAACCTACTTTAATAAAGTTAATAAATGTAACCAAAATCCAACGTATACTTCTTTTTTAAGCAAAATAAATATATTCGAGTAAAAGAAAAACTTGTATATATATATATATATATAAATGGATGTGCTCGTTGATCTGGTCCAAGTCTGAGTACAAACAGTATAATAGAAACGGTAAAAACCACAGCAGTGGGAGAGGAAGAGCTGGGACATTTACGCAGAATTGCAGAGTACCTTGTCTGCGACCCCCCAGATCTCTCTAAGTTGCGGACAATTTCAAGAAGAGCAGCTAGATAAGAAAATTGGGTAGTTAATTTGGGAGGAAAAGAAACATGGGAGCAACGGCAAAACTGAAGAGAGCAGCTAAGAAAATGGTAATAGCGGCAGCAAGTGCATGTGGGTCTTTCTCAGGAAACAGAGCTCTTGTTGATCCTATCACCTTTGACCACAATACCACCTCTTCGTCTGTAAGTTCTTTGTGACAACCCCCTTCTTTCTTTTTAATTTCTTCAATTTCCTTCGTTTCTCCTTATTCAGAATTTATATGTTGTTAGGTTGGGTGCTTTCCTATTGATTTATGCTACATTGTTTTGAGTTTGTGGATTTAGAAATTTAACCTAAAATGTGAAGGGATTTTTTAATTAGCTGCTGAGCTTTACATTTGGTCCATCAGCTCTCCGTTAATTGAGCTTACCCAATTCAATTATCTTTCTTCTCAAGTTTGCCTCTTTCTGACTGAGTTATTGTTGCTTGCAAATGGGTTTTTCCTTGCTTTTGGATTTGTGATCAGGAACTCAAGTAATTTTATTTGGAAATTTCAGTGGGGAGTACAGTAGTGTTAATGATTCTGTGGGTATTTCAGATCTCAGGTTCTTCAGTTGTGTTGCCCAGAAAGAAAGGTCTTTCAGAGGAAGCATATAAATATGTTGCAGAGGAAACAGAAGAATTCACAACAATCAATAACAGCGTGCCTGCTGCTAAGGTACCCCTAGTCCCTCTTTGCAAATTATTCTAAACACCCCTTTCACTGTTTATTTCCTTTTGTGTTTATGTGATTAAGGATTTCTTTTTTTATTTCTTCTTGCTTACGTTAAAAGTGGTTTTAGAAAAAGCAATTTTAGGAAGAAGCATAATAAAATTTGTTTTTTGAGTTTGAAACGTAATTCGTCTAATTTTGTTGTTGTCAGAAGTCGTATAGATCAAAAGCAGAAGCAAACCAACCCTAAGTACTAAATAAGAGCCACCTACTGTAATATCCATTAACTTCTACCCTTCTACCATTCTCTGAGGCCATGTTCCATATTTAATTATTGTCGTTGTCCAAATTATATCTACCTTTTGCAATTCAATAGCACTTTAAGTCGAGTAAATTTCTATGGTCCTCTATTTCTGCCTCTAACAACTCTTATACTTTTACATTAATTTATTTCTCACTCCAAACCAAACCACCATAGGGTATCAATTTTGTAACTACTCCATCTTCTACTTAATTCAAGTTCAAATACCTGCAACAGAACTCCTTTTTCTTTTTCAAAATTATAAATCAAAATGGAAATTTCCATCTCAAAAATGTAAGTTTGACTTAGTAGTTATAATTAATTATTATACCAGGTCAGAAATAGTACAGAAAGATAGTGTATAGCATGTGAATGACCCTAACATTGACACATACGCAATAGTAAAATTTGAGAATCCGCTTTGTATTTTAGCCAGAAACAGCAGACCCCACTCTTAAAGTTTCTTCTACCTTTCAATGACACTCATTATGAACTACACTTTTTAAAAATTCCCACTTTGCCTTTGCCTTCAACTTTAAATTCTTCCATTTTCTCGGGTGAACATGTTTTCCTTTAATTTGGAAGAGTCGCTCGCATACTAGTTCTTTTCAGATGGGTCTTTGATCAGATAACTCAGGAATTAGTAATTCGGTCCATACCCGACCTTTAAAAAAGTATATTTTAGAATTTTGTATAGGTTGGAACTGGTTTTTCTTCTAAAACTTAACTATCTTATCCAAATACTTTTGTTCAGCTTTCTATAAGGTTTTATTTTCCTTTGTTACATAGTAGTTTTATTTCCAAATGAAAATGGTTAGGAATACTTGACTGTGGCACCAGAACTTCCTAGATAACTTTTTTTTTCTTTTTTCTTTTTTTAATGAAATAACTTACTCTTACTAAAGGTTTGAAATATCGATGTCGGTGAAAAGGTCGAGATATAATTTTTACGAAAACATCCTTTGTATTATCATTGTTGATGAAAACTTTGAAAAAAATCACAAAAAATGTGTAAACTTTATCAAAAATATGAAATTTTCTTTATAAAACTTTATACAATATCAAAAATAATTATTTATATTTTAAACTAATTTTTAATACAGTTATTTTTAAATACTTAAAATATTTATATTAATCAATAAGTTAATCGATTAATTAAAATATTGTATAATAATATAAAATATATTTTTTGCTAAACATTATAGGATGAGTAGTTAAAAGGTTTGAAATAATTAAGTAGATTATCTAATTGTAATTATTATAAATAAATAAATCTTAACAGTATAAAAATAAATTTAATTGATTATTTATTTTTAAAAGTATTCATATGTATAACGAACATGCTACAAACAAGAAAAAAGAAAATATATTATCTATTATAAAAGTGAGAAAAAAATTGAATTGAAATGATTACGTAGAAAGAAAAAAAAATCAATAATTGATATTTTTGATATTTTGTTTGATATTTTAGCGATATTTGTTAATATTTTAACGAAAATTTTAGCGACGATATCCACGATATCGAGGACATTTTAGCTAAAAAAAGACATTTAAGCGATATTTTAGCTACAATGTTATTTTATTGACATTTTAGCAACATAATCAATATTTTTGCGACAATTTAGCCAAAAGATATGGATATAACATTTCGATATTGAGATGTGTAAAAAAGACGTTGACATTTTCATCCTTGATCTTACTATCATGAAGTCATTGTGTACCCGAAAACACTTGTTTTTGGCTTCAGCAATATATCAACTTTATGTTGGAGGACCACAAATAATAATAATAATAATAATTCTATGACTTGGTTGTACTTAATTTGGTTATGTAATATTCTGAATTAAAAGCAAAATCTTGTTTTTTATGCAAATCAAAATGGAACGGAGCAAACAGTGATATGAAATAAGCTTTTCTTCTTCGTAGAAATAAGTTTGTTTCCATTCAAGAAGGTAGTCATGAAAAGATGAAATTTAACATCTTTTTTTAGAATATGCTCAGCTTGTTAACTTACTGTCTCTTAAAAATATTTTAATTCTTGTACTTTAAGACTTAACTCAGAGCATTCTGTGCTTTGTTATAATTAGGTTTAACTTATGTCTGTGTGCATATTCATGTAGCAGAATTTGTGCGCAATATGTTTGGATCCTCTCAATTACAGTAGCAAGGGCAGCAGTCCTGGGCAGGCTATATTCACAGCACAGTGCTCTCATGCTTTCCACTTTGCTTGCATTTCCTCCAATGTCCGCCATGGTAGTATCACCTGCCCCATATGTCGTGCCCATTGGACACAGCTTCCTCGCAACCTGAACCCACCATCTAGTTCACTATCATCTTCTTGTAATCAAACAGACCCCATTCTCAGAATCCTTGATGACTCCATTGCCACTTTTCGTTTCCACCGGCGCTCCTTTCTGCGCTCTGCTCGTTATGATGATGATGATCCTATTGAGCCTAATGATCTGAGTAGCTTACCTCGTCTCCATCTTTCACTAATACCAATGCCACCAAGCACACCCCCTCGAACACCAATACAAGTGAATGGTTGCCCCTCATATCCTTATAACCAAACCCTGCCTCATCTAACCTGTAGCTCTTCATCGTATCTACCATCGCCTACCAGGCAAATGCCTTGTATCATGTGTACCTCCTCAAACAGAGCATATCTTTCCGTGAGATTATCGAATCAAAGAGCAACTGACTTGGTCTTGGTTGCAAGCCCTAATGGACCACACCTTAGGCTTCTCAAACAATGCATGGCATTAGTAGTTTTCTCTCTTAGACACATTGACCGTTTAGCCATTGTTACATACTCTTCAGAAGCAGCTAGGGTCTTTCCCCTGAGACGAATGACATCATATGGGAAGCGAACAGCTCTACAAGTCATTGATAGACTTTTTTATATGGGGCAAGCTGATCCAATTGAAGGGCTGAAGAAGGGGATAAAGATACTTCAAGACCGTGCACACAAGAATCCAATGTCAAGCATCCTGCACCTTTCCGATTGCCCAACACGATCTTACCATTCTACAATAAACATGGAGATAAACATTCCAATTCATCGCTTCCATGTTGGGTTTGGTTTTGGCACCTCAAATGGTTTCATCATGCATGAATTTGAAGAATTCCTGGAAGGAATCTTGGGTGGTGTTATTGGAGAAATACAGTTGAGATTGAGGGTAGGAGAGGAAACAAGTAGTAGGATTGTAACAATAGGAGAGCTGAGAGACGGTGAAGAAAGGAGAGTTGTATTGGAATTGGGTGACAGTGGACATGTATGTGTGGAATACAGCTATATTGAGGATGTGGGTGAGGTTAATGAGCATATAGAAACAGGCGAGACTCTGGTGACTTTGGAGGATATGAAAAACAACAATGATACAGAAACAGTAGCAAATAATGAAGGGAGGAGAGAGGTAATATCTGCAGGGAGGACTAGTAGTGTGGAGAGTTGGGATTATCATGATCCTTACATGGCTAGAAGATGGGCTAAGCATCTTCATGGTTATAGGATTTGAGTCACCATCTATGTAAAAGATGTATAAGAGAAGAATTTCCATTAGTTAAAGTTGAAGCCTCCATATATGAAATATTAATCCGAATTGGATTATTTATGGGATATGGTCCATGGGGAGGTCTAGACAAGCTTTCATTCATCTTTCAGGGAAGAGAGAAATTGTGAGATAGTCTGCTTGTACACAAGGTTTTTGTTTTTGTTTCTCTTTTTCTTGGGCTAAGAATGCGTGTACACAGTTAATTATTAAAACAGTATGTGAACTGGAAAAAAAAAACTTTTTTTGCCCTACCCTTGTCTGGTAGTGGGTATTTTATGAAATTTTAACAATTTGAGTATTATTATATATTATAATAGATAATGTATTTTTTTATTAAATATAATTACTTAGTTTTGATTCTATGAAAAATAATTTGAAATTTTAGATATATAATATTTTCTAGAGGAAAAATGACAGAATATTTCTAGAAATAATTAAGTAACGTGGCAGTTTATTATAATAAACTGTACAACAACTAGATGAAAAAATATATAGTATTTTTTTTTAAATGAAGGGGGAGCTGACTAGTATCTGGCGTCCTAGTCCTTACTATAAACAGTTGACAGTTATACATCCTTGGGTAGAAGATTAATCACATAGATTAGAGAGGAAACGATACCAATTGATTGACTTAAGGGATTATGATTAAAATTTGTCTTAAATATCTATACCAATTTATAAAATAATGATTAAAATTCGTCTTAAATACTCGTACTAATTTATAAAATAGAAATAAAAATATTAATATAACATAAAATTACATCAATTTTTATACTTATATTATTTATATTTTGAAACTTGTTAAAAATCTCTTAGAAAAGAAGTCATTTGTGATTTGAAATAACTCTGGCAAGTATGATAAAATAAATGATAAGTGAATAAAAATAGGTTTAAAAATGTGTGAGCATAACACTCTCATTTATAAAAATGGACTCGTAGCGTATTTTTATTGGTTATGACGGTTGGTTCTTGTAATCTATTATTGTAATTTTGGGTTGCTGTAAAAAATACTTTAAAAAAACTTATAGGAGTTGGTGAAACGTAGTGAAAGTTGCAGATGTTATCAATTTTCAAAAATGTTATTATATCTTAAATTTGCAGTTTATTTTATGCTCCCATATTTTATATTCTGTAATTTATCAAAATTATTTTAAAAATTAAAAATTTATTTATTTAAAAAATAATGCTGACATGTATGTGATTATAAATTTTTAATCTTGATGCTCTCTTGTGAGTGCATAGGAGAATCTGGACTAAGAACGGTGGTGAAGAGGAAGACGAACCATAATCTGTTCTAAAGCGTGCTTGTGGTGTTTTGATAAGGGTTTGCTTGTGGTTCAACTATTATATCTAGGTATTTCTCTTCCTAATTTGAGCTTCAATACAATGCCAGTATGGATTCAGATTCAAGATTTGCCACTGGATTGGCGCTCTGATGCTATTGTTGTTCGTATAGGTGAGAAAATAGGGGTTGTTACAGAAATCAATAAGTTTTCATTGTATAGTGGTACTGTGAGATCAGTGAGGGTGAGAATTATGCTTGATCTTGCACGAGCTTTGACCCTTGGACCTTGGATTCCATTTAGGGGCACTAATGTGTGGGTAGAGTATAAATTCGAGAGGCTGCCTAACTTTAGTTTCTTATATGGTGTGTTAACCCATGAAATCAGGTATTGTAGTGAGGCTAAGGAGATGTGTGTGGCGTTTGGTGGAAACTATGCTAATTTTGGGGATTTGATTCGAGTTGGACTGAACATGTTAGTGAAGATGGTTTTAAGTTTAATTCTGAAGTGGAAGTTAGGAAGAAGGATGGTAATGGGATTCTTGTAAGAAAAAAGTTATGCTAAGAACAAGGAGAATTTGAAGTCTAGTGGTGCTGGTGAAGGAATAATGGGAGCAAAGACAGGGAAGCAAGCTAGGAGAGGATTGGATGAGCTTGGGTTATGGATGGAGATAATACTTTGTGTGTGTCTGCAAGTATGAATGGGCCCTCTCAATCCTAAAGTGAGGGCTGTAAGTGCATGGTTGATAGTTGTTCCTGGAATGGTGGTTGATTTGGTTTCTGCTGGATTTTTATTTTTTATTTTTTTTAGTTTCGTGTTTACTGATCTATTTTTGTTTGTTTATTCATTTTTGCTTGCTTTTTGATATAAATTGAGAAACAGTTTAAGATTGGTGGTTGTTTTTTAGACTTAGTTGAGCTACTGTTAGAGATTGTCTTTGCTTTTTTCGATAATGTAGGAAGTTTAAGGGCTTTTAGCTCTATTTTACTAGCCTTGTGCTACAAATTTTATAGAATTGATTCTTTGGATATCCTTGGGCTGTTGATGTTGGAGTCTCTTATGTCATATTTGATTGTTACTGATGGAATGCAATTGGTATTTTTTTCGTTATAATTTTATGTTTGATTGTATTATAAATTAAAAATGCAATACAATTAATTCTTAAAATAGAAAAAATAAAGATCTTATTATTCTCTTAAGAATCATAATTTTATTTTCATGTAATTTTTTTTCTTCCAATTTTACTTTAACCCATAACCATAACCATAAACTTTAAACCTTAAATTTTTAAATCATAAATCATATATCCTATATTTTAAACCCTAAGACTTAAACTTTAAACTTCAAAACTCTAAATCTTATTTAGAAAAATAATAATTTTAATAATATGTTATTTTTAAGTAATAATTATTTAAAAATAATGATTTCAATAATATATTTTATTTAACGAAAAACTAACAATTAAATGATATTATTTTAATTTTACTGAATATATAAATATTTAGATAATATATAATATTTTTATTTCATTTTAGTTATAAACCAAATATTATATTACTGATTTATTCTATTATTCTGATAATTAAATTAAATAATGTAATAATAATATTGCTTCATTTTTGTTCAATTTCATTTTTATTTTTTTTTTCGTTCTACGAAAAAAACTTAACATTAGAGTATTGTGTTTTTCACAATAAATTTTATTTTATTGACATACATACATATACATACATATATATATAATGAATGTTAAAAAAATCTTAAAATTGTTTTTATAAACTTTACTCTTTAAATAATATTCATCTCATAAATAATATGTTGCATTATTTAATTTTACCTGTAGTGTTTTCTCGCTATTTTTTTTCTTTACGTATTTAAGAGTTAAACATAATCGAAGAAAAAAGAAAATGCAGCTTTATATTTTATCCATTAAATTTTGCTAATTAGGAACATGAGTCTAATATAGGTAGCACAAAAGTTATTAACTTGACAAAAATGAGATACGAGAAATTGGTTGGGAAATTACATAAACAAGTCTCCTTTCACCTTATGACAAAAAATAATAATAGATTAAATTTTTTTAATAATAAAAATATATAAATTAAATATAAATAATATTATTTTTATAATTATATATTTAAAAAATATTTTTTATTATTTTTTCGTTTTTTATTTGACCGTCTTTGAAAACAATGTTTTATGACGACGATATCGTTTGAAAACTTTGAGTATTAAGACTTTAGCTGTAGTTGTCTGCTTAAAAGGTGAGTCTCGAGATGAAGGACTTGACTAGTTTTGAGGAAGTTCAATCGCTAAAATTAGTTGGGTTCATGGTTTCAACTTTAGAATCACAATGATGTAAGTTAACTGTTTCTCTCTCTCTCTCTTAAGTTAACTGTACGTCTCATTTATGTATTTTGATTTATCTAAATTTTAATACCATCTTTAATTCTTAATATTATTTTATATCCAATTTTATATTAAAATTACATCAAATTTTACTACACTCTAATTTATAATATCAAACATTACGTTAAAAATTATATTTCTTTCAAAAAATAAGATAATTCTTTAAAATTACACCAAATATTATATCAAAAAGTTATATTTAGTCATTTTTTACTAATTTGTATTATATATTTAATTTTAATGTATTATATGATATAAAAAATTAAAAAAATTTATAAAAAAATTAACGTGTGAATAATATTATTGTAATAAACAATATTACATTACATCAAAATTAACATATTACTATTTATCGTGTAAATTTTGGTACAAAATTATCTAAATTTAATATTTTGATACAATGTTGAAAGAATTCATATCACAATTATGCTTTTTGTATCATTTTTATCATATTTTTGAGTTGAATGTTATCATATTTAAAAAATGTATTATTTCAAAATATATTTTAAATATCATTTAATTAATTTATTATTTAAAAATATATTATAAATATTATATATATATATATTATTATATGTATAAAAAAAATTAATTAAATAATAATATTAAATTTATACAAATTTTTAAATAAAATATCCCTGAATTAATACATAGAAATGCGAATAAAAGATATATATAAAGTAAAATCTTCATAATATTAAGATATCGATTAAGATATCGAACCCGGGTTGGAGATGCCTACGTTTGATTTTCATTCTATTGGGAACGGATTATTTCACCACTCCAACACTCCTACGCCAGTAGTGTTGTACGGCGAACCTTTCCTTTTTAGCTCTCCTTTCCATGCATCACTTCATCAATAGGTACTTTCTTCCCATCTTCTTTCTTTATTGTGAATTCCACCCTTTTAATAAAACAAAATACAAATACCCCATTAAAATATTGAAGCTTTTTGACATTTTTTTAAAATAAATTTACTGCAGGTGAAGTGGAAAAGTTGATAAATTTTGCTGAGGGAAATCGGAAATCTAATTTGGGGTTGGTGGGTTTGAGGGAATTGAAACAATGTATCCGAGAATGATTCAGCATCCTCATGAATTAATGGTGGATCAGGATGATATTCAAATCCAAGGGAACGGTGGTTTGAATCATACCCACTCTTATAATCAGCATCAGAGAGGAGACCCATGTCTTGTTTTGACTTCTGATCCCAAACCCCGTCTTCGTTGGACCGCGGATCTTCACGAACGATTCGTTGATGCTGTTACTCAGCTTGGCGGTCCTAGTAGTTAGTATCTCTTCTTCTCTAACCCATATCCATTTTTCTTCATTTTATTTATTTATGTATTGGTAATTCATTTATGGGGTTATGTGCTTTGAGTTGTGATAAATGCTCGAAAAGTTCAATTATTTCTCAGTTACCTTGTCGTCGTCCCTTATCACTAATTTTTTTTAATTGACGTGTTTTCTTATTACGAATTAATTGTTGGTGGCGTAGAGTTTGAACCCTAGCTCTTAAATTTTAAGCCTTTATCACCTAAATGCTAAATCTATTTCTGCAAGATAATAAGGTATTGTTTTGGTGCATTTCTTGCAGATAAATTTGCATGTATGCTTGGACGGTCTTGATAAATAAATAAAAATATAAATACGTTTCTTAATTGAAAAAAGATAGAGGTATTGGTCAAATAAAGGAGAAAGGAATATGAAATTGATGACATGTACTAGGTTGGCAAGCAAATGCTTTTTCATCATAAGTTGTATTTAGTCAAAGTTGTTGCTGTAATAAATGCATTTAGCTCCCTTTTTTGGGGTTTTTTTAGATGATGTTTAATGCATGTTGTGCTGCACATTTCCAACTTACTACTTTACACAAGAGAAAGGAGAAGCTGTCCCATTCCAGCGGGTGACATGGTTCTTGACGGGTGACAATCGTATCGGGTTTTCCGTATTCATATTGTGTAACTGTGTTTTGTTTTGGTATTAAACGTGTCGTGTTCACGTGTTAATTGACAAATGATTTTTTTTTGTATTGTCTATTTATAATAGTAAGAAATAATGAGAGCTAAAAAAATTATTGATCAATTCTAACTAAATTTTTTATCTTTGTCATGTCGTGTTGACATGTCGTTACATAGAGTCACTCCTAGTTCTTGTATCAGGGAAATGGCAATAAGGATTTATAGTTTTTTTTTCCCAAAAGGATTTCTAATTTTGAAAGAGTAAACTGGGGGCTATGCATTGAGAACAAAGCAAATTTTAATATGGATTGCTGTGTAATGGCTTTGAAAGCCTTAGTAGAGAATAGGGATCAGGTGTTATTTTTATCTTCTTGCCAGTGGCTGGTTAGTAACCCATGAGCAGTTTACAAAGTAAGAGTGGCCTTTTTATGAACTTCTGGAAAATGTGTGGGTTTAATATTTTGTTATTTGCTGTAAAACTCTTCAGTTCTGTTTTGTCTGTAATTTAAAATGCTAGAGAGTTTCATGTGATTACTACTTAACTGTTCACTCTCAAATCATTGGACCTAGGAAGATCTTAGTGAGTCAAACTTATGTGCGAATTACCATTGCCTTACATTACATTATCCTCCCTATTGGTTGAAATCATTATTCGGATAGACTTGATCTTTGTTCCAGAAGGGGTCAGAACTCACAAAAGAAGTTGGCAGAGAGAGAGAGTTGTTAAATTATTAAGCATGTACTGAGATTGGCAAGTATGGATTTTGTACATAAACCTGCTTGAACTTAGTATGAACCCAAACTTAATTTACTTCTTATTTGTTAGTTAACCTTACCAACCCTTCAAAACTGCTTCTAAGCTGAGTAGTTACTGCTCGGAATATGTTCCCATCCACATTATTGGTGTTCTAACAGAGCTTAACTTGCAGAAGCTACACCAAAGGCCATCTTGCGGACGATGAATGTGAAGGGGCTCACTCTTTTCCATCTAAAGAGTCACCTTCAGGTCCGTTTTTCATTATGAACTGTAATCACCAAGTTTCTTTTTGATCAGTTGATTTCGTGGTGAATAGTGGAATCTCAATGACTTGTAATTTATAGTGGTGTTAATGATTGTGTTCCAGAAGTACAGACTAGGAAAACAGTCAGGAAAGGATATGTTTGAGGCTCCAAAAGATGGTAGGCATTTGTTTGCTTATTATGTATTCTTCAAATACTTTCTCTCAGAAAAAAGGGCACTTATTTGTTTCCCCTTCATTCTTCTATCCCCTCTTTATCCCTTCAAAAAGATACAATCTAGTCAAGAAAAATTGAATCATACACTATATGTTAATTGAATTAAATATCCATTTTGAAAGTGACTTGTACTGTGAATTGTGGGGTTAGAATCTCATTACACGAACTGATTTTATTTAATTTTTCTAGGAATTTCAGCTTCATACCTTGCAGAAGAAAGCCCAGATGGTGGTAATTCTTTTCAGAATTTCCAAACTTCCGACATGAATGAGTAAGATGGGATTTTTATACCTTTCTTCAAGTCCTTAATGCCTGCTCATAATGTTGGTTTATATTGAATTGTCTTTTGTCACCAAAAAACATAAGGGAATTGTTTACTCCTGTATAGAGGTTATGAAGTTAAGGAAGCACTGAGAGCACAGATGGAAGTGCAAAGTAAATTACATCTGCAAGTTGAGGTAAATTTACTTCTCATAGAAGTGTTTTCATGAACATGCTATACTGCGATTACATTAAACTTTTAGGAATGACACCCTGGTACGTGTTTGTTGATTATGAAAAATTAATATCTGAATCTTATTTGAAATGTATCTACTACTAACCTTGTCATTGTTTCTCTTGGTAGTTGGTACCTACTTCCTTGTGCTTTCTTGTTCAAAAATGTTTGTTAAAGAGTATAAATGAATTTTTAGGCTCACTTCACACAAGTTTGAACTTTTGAGATAATTGGTGCCGGACACTTTTGCATGGTATCAGAGAACAAGGTCTGGGGATTGAATCCTTGGGACAATCCCCAAAATCAATTAAAAATCTCAAATTTGATGAGTCTTGCAAAACAGCAAAAAAACCTACTCTTGAAAAAAGTTCAAGTGATGGGTCTTGACAAAGACAAAGTAGTCCATACTTGAGGGGAGGGTGTTAAAAGTATAAATAAATTGTTAGGCTTAACTCTCACAAGTTTGAACTTTTGGGAGAATTGGTGTATGATATTTCTATAATACTAAACTCATCATCCACTTTAAATTTTACGTACCAAGTGATGTGGATTGAAAGGTAAAAAGAAAGAAAGAGAAATTTGAGATGTGGGATTGAATAATTAGGGAAGAGAGGAATGGGACTTCAGGAAGATAAGAAATAATTAGGAAGATGTAGGAGGAAGGGAGAGAACACACAAATTAAAATTAGGGATTTAGAATGACAAAATTTAGGGAGATCTGGAGAAGCTGACAGATATTTGGGAGAGTGATACTAAGTCTGTTGGTAAACTAAAATACTGTATCTATGATAACAAGATAAAATTTAATCTCTAATTTGAAAATCAAATACATAATATTGATAAATATTAAAACAAAAAATCCTAACTATATCTAATTTATATATATATATATATATATATATCCCAATTTATGTTATCCACTTTTCCCATCACTTGGATGTTCGGGCTAACTATGATCCCCTTGCTGTGGTTATGCAGGCTGAAAAGCACTTGCAGATTCGTCAGACTGCCGAGAGAAGATATATGGCCATGCTTGAAAAAGCATGTAAGATGCTTGCTGATCAATTTATTGGTGGTGCTGTTATTGACACAGACAGCCATAAATGTCAGGAAATTGAAAATAAAACGCAACAAACTTTCTCCATGGATCCCCTCGGTTTCTACTCTTCACACACAAAGCTGGCAGGATTACATTTCCCAGAAGAAGTGCTAACTAGTCTCCATCCCCAAAGGGCAGATTGCTCCACTGATAGCTGCCTAACATCCCATGAAAGCCCTGGAGGATTGGCTCTAGAAGGATCTCCTGGTGGAGGAAAGAAAAGTATATTCAGCTTGGACTCTACTGCCTCTTTGATTTGGAATGAAACCAAGGTGAGTGCCCAAGAGATTAATGTAGCCCACATTGATCCATGAGGGTCACTGTATATTAGCATTTAGAACTGGAAAAAATAAATATATATATAGAACAGTTCTCTTACCAATGAGTGAGATTCTTCTTTTCACTCCGTGCATTTTTAACGTTATCAAATGTAAATTTAGCTTCTTCTTTCAGGGAAAGTCAAAACTGCCTATCCGAAACTGTACAAAATTAATAGTTACTTTCCCTAGATAATTAAGCCAATTTGCTTTGCTTATGCCTTTTCAAATTCTTTAAAAGCATTTTTGATAGTCAAAAAAAGAAAGAAAAAACAGTTTTGAGCCAAACAACAACAAATTTTTCACAAGCATCAGAATTCTAAAAACACATTTTATGCTTCATGATAGCAGCTTGAAAACACCGTTTTTTAAAACCAATTTTAACATAAGCACAAGGAAGCTGACTAACTACGTTGACATGTGTACGGGCTAAGTTGCTTGACTTGAATTTGACTTGATGCTATTTCTTGACTTGTAGTGCTGAATAATGAAGTTCATGCCAGTAGTCAACCTTTCTGTTGATGAGATCTTTGAGTGCTTATTGTCACGACCTTAATTTCTCAAGTAGCGATCGTGCGGCACTTAGCTCGGTCCGTCGCACTAAGCCTGCCTTTCAATCCGAAAATGGAACTCCAAAGAGAATAGAGAGAGATTTGCAAAGAATGCTTTGTATTGCTCTAGAGAGAGTTTATGATACAATTGCTAAGAATTCCCAAGGATTTACAAGATTTCCCAAGATTTCCAAGATGATTGCAAATGAAGACCAAAATTGTCATTTATAGTGTTTCTAAGCTAAGACTATGCCACACTTTTCTAGAGACTCTCCTAGTCTAGAATGTACATACGAGTCTTCTAGAATTACGTACAAAATGCCACAAGGGCCTCTAGACCTTCTACGTAGTCTTCTAGGTTTGTCTAGCTCCTTCACGCACCTTCCGGATGTTCCGTATACTTTCCAGCTGACCTTCTTCCTGGGATGTTCCGTAAGCTTCCGGCGACTTCGAACCATCCCAGGCGCATTCTAGAACGTTCCACTTCATTCTAGCACTCGGCCGTGCTCTAGAACATTCTAGGGTCTTGAAGCTTCGAGGTTGAGTCCCGTCATTCTAAATACCATTTCCTGACTTCTCTAGGCAAACTCTAGAACTTTCCATGTGTCTTAGATCCTTTTGGCACGAATATTTGGATTTTTAGGGGACGGTTGGGCGGGACGTGACACCTCCCCCCACTTAAGCCTCGCGACGCCTCGCCGCGCCTCTGCTTGAAACCTCTATAGCTTTGAATAACCACAAGGAATCCTCAGTTCCCAACTTGTCTCTTCTTCTCAGTGGCATTTTTCCATTTGACCAAGTATTCCCCATAACTTGGTATGCCTCCGTCGGATCAAGCGATCCTCCCAAATCGAGTCCTCTTTGAAGGAGGTTTACGATGCGGTAGGCGCCCTCTCGGGTTCTCCCCTACTTATGTCTTCCTTATCTCCATGAAAGGATTTTAGCATGCTTACATGAAAAATAGGATAAATTTTAAGCTTTGGAGAGTGAGTTGCCTTATACGACGCCCACCGACTTTCTTGGGACAGGAAACGGTCCTCATATTTCCGCAAAATCCCCATGAGTCTCCGCAAGAACTCCAATTGTTGGGCACACTGACAAGGACTAGATTTCCTTCCCGAAATTCGACCATCCTTCTTCCCGTTGGCCCATTTCTTCATCTTCTCGTATGCCATACGCAATAGGCTTGGGCCAACTCCACTTGCTTCATGCCACGCCTTGGAAAACTCGAAGGCGCAGGCTCTTCCTTCATAATCAGTGGCTACGGCGAGGAGTCAGTGGTCACGCCCACGACGATCTCGAAGGGACTTCTTGGAGTAGACTCACTCCTTGCAAATTGTAGGAAAATCGGGGCTATATCCAAAGAATCCTAGCCCAATCAGCGCGATTGCACCGACAAAGTTGCCTAAGATACAACTTCAAAGAACGATTGGCACATTCTATTCGTCCGTCACACTGGCGATGAAAGCTTGTGGAGAAATTCAAGTCCGATTCCAAATACCTTGAATAGTTCCGTCCAAAATTTCCCTCATGAATCGTGGGTGTCGGCTCACACACGATATTGGAAGGAATTCCCAATGCTTCACAACGTTTCGAGGAACAACCGCGCCGTCTTCTAGGTGCGATCCGTCGAGGCGAGATATGAATATCGCATACTTGCCGAAGCGATCAATCACCACGATAACGCCAAAGCCCTCGATTTTGGCGGCAGTGATGAAATCCATGCAGACACCTCCCACGGTCTCTCGGAAAGGGCGGCGGATCAGCAGACCTGGGGTGTATCTTTGCTTGTCTTCCCTTCGACTCGCCGCATCAATCACCACGTCCCGTACAGCGCGACTCGATTTTTCCACCGGCCCGGGCTCGTTATTGGTGGTCTCTGCGGTCGAGCTCCAACCCGACCACGATTCACCTCCTCCTGGGGAGGTCAGCCATGGTGCCCCACGCGCGTCACCCCACGGGATTTATTCGGGGTAGCCAGACTTCCGGGTGGCAAGCTTGACTTTGGTGACACCTCAAACATCACCTGCGAGACTTATCTCGGGCAACTCGCACGTCCATCGGCTTTGGTGGCGACGCTCAAACATCACCCCGCTGGGACTTATCCGGGGGTAACTCTGCACGTCCGTCGACAAGTTTAGCTTTGGCGACTCCTCCTCGTACTCTTTTGAGATGGTCGTAATCCCTTCGTCCTTCTTCAATCCCTCACGTGGAAGCGAGAGAGCTTGGGTGCGTTTGGTGGCCCCGTCCGTCGCACCACGCAAGCCTGAACCATCCGTGATGCGCAGTGGAGTTTGAGTACGGCACCAAGAAAGCTCTTACCGTCCAAGAACCTACGCCGAATACCGGAAGAGTCATCCATGGCGCCGATAAGTCCACTCGTCCACCCACGCACCAAGATCGACCTTAACTCGCCGACGACCCACGTAGCGGGTAGTGCCGCCGAGTTAACCGCCTTCGCATCCTCCGTCGACAACCTTTACCGAGTCGCTTCGCTTCTTCCACCGAAACAAAGTTGTGAGACGCACCCGTGTCGACCAAGGCTTTGGCGGCGACCTTCCCATCGATGGTTGCATCTACGTACATCGCCTCGGTCTTCGGCGCCCGCATCGCACCAAGTAGGCGCAGCAACCCATCTTTGCACCATCGTCCGACTCACCTCCATCTTGGTTATGTGTGGAGTGCAACTAAGCGTGCTCAAGGCCTTCCTCTTTGGACATTCACGTGCCCAATGCGGTCCGTCGCAACGAAGCACGTAACACGGCTTTGAGGCATTTCGATCCTCCTTCTCCTTCCCTTTGTCCCGTGGCTTGAATGCAGGAGTTGCCTTTATGATTTTGGATCCCCGACTTTTGGCACGGCCTCCATTCTTTTCTCCACCAAACTTTATCTCGTGGCTTCGAGCTCTCCTTGTTTTGTGGAGTAGTCAGAAGCTTTCGCGGCCGCAATGGCCGAAGATAAGTCTTGGACACCACGTCGTCGAGCTCGGGCGTTAGCCCACGATCGAGACCGGCCCAGCGAACAAAGAATAGGGCATCCTTGTCGTACGGGGACTTGCGCGTACAAGGTTGTGAACTTCCTTCACATAATCCCTACGCTACCCGTCCGTTTACCGTCCGGCCGCGCCGCCCTCGCCTCCTCTCTTCGCATTTACAGGAAGAATCGCATCTTGAACTCCCTTTTCAAGTCGTCGTGGTATCAATCGTGCAAACCCCGTTGCACATCTCCATGTTCTCGTCTGCCACCACAACATCGCGGTTGGCGGGATAAGTACCGATTCGGATCTTCTTCTGGCGTGGTCAGTTATGCCTAATTTCATAGTATTGCTCTAACCCCCATGTGAGAGTTCTCCACCCCCTAGCGTTCCTAACGCTATCGGTCTTGGGCTCGCCGGGAACATCCACCCTTAGCCTCAATTCATCGTGGTCAGCTGCCCGCGGCCATAGCCCGCTACAAAGAGCTAGATCACCACCCATATCCTCCATTCTAAGCAATACATTAGCAAGTTCTCTTTCGGGACAAGATCCCTTACCTTGGCAAGTTCCGCCTTTAACCCATCAATCTCTCGCTCAATCCACCGTCTAGCTCATCGAGTGACATCTTAACCGCCGTACGGATTTCCACATCCTCGCCTGCCTCCAAGCCATCAGAACGCTAAGTTGTCAACCCGATCAAACAGCTCCCTGGGCGTCCTCGCACTTCCCACTCGTGCTTCCAAGCTAGAAAGCAAGTCTTTCGACTCTGCCTCGAGATTCTTTCGGCTTTCCGCACTTCTCACTCACGCCACGTTCCATTGGTGGAACGTCCATGCTCTAATGTGGGCGCGTGTTCTTCATTTTTGCCAAAGATAGAGATACTTTAACAACTTTGATACCAACTCACGACCTTAATTTCTCAAGTAGCGATCGATCGTGCGGCACTTAGCTTCGGTCCGTCGCACTAAGCCCGCCTTTCAATCCGAAAATGGAACTCCAGAGAATGAGAGAGATTTGCAAAGAACGCTTTGTATCGCTTCAGAGTAGTTTATGATACAATTGCTAAGAATTCCCAAGGATTTACAAGATTTCCCAAGATTTCCAAGATGATTGCGTAAATGAAGACAGTGGTCTATTTATAGTGTGGCTTCTGCTTAAGACTATGCCACACTTTTCTAGAGACTTCCTAGCAGAATGTCACGTAGTCTTCAGAATTCTGTACATAAATGCCACACAGACCTTCTAGCCTTCTGTGCCTTCAGTTTGTCTACAGCACCTTCCTATTCGTATACTTCCAAAGCCTTCTTACATCCTTCCGGATGTTAAGCTTCCGGCGACTTTCCCGAACCATCCCACGCATTCCTAGAACGTCTCCAGCCCCATTCTCGGCGTCTCTGGGTAACATTCTAGGGTCCTTGACTGAAATTGAGTCCGTCTAATCTCTAGCCATTTCTTTGGGACTTCTACAGCAACTCTGAACTTTCCATGTGTGCTTTAGATCCTTGGCGCAATATTGGATTTTTGCGACAGATTTGGTGACGCGACATTACGTTATCTTTGCATGGTAAGGCAAGGCAATTTCATTACACGAAATCTGACTGAAGGAAATTATAACTGGATCAGTAATTGTGTTATTTATGTTGGGATGTTATTGTATAAATGGTGAGTGGAACACGTATGTTGAGGATTGGATATAGCTTGGTGTAAAGCAAAGGCCAATGGCCAGTAGTACCTTTTTTTTTTTTATAACTTGAGAAAGGTATATACATGCTCTTGGCAAGACTCGATTCCGTGATTTAAGTCACATTAATGGGCAAATATGATCTGAGCCATTTAGCTCAGGTAATACCCCGTGACTAAATAATTGAGGCGGCTTGAAAAGCACCATTTCGAGCACAAACTGGCTCTAGCTTGATGGACTGATCAAGTCACTGGCAATCCTTCTCATGCTATTGTCTTGAATTATTCTTCTGTTTGATACAGACAGATGTTTCATTTTTTTCATCGTGCATTTCATTGTTAAAAAGAAAAAAGAAAAAAAAACTTGACAGTCCAAAATTTGAACTGTCCGTCAGGACAAATTACATCTCTTAGTTACTTTAGGGGGGTAATTCGGGGATTGGACCTTTTATTATTAGTACCCTATTATTTTTTTATATTATTGATTTGGTTTAATTTATTATCAATTCATTAATTTAGTCCAATTTAATAACCCAATTCATTCAAGAAATAGTTTCAATATGGGAATTTAGTTATATGCCACATGCGTGGTCAAAATGTTTGGCTAATTTTGTCTTTTTAAACCCTATGTAATAGGGAGGAGGAGTGAGAGAAAAGGAATGAAAAAGATAATAATTTTTTTAATGACAAGATTACCCTTCGATTATATTCTCATGTATAAATTTTCAAGTTTATTTTGGATCAAATTGAAGAAGTTTTTGAATTAGAGTATTAAATTGAACAATTAAATCAGAATAATATGATACCATTTGAGTAACCAACCGTAATTTAAGTTATGATATTATGATTTGAATTTGTAATTTAAAATTTTATCTATAATAATCACTTAAATCATAATTTTCATAAGATGTTAAAAAGAAAATCTTGTTAGATTCAATTGTTTTATTGTGCTACTTAACATCTTGGTTTTCTTTTCTGATAAAATATGTTTTTTATTTATTTATTTTCTTGCACTGAGCAAAATTTTTAAGTGTTACGGGAATTTGAAACAAATAGCACGACATGAACACAAACGCCGTCCCTAATTACAATGTATTAGCCGAATATGCTATCTTCTTATTGTAAATAGGGACTTAGTGGCCAAAATAATCTTTAAATATAGTTCCTACTTTTTTCTTATTTTGTTGTGTTTTTGGGTTGGTATTTTATAAAGGCTAGGTTTATTGAAGATAACGACCTGCATTTTTTATTTAAAAGAGTATTGATAATAAAAAAAAATAATGAATTGGAAAGGCATAGGTACGGAAGCATAAGCAAATCGAAAAAGGACACGTTGCTCTCAGTTCGGATGAAACAGCCAAAAGCAAAATGACAAAATTGACGAAATAATTTTGTTTATGAAAATGCAACGGAATATATTATTGGAAGATTCCGTCGAAGCCCATTTTATCACGTTACGATATGGCGTTTAGCCGTTTACAGCTATCTTCAATTCATAGCCAATCACTTAATTTCACCTATTTTTATTTTAACATTTTCTAATTATACAAATATATGGTTTTGGATATTTATTTTGAATTTCATCAAACTAATCATTACCTACGTAGAAATAAATCAATTATCGTGTTTCTCATTTTATTCTTACTTTAATATTAATGAATTTTATATTAATTGATATATTAAAAAATTTTAATTTTTTCTTATTTTCTATTTATAATAATAACAAATATTAAAAATTTTAAAGATATGAAAAATTATTAATTAATTTTTATCAAAAAAAAAATTTATCTTTATTTATTATATTGTAACAGATATTATCATATGTAAATCATAGAGTATATGCTATTATGGTGTTTGACAACGATGCAATTCGTCACAACACAATAGGTTTGGTTAAATTTCACTGAGTTATATGAACTCTAATATATTAAAAAATATTATTATGTATAAATAAATTATAATTTAAATTTTTAAGAAGAAAAAAATGACACCATGCTATTAACTATCGCAATTAAAACATTTACCTTAATTAACTACTTTTTGTATGTAACTAAGTCCACTATTTTTTTTTAAAAAAAAAGTTACACTACAAAAATAAATAATAAAAATATAATATTTTTCTTATTTTTTTTATTTTTAAATTTATATTTTAAACAACTGATTCAATAATTATCTATGTTATAATTTTCTTTTTAAAATCTAATTGAATACAAATAAAAATAATATTTTATTAAAAAAATAATTAGTAAATATAAGTTCACTACTTTGTATTTGTGCTTTTACGCAATAAACAGCTCACAAAAATGTTGGTGTGTCTTTAAAAGCGATAAGCGACCTTAAAATCTTAATTAAAGGTGTTATACGATCATCTTAAGCCTTACCTCTTATTTTAATGCTTGTAGAATTTTTGGATGTGTTGCTTTTGTCCACCTCCATAAAAATCAACGAGCAGTTGGATCCAAGTATCTTTGTCCGTGTGTATTCTTGGGGTATGGTGTCTGAAAAAGAATACAGATGTTATGATACAATTACTAAAAGAAACTATACTACCCGTGGATGTCACTTTCCATCGAATCGAGAATATTTTCCCGTCAGGTATCCAATTCCAGCTCTTGGGAGGAGAGTTATGGTGAAGAACGAAATTGGCTTGATGTTGAAATATTAGAACCATGAGTCAGCATACTTTCGGATCGTGCCAATAATATGGAGGAGCCGTATCTGAGACCCGAGCTTGAACTTAAAGCGAAAATTTGAAGTAGTACTTGAATCTCGAGAAGATGAAGTGGTTGATGTACCACTCCATTCTGCAGTACCCGATGATCCTCACTGCGAGAACAACTGCGAGGTAATTTATCCCATCACACCTTTACGGACTAATCTTTATAGATACATGTTGGTTATGTTTTACCTTTGAGAACACGATCGAGGTAAACCTCCAGAATCGATACTTTCATGACAAGAGAAGAACGACAACGAGTATCCAATAGCAAATTATGTATCTCTTTCAGGTTATCGAGAACCTATCGGGGCATTTGCCTGAACACTTTCTCGCCGTGTCGATTAGAGTAGCATTGAAGAAGCCTTATACGATCCAAAATGGACTCGAAGCTATAAAAGAGGAATTTGAGGCACTACGTGAGAAGAATAACACATGGGTGTTAAGCGAGTTGCCTCGAGGAGGAAGATGGTAGGGTGTGATGGATTTTCTCCATTAAGTATAAAGCGAGATGGGTTAGTTGATCGTTACAAGGCGAGGCTTGTAGCAAAAGGATATACACGAGAAACGTGGGATAGATTATCAAAGAAACCTTCTCACCATGGCTAAACTAAAAGCTGTGAGAGTTTTGTTATCTCTTGCGACAAATTTAGATTGGCCATTGCACCAACTTGACGTGAAGAATGCCTTCCTTCGCTGGCGACCTTGAAGAAGAGATTTACATGGATATCCGCAGGATATCTTTTGTTACATCGAGAAAAAAAAAGCGCATGTAAATTACAACGAGCATTGTATGGACTAAAACAATCACCTCGAGCGTGGTTTGGTAGGTTGAGTTCGGCAATGAAGAAATATGGGTTCTAGCAACTCGATCATACTCTTTTCCTAAAACATAGATTAGGGAAGATATGACCACTTATAGTCTATGTAGACGACATGATCATTACGAGGGGATGATAAAGAAGAAATCTCTAAGCTTGAGAACAATTTGTCAAATGAGTTTGAAATGAAGAACTTAGGAGGGCTCAAAATACTTCTTAGGTATTGAGGTAACAAGATCAAAACAAGGCATATGTCTTTCCCAAAGGAAATATACTGCGGACTACTAGCGGAGGCGGGACTACTAGATTGTAAACTGTCGATATTCCAATGGTTCAAAATCATAAACTCGGAGAATATGTGGACCAAGTACCGGCGGATAAACGAAGATATCAACGGTTAGTAGGTAAACTCATATATTTATCTCATACTCGACACGATGTGCTTATCTTTGTGAGTGTCGTGAGTCGGTTTATGCCTTTGCCCAGTGAAGACCATATGGATGCGATCGTCGCGAATACTTAGATTACTTAAAATCCTCCTGGGAAAGGACTTATGTTTTCAAAGAATGGTCGGTTGGAAGTCCTTGGATATCTGATTCGGTGGGCGAGGGGAATATGAAGGGATGGGAAATCTCTGCGGGTACTTTACTTTCGTGGGAGGCAATCTTGTCACGTGGAGAAAGCGAAAGAAGCGAAATGTAGTTGCCTTATCGATCTTTGGTGAATTTCGAGGAATGGTCGAGGAATATGTGAGCTCGCTTTGGTTGAAAAAACTTCTAGCGAGATTGGTGTTGCTCACAACTGCGAAATGAACTTATTTTGTGATAACAAAGCGGCGTTGCCATATCTCACAATCCGGTTCAACATGATCGCACGAAGCACGTTGGAAGTGGATCGGAACTTCATCAAACGGAATCTTGAAGAAAAGATTATTAAGCTTCCATTTGTTAAGTCGAGAAGATCAATTGGGCGATATACTTTCATGAAAATCACGTAATGCTGCCGAGGAACCTGTTCACTCAACGACAAGTTAGGCGTAAGAGACATATATGCGCCAACTTGAGAGGAGTGTTGGTGTGTGCTAAAACGATAATGGAGCGAAAATCTTCGATGGAGTAAAACGTGGGCGGACAATGATATTAGTGGAAGTAATAAAGCACTTGGATGTCACCAGGTTTTATGGATATTATTTAATTTTCGTTTCATATACATTGTAAACTCTTGTAAAAATGGAAACGAGAAATATCTTTGAAATATCGATAATTATCAGAGAAATACAATTTTGACAAAAAATAGTTAGTATACTTAAATCTTTTTTATTTACAATTATGGATCTTAGACTTAATAATTCTTGGGGCCAATAATCACAAACCTCCCCATGATTTTTCTTTATATCACAATGGTCCGAAACTTTCTGTTTTCTATCAAGCATGTGCCCAAGATTTATGCTAAATATATGACAACCGTATTCCAATTATTAGAAAAGAGAAAGATTAAAGAAAAATGGCATAATATAAGAAACTGAAATAAAATGCATTTAGAAATAATAAAAGTAATTAATTAACAAGACAAAAACATAACCATTTGATAAATTCAGTAATTTTATCACAATCCAAAAAAACACACACAAACTCTAACTCAAAGAAACAAATCCTTTTTTTTTTAACTCATTTATTTTATTTTTAATAATTTTTAGTATTTTTATATTTTTTACATTTTGTTTAATTCTTTTTATTTTTAATTTAAAAAAGATACAATTATGATATTAGCTAATGCTGGAATGGGGTTTGTTGATATTAATTTAAAAGTTGAGATTTATTTGATATAAAGAAAAATCCTAAGGAGGTTCCCTAAATTTTTCCACAACCCTGAGAGTTTTCAAAAAACAATAAGAAAAGAAACCATGTATTCACATTTTCGAATTCATATGCTTGCTATAAATTGTTTGTAAAATTTTAAAAAATATTTCTTTAAATTTATAAGATTTAATTAAACGATATTTAATATTAAATCAAATTAAATTATAATAATTTAATTATAATGCTAGTAAGTAACTAAAGTAATATGGTTCAATAACAATATAATACATAGTAATATTTATTTTGAAATTTGTGGTTATTTTTTGGTTAAGCTAAACATGTTATGGGTAAATAGTACATTAGTATCTGACAAAAAAAAAATACATAGTACATTAGTAACCTATACGATCTTTATGACATTACAATATTACAAAGGCATCAGGCATTGTAGAAAACAAGAAGAAAACAGCAAATAGAAAAAGACAGGAGGCAAAGAGCAAAATACAAAAAAGAGGAGAGAAGGGAGTCGTATTTATTCTTTTTTCTTTCTAACATTTTGGAAGTTGGGTGTGATCTAAAATTCTGCAAGTCTATATCTTTTACTCTGAGCTAAGAACTCTGCTTTCTACTCTTACTCCTTATTGTACCTGTGGAATCTCTTTCTCTGTCTGATTAAAAAAAAGGAAAGGAAAAAGAACATAGAGAATCAGAGATAAGGAGAGAAAGATCATAACACACTCCGGATTTGGAAAGAGCTGGAGGATTTGAGCTTTAGTGTTGGTATTTTGTAGATCAGGGTACGTTCTAAGTTCTTTTTCATTTCATCGAACATTTATCTCGTCTTTTAAAGCTTCAAACTTCGGATTTGGATCTTTTTGCTCTTCTTCTTCGCTATCTCTTTTATGTTTATCTTTTTCTTCGTGTTATTTATGTAATTCTGATGTGTTTTCGTCTTGTTAATGTTTTTCTAACACGTCTCATATAGAAGCAGATATGCTCCCAAAGAATTGTCCTCAGAATTAAGTGTTGCTTGTTGCTTGTTTTTTTTTTTTTTGCATTTATCTGAACCCTATTACTTGCTTATTACAATTCAATTAATTGCTTTATTTGCTTGATTAGATTAGATATACCAATGATTTGGAAATGGGGAAGAGATTCCCCAATTGACTATATCGATTTCACCAATTACTTTTTTTTTAGGTCTCTATAGGTAAATAGATTATAATCTGCATCATTTCCCTTCCTAATTGTTTTGTTCGTATGGTAGGAGGGAAATGAGGGAAAAAGACATAACATTCATCGGCCATAAGTAGTGTCTTGCCTATAGTTTGACCTATACTTTTTTTATATATTTTAGGGGAAGGGGATTGATGGGATTTGTACTAACTCAACGAATTGAGCTATAGATGATTCCAAAAAGGTTATATTGTAGTTTGGTTTATACTTGTGCAGCATAAATGTCTAGCACAGCTGATCTTTATGCCTGTAATTCAATAGCTTCACAGTGATTTGTGCTTTTACTCTGACCAAAAATTATGGGGCCGTATGAGTAACTCATAGCCATGCCAGAATTTGTATACAAGTTTGTGTTGACCTTCCATTTCCTTATGAGATTGTAATTTGTGCTTGTAGGTTTAACATCTAGTTGATTCAGGCATCCCGTCTTCAAGAAAATGATCAAATTATTTTCCTTTTTTCCCTGTCCATAAGATGTTTAATTGCTGTTGTCCATAATGACTGCCTTTTCATTTAAGAGGATGCAATTTTGTGAAATGAAAGTGTCAAGAGATATGATTGGATCATCGGACATACTAATCTAGAATAACTTAGCTAGCAAAGGAAAGTTACTGTTAAATTTAATTTAAATTTTTTTTTGGCGCTAAACAGTTGATGTTAAATTGTTACATGATATTTTAATGCCAGCACCATATTGTCTCATTCGTACCACCAACCGGCATCTGTATCCTTCCTGCTTTTTTCATTTGTTGTCAATGGATTGTTTGATTTATTCACGAGAAGTTTAAGGAAACTTTGGTTGAGGTCAACATGGGAATTTCCATAAATGTCCTACTTAAAATTTTCATGCTTCAATGTTTAGATGATACAATAAGAGATGAAGCTAGCGGGTTAAAATCTTCTACCAAGTTAGATGCCAACAAGGGCTAGGGACTTTGTCTGATACATTCATGATATCCGAAGGCTCCCTGCATAAATATCTTCAAAATTGGCCTTCTATGTTTTTTGCTAAAAATTTGGTCTCTTTATACTATTGAGTATATGCCTTTTGGTTGAGTTTTATGTTTTTTGGTTCTTAGAAAAATGACAAATGTATCAACCAAAGGGTGTTCCTAGTTCAAACCTTGCTCATAGCAACTCTTTTGCACATGGTCAACATTTTGACAGCACTGCAAACAATATGGATTCCACCAATGGAGGAAACACACTGAATAACGCAAGTCTTGCCTCAAAACAAAGGTTGCGTTGGACAAATGAGCTCCATGAACACTTTGTCGATGCCGTTGCACAGCTTGGTGGGCCAGATCGTGAGTCATTTTGATATTTTCTCCTTCCTTTTCTTAATTGTTTTAACTTCTGATTCCTACATTGTGACATTATTTTAAAATCAATGGTCTTCATAAACCAAAGCTTTGCTTGTATGTAGCTGTGATCACCTGGATGTTGTGTTTACTACTTTTCTCGAGGACTCTGCAAGTTTTTTTCTTTCCTTTTTTATAAACTTAATGCTCCATGCTGTAAGCCCAACCATAGAATGTGAAAGGGAATAGAAAACTTTACCTGGTTAATGAAGAATTGGGAAAATGTTCATGAGATTTTTTTTAAAAAAAAAAGATAATGTACAAAGTAATCATCCTGAGGTCACAACTCACAAAACTATCATGGATATGTAGTTCTGTTTAAAGATTGATTTAGCTTAATTAGCCATTATACCTTTTGCATTTCGGTGAAGCTGGAGGACTGTTAGTTAATTTGTTTAAGAGCTGCTGAGAAATATATTGGAAAAATAAGAAAAATAACACTTTTAAAATTTGAACCATAAACATAGTACCCTTTACGTCCAACTCATATATTTTTACTATTAAAAAAAAGTTAAATCCATCATCTCATATAGAGTGTCGTTCAATTAGACGTCGTTCAAGTTGAATTACGGCCATTTAAATCCGTCTAATATCATTGGTGTGATGTTTTTATTATTATAAGTTTTAAGGATACTAGTTTATGTAATTTCCCAATTATATTTTAGTTGCAATCCATTAATGTCTTTGTAGGTTCTATGTGAAAAGATTGCAATTTCATTTATTTCACTTTATTTTATATTATATTTTCCCAGGTGCTACACCCAAGGGCGTTCTCAGGGTGATGGGTGTACAAGGTTTAACTATTTATCACGTCAAAAGCCACTTGCAGGTACCAATCGACTACTCAGTGAATGGTTCTGTTCTTAATTTCGTGTCTCGTGTTGCTATTTATTGTTTTGAGATATCTAACCCTACTTTATGCATCCAGAAATATCGACTTGCAAAATACCTACCCGATTCCTCACTTGATGGTAGGTTAAAGTAATATTTGCCATTAATTTTTAATGAATTTTGCAATTGCAACTGTGGTAACTATTAATGCCTATTATGTTGAGAACTGTTAGTTCTGTTTCTCTATATTGATTGTGTAGTAACGATATAATTCTTATCACTGTCTTGATTTTCTGTATATCTTAATGCAAGGGAAAAAAACTGACAAGAATGAAGCAGGGGATGCACTTTCCAACCTGGATGGTTCACGGTAAGTAGAGCTACTGTTATTTATTATTATTATTTTAATCCTATTTTTTCACAATTGCAAACTAACAAAGTCAGTTCCATCTGTAAATGATGACTAAGATTATCATTGTAAATATGTGTGGTTCCTACTAATTATTGGTTGATAAAGTCCGAGGACAGACATAAGTGAACAATTCATGTATAGTGAATGGAAATCCAGTTATCAGTTGGCTGATTAATATAGGAAGTATATGCTTCTTTTTGCAGTGGAATGCAAATAACAGAAGCACTGAAGCTGCAGATGGAGGTGCAGAAGCGATTGCATGAACAATTAGAGGCATGTTTTCTCCTATCTATTTATCATCTAATTAGTAGAGTCTAATATTTCACATTCTTGGTGACCATTTTTATTGTCTCCTTAAAGACTAAACTATTTAAACCGAGGGAGTCCTCGTTGTAGGTTATTCATTTATATTTAAGCTTTTGTATCTGTATATGTGGCTGATTAAATTAGAGATCTGATCTTTCTGAAAAGAATTCAAATAGCTGCCACATCTTTTATTTAATAGTTTTAAATTGGTAAATATATTAAACCCAGGAAAGAGAAAGAATGGAGAAGACTCCTTTTTGTATGAATGGTTCCGTACTGTAGTATTGTATATGGCACATCATCTGTCTAGATGACCCTAGGTCATGAAATCTTATTGTTAAGATCTCATATCATACAACAGGTACAGAGACAGCTGCAGTTACGTATAGAAGCTCAAGGAAAGTATTTAAAGAAAATTATAGAAGAGCAACAACGGCTTAGTGGAGTTCTTTCAGAAGCACCAGGCTCTGGGAGCTCTGGCCTAGCATCTGGTGATCGCCCAGAATCTGATAACAAGACTGACCCAGCAACCCCTCCCCCAACCTCAGAGTCTCCACGTCAAGACAAAACTGCCAAGGAACTTGCCCCAGCAAAGAGTCATTCAATTGATGAATCGTTCTCATCTCATCATGAACCGTTGACTCCAGATTCTGGTTGCCATATTGGCCCCCCAACAGAGAGCCCGAAAGGTGAAAGGTCACTTAATAATCAAAGAGTGTGCTTGGGTTCTGAAATGGTACTTACTCACCCGATCCTGGAGTCTAGTTTAAACTCTTCATACCAGCAACCAAACTTTTTTCTCACCAGAGATCAGCAGTATGAATCATCTTTGGGAATTATAGTTGGTAATGATAATCAACTCAAAAAGGTAACGGGCAGTAACCTGTAGTTCAGTGTTCAAGCAGCAACTGCTCATAGGACTATTTTAGCTTTCCATGTATGAGTTGATACCTCTCTAGTTAGATTAAAGGATGCCGTCAAGATAACTAGGTGAAAGTTCATAAAGAGAATCACCCTTCAATTAATGGAGGTAATTATCATGAAATGGGTCGAGTTACAATTGTCTGATAATGATTTTTCCTTACTGTTATCCTTGTATCCAAATGATGTTTAGAGATGAATGATGAACGTATCCTCCTAGAAGCATTTTCAAGTACATTGAGTTATTGTGAATGTTAGAAACCTAGAATCTTCGGTCCATTGATATTCTTGGATAATATCTTTTATTATGATCAAATGTTTGTTAAGGCCTCGCAGCAAACAAGGTTTCAGTTATAAACCTAGTCTTATAAAAAACTTAACCATAGGATTAAGGTATGAGAACTGCTATGTACGTTAAATTTTTAGCAAATCTTTTGCAGGCAGTTGCTTGGGATTTGGTACTTGAGTAGCCTCCAATTTAATATTTCAAACAATTTTTGGATCCATGTTTGGAGAGCTGTGTCTAAGCGCGTTGAAACTAGTGAATGGCATGTTCTGCACAATGTGGTCAACTGCCTAATAGTGCAATGAGACATTATAGTACAAAATGAGATTAAATGTTACTGAAATTCATGAAAAAATGTATTAATTTTTAAAACTTATCTTATCATATAATTTTTAATGAAATAAAATGATAATAAAAAAACTCTAATTAGAATATCTCGTTTGTTCTTAATGAGTACAAATAATATTAAAAAATATGATAAATAATAATTTATAATGTAAGTTACGTAAGAAAAAATGACACAACATATACTTAATATTAGACTTACTAAGACTCCAACCTAAATGAGATTAAAGATGACATAATATTTAAATGAAATAAGACAAATGAATTCATTAAAGACACTAATAAGATATGAAATGAAACCGATACTTTACATCTATACACTAAAGTGTCATGGGTTTGATTTAGCTTGCCTGTGTATAACCACTTATTTTTAAAAGAAATATTGGCCAGCAGAATGTGATCAACAAAACTATATATTGCATGTGCTTATCTAGTTATCGGCATCATTGCTATTTTCTACATAATCACAGCAGTAACAATCAACTCCGTCATTCCCCGCCTTATGCAAAAAGTACCAGTGATGCATCTTCCCCCAACATCCACAACTACAGCCACGTTAATTATTTTACATTATCTGCAGAACAAATTGATTTCTGGAGATTGAGGACATCATCAATTCATAAAATTCCACGTGACATAAAATCACCATGCAGTAGAACGCAATGAAAATAATTTATATAACATAGACAATCAAGAAAAACAATGTTTTTGATGGTTTACTCGCTTAAGAAAGCAAAGGCGTAGGCGTTTACTAAGGGCCTCCAGCTTCTCAATTTTTTCTCTTTTAGGGTTCATTTCAGCAGTTGGCGCTTTCTTCTTCTGCCTCTTTTCCTCTAGCTTTTTTATTTTTAGTTTCATGTTCCGTAGAGGTGTTGCAAACACCTTAACAGTGTTCTACAATACCCAAAAGAAAAACACTGAAATAATCAACATGAGGGCTTAAACATACATATAGAGGAGAAGGATCTAATTCTATAATGCAGATGTACAAAAGTGCAGATAGAAATTTGACAATATTATGCCTATAATTGCCACAGGCTGTTTCTTCTAAACACTAATATTCTCTGTCTCCCTCTACTAATGTGGGTGTGAATTAAGTGCACCTACCAGTTCAGGGATATTTACATGAATAGTCAGAAAAATATCAACAATGGATGGTTTTAAAAACTTGGGTGAGACTTATGGCTCAATGGCATGTAGCCTATTTGGGCACGTGGAAGGTCTAGAGTTCGAGTCCTAGTTATGGGTGTATGAATGGTATAGTTATTTCCAAAAAAAAAAAGGCATTGGGTGAGACTTCCTCTCTTTCGACCAAAAAAAAAAGGACCAGTCCATAAATTGAAAGTTAAAAGTATGTCCTTTCATTGGTCAGCTAGACAAAAACAAAAGCCTTTTGCTCTTCCTACCAAAAGGGGTCAAATTTTACAACTTTTAAGCTTAGATAATGAAACTTATTCAGGAGAGTGAAGAATACATGGAGAGAGGGAGAGACCCGATGACTGTTGTTTGCAGCAGAACAATCTGCAGAAGATTCTTCATCACTGCCTCCAAGAGAAGAGCACCTTCCCCAACTCTCTTTGTTTGAGCTGTATATGAACAACATTCTTCATTTTGGTCGTTTTGCCCATCCTGAATGTAGGAAATCAACCTAAGAGTATGGTCAGTTTCCTGATTTTTAGGGTGGAACCAACCCCTGATTTCTGGATGTTAGTTTTCTGAAATTTTAGGTTGATTTGTAGCTGTATATTAATGACTTCCAGCAGTGTATATTAGGCATAACAAATGTATATATAAAGGGATCTGATATTAAGAAATAAATGAAGTAATTTTTCTGTAAAATAAAACAGCTTCATGATATCAGAGCCTTAGGCTCATAAACTGCTGCTCTTAGCCTCTTGTTCAACTAGTTCTATAAGTTCACCTAGTATGATGTCAAATACTCAGGCAAGGAATGTACCTTTTCAGTTTCCAACTCAAATTTCAACTTTTGGGTATGAGAGCTATGAAAAAACTGAAAGTTTAAATGTACTTAGTACACTGGAAGATGACATGGATGAAGAGGTTCCAGAGACAAGTAACAGAACTGAATTCAATATGGGAAATTCAGGCAGCTTTGGGCTTGGATCCATTCTTGATCCTGCTCCTAAACATAATCCTTTTGGTGGTCTATTTAACAGTGCAGCTATTAATGTTTCTGCTTCTCCTTTTGACAGTACCAGTCCTCAAGGAGAGCTATTTCGGCCTGCATCTTTTCAGTTCCAGTCTCTCCAACCATCAGTACAAACTCAGCCTTCAAATTCAAGTGCATTTTCTGGTAATCCTATCCCATTCACTAAGGAACAGTTAGAACTTCTCCAACAACTTATACAAAAGGCAAATATCAACACCACATTTAGTAGCAGCAGGAATAACTCCACACATATTTCCAGTAATTCAACAAAGCATGCTGAAAAATTTCCCTCCTCATCTTGGATAGTAGACTCAGGTGCCTCCAATCACATGACAAGTGATCAATCACTTTTCACAACCTATTCACCTTGCAACAGACTTCAAACAGTGTGTGTCGCCAATGGTACTCGCACCACAGTAGTCGGAACAGGGACTATTTGTCTCTCAAACAACCTCATTCTCAAATCTGTGTTATTTGTGCCTGAATTTTGCTGCAATCTCATATCAATTAGTAAATTAAATCATGATCTCTATGTTCTTGATATCAACACTCTTTCAAACCATTTTGTTAGTCATCAATGTCAATGGAGTCATAATCTTAAGTCTCATAGTCATACTAAGAAGGAAAGTGAAATCATGATGTGACATTTTCGTCTAGGTCATCCAAATTTTTCGTATTTGAAACGTTTGTTTCCATCCTTATTCATCAATAAAAATCCCAATTTATTTCATTGTGAAGTTTATCAGTTGGTAATACATACTCGAAACACTTTTTCACCACGTATGCACAAACCAAGTCATCCTTTTTCCCTCATTCACGGTGACATTTAGGGACCATGTCGCGTTCACAATATTACTGGTGCTCGATGGTTCTTACTGTTAGTTGATGATTATACTCGATTATGTTGGACATTTCTTATGAAAGACAAATCTGAAACCAAGCACATATTTCCACTTTTTCATGCCATGATCCAAACTAAGTTCAATGCCAATATTCAAATCCTAAAAACTGATAATGCTAAGGATTTATTTAATTCCAATCTTAGTGGATATCTCAAATCACATGGTATTGTCCAACAAAGCTCCTGCGTTGACACACCACAACAAAACGGTGTAACCGAATGCAAAAACCGTCATATACTTGAGGTTGCCCAAACTTTACTTTTTCAAACCAATGTTCCTAAAAAATTTTGGGGTGAAGCCATTCTTACTGCAACACACTTGATCAACCGAATGCCTTCTCGAGTTCTCAACTTTCATTCACCTTTACAAGTGCTTCAGAGTCAATATTCTACCTCACAACTCGTGTCACCAATTCCTTTCAAGGTTTTTGGTTGCACTGTTTTTGTCCATATTCATTCACAATATCGTGGCAAACTTGATGCCCGTGCCATTAAATGCATCTTTGTTGGTTACTCAGCCAATCAAAAAGACTACAAATGTTTCTCTCCCATCACTCGTAAGTTTTACCATTCCATGGACGTTACTTTCTTCGAAGAAACTCCGTTCTATTCTAATTCTGCAATTCAAGGAGAGAATCACACTAATGAATTGCAGAATTGGGATTGGTCATCACTCATTGAACCGAATTTATCATCTCATTTACCCTCCACAACCTTGTCCTCTTCCAACCTGATACCCATTCCAGATTCTCCTTCAAAAACCAAACCTGATCAATCTCCCATTGTCTATCCTAAACATCTTCTCCTTCCTAATGATGCCATAAAAGTTTATGAAAGAAAGAGAATTCCTGACTTGCCCACACGAAATCAGCAAAGCCAAAAAACTCTCCAGAGCCAGACTGAATCTGAAAGATTACAAGATGAAGCAGAATCTAATCCAAAACTTGGTTCTGATCCTGAGGTAGATCTTCCTATTGCACAAAGAAAAGGCGTTTGATCATGCACTCAACATCCTCTACAAAGTTACATTTGTTACGCAAATTTGTCCCCAAAATTTCAAGCATTTGTGACATCCCTAGACAACATCAAGATTCCTAATTCTGTCAATGAGGCTCTAAAAGTTCTTGAATGGCACAAGGCAACCTTAGAAGGCAGATGGAAATATCGATAGATATAAAGCTCGACTAGTGGCTAAAGGGTTCACCCAATCATATGGAATTGATTATCAAGAGACTTTTGCTCCTGTAGCAAAACTTAACATAGTTCGTGTCTTGCTGTCTATTGCAGTTAATGAGGATTGGCCACTGCTTCAACTCGATGTCAAGAACGCATTCTTAAATGGAGATTTGATCGAAGAAGTTTACATGGATGTGCCTCCTGGCTTTGAGACTAAAGATACACAAGGAAAGGTATGCAAGTTGAGAAAGGCACTATATGGACTTAAACAGTCACCTAGAGCATGGTTCGAAAAATTCACCAAGGTCCTCAAACAGGATGGATACTCTCAGACACATGCAGACCACACTTTATTTGTCAAACACTTTGCAGATGGGAGAATCACAACTTTGATTGTATATGTTGATATAGTTCTTATAGGAAATCATGTAGGAGAAATAAAGAGACTTAAGATGCTATTATCAAAGGAATTCGAGATTAAAGACTTGAGACATTTGAAATATTTCTTAAGGAGGTAGAACATAGTACCAAAGGAATCTCAGTTTCTCAACGCAAATGTGTTCTAGATCTCTTGCGTGAGACTGGCATGAGTGGGTGTAAGCCTGTTGAAACACCCATGGACCCTAACACCAAAATAATGCCTCGAACTGATGAATTGGCAACTGACAAAGGACAATATCAACGTTTGGTAGGTAAGTTAATTTATTTGACCTATACACGTCCAAATATAAGTTTTTCAGTTAGTGTTGTTAGTCAGTTTCTTGACAACCCATCAGTAGATCACTTGGAGACAGTAAACCGTATTCTAAGATACTTGAAGAAGGATCCTAGAAAGGGGCTCATGTTTAAGAAAACAATTAATAGAAGATTGGAAATTTATACTGACGCTGATTGGGCTAGATATTGCTCATTTATTTGGGAAAATTTGGTGACATGGCATAGCAAAAAGTAAGTAGTGGTAGCACGTAGCAGTGCCGAGGCTGAGTTACGTGCATTGGTTTTGGGCATCTGTGAAGGAATTTAACTAAAACGACTACTATACGAACTCAAGGTTAAACATTCAGAATATATTAGAATCATGTGTGACAACCAGTCAGCAATTGTAATTGCCAAAAATCCAGTCCACCATGATCGAACTAAACATGTGGAAATTGATAGACACTTCATCAGTGAGAAAATTGAAGGCAAGATGATCTCCCTCAACTATGTTCCATCTAGGCAACAAGTAGCAGATATCTTAACCAAAGCATTGTTTCGACCTAATTTCACAGAGTTAAATGTAGCACTTGGTTTGGAAAACATATATCGCTTAGCTTGAGGGAGAGTGTAGGAAATCAACCTAGGAGTATGATCAGTTTCCTGATTTCCAAGGTGGAACCAACCCCTGATTTTAGGAGTCCAGTTTCCTGATTTCTAGGGTGGAACCAACCCTTGTTTTCTAGATGTTAGTTTCCTGAATTTTTAGGTTGATTTACATCTATAAATTAATGACTTCCAGCAGTATATTAGGCACAACAAATGTATATATAAAAAGATATGATATTAAGAAATAAATGAAGTAATTTTTCTGTAAAATAAAAACTTCTTCATTGAAAAATTACATTAAATAATTAGCCCCTGCATAAGATTGAGTTGTGTGTCCTAGTATATTGAGGTAAATTTAAAAGCTGGTTAGCTTAACTTGGGTTAAACTTCTCAATAAAAAAAACCTAAATCTCTCTTTCAGTAAGGTTATGGATTTACACACATTGATGTAGAATAAACCATCATTAAAAACTAGGGATGAGCAAAATATTCGATTAATCCAAAAAATCCAATCAAATCCGAAAAAATTGAGTGATTTCAATCCGAAGTCGGATCGGATTTTATCAATCCGCTCAGATTCGAATTCGGATTAAAAATATTAAAATCCGTATAATCCAATCCGATCCGATACATTTAATATATTATTTAATATATATATATATATAATAATATAATAATAATTAATAATATATTATATTATTAATAAATTATAATTAAACCTAATATATAAAACTGAAATATCAGCGCCGAGAGGCTCGTATCGAAAACCCTAATCTCAGCCCAGGCCATATCTCTCTGTCTCTCATACTCGACAGAGTGATTCCATCTCCACGGCCTTCACGTTTTCGATCGCTGCTCTTTCCTTCCCCCGTCACTGCTCTCTCCTTCCCCTGTCGTTGTTCGGCCGTTCCAGTCGCTGTTCGCCTGTTCCCGTTGCTGTTATTCAACGAAAGGTTAGATTTGTTTGAACTTTTTCTTTTTCTGAATTTTTATTTCTATTGTTAGGCTTAGGATCTCTTTGTTACCTCTATTGTATGTATAGTTAGCATAGATAAATGCTCAGTTCCAGCAATTCATTCTATTTTGTTGTATTGTATGATGGAGAGAAAAGGTTCTTATTTCCAATTTGTGCTTCCATACATAATTAGATTTTTCCGAAGCAGATTGTTTGGGAGCCCTTCAAAAGTCTGTTGAAATTGCTAAGCCCTAAAATTAATTAGTTTCCTAATTCTGCTGGTGTAATTATTCATGTAATATTTGCTTATTAATACTCTCAAAATTAATTGAACTTTTCTTCTTTTTAACCTTTTGTTATTTTTGCAAATAGATCATTTGATTTGTGTGTCTATTTTTATGTCAAGATTTAATCTAACAAACCAATGTTTATTTGAAGTCCATGTAACAGCCTTAACTTCTTGATAGTTAGAATATATAGCTCAAAAGATCAAGCATCGGGTTATATAATTTTAGGACAAATATTACAGAAACTGTATGAAAATACAGTACATTAAATAAAAAGAAAAGAAAAGAAAGTATACATGTATATGATGAAATTCTTTTTGAAATAAGCTTCATCTTTCCTCTTTTATACTTCTAAAAAATTTACATGACCAAGTTGTCGAAGTAAAGTTCATCGTTTCTAATAAACTTCCTGCATAAAATATACTAATCTGACAAGTCTTACAGCCCCATATACCCAGTACAGGGTAAGGTCAGGCACGTTTAAGAATTGTCTTCTTATTTCAAATTTGTCCTTCCATACATAATTAGATTTTTTCTGAAGCAGATTGTTTGGGATTAAATGTCTCCAAAACTATTTGGTCTACTTTTGCTGCTGAAACCTTGCAAAAAGCACATGTAAGAAAAAAGTGTATTTAAAACAAACAAGAAATAAAAATTGTTTGAAGTGCTTTTAGTGCCATAAAGCACATTTAGCACAAACAGGTTTCTCTCATTTTCTTTCAATACTGTTTTTTACTGGAACCATTTATACCATAACCACAAGTGAACAGATCACGTTTTTACAGGAAAGCCGCCTATAATTTTCTTGTTACAATATAGAACCTGATCCATAGAAAGATTCAAGTTGATCATTTTTGTGCAGTTTGCCTTTCTATCGTACAAAACATATGTTGAGAATGTTCGAAAGGGTGTCATACTTCACAAATAGCTTCTTTAAAACAGCCAACTTGTTGACAACCGGTTGTGGATTTTAGTCAATTTTGGTTTTATCTGTTAGTTGGACTTTGAATATATATAGATTTATTTGTTATCATATTAAGTGAAAATTAAAGTTTTTTATTTATTATTATGTTTATTAGTTTATTACTTATATATATTTTTAACTTTTTAATTTTTAATTTTTCATCATGTAGATTTTCTTGATGATATTGGTGACTTAAACATTAAATGATTATAAAAAAAAATTCGTGTTATTATTAATGTTTGGAGAGTGAAGTTAAATTATATAATTGATATTGAATTTTTTGGAGTTAAATTATTACTATGTATATTTGGAATTAAATTATGTAATTGATGTTGAATTTTTTCTTTTTAACTATTTTTAATCATATTGTCGCCTACTTTTTAATTTATATGAAAAATATTTTTATTTTAAATTTTTCTTTGATTTTATGTAATTTTTCATTTTATAGGTTGAAATTATATCGGATTTGGATTTAGATTTGTTTGGATTGGATTGGATTGAATATTTCATAATTTGTTTATTTATGTAATTTTTTTTATAGATTTAAATTAAAATTTTAACCCTATCCGATCCGATCAATCCGATCGGAGTCGGATTTGTTCGGATTGTCATTTATAACGGATCAGATTCGGATTGAATAATTCATAATTTGCTTCAGACCGGATTGGATTCGGATTGTCTTAAAACTATCGGTTTCGAACCGATGCTCAGCCCCAGTAAAAACTCTCTTTTGGATCACAAGTTACCAGTGGCCAAACCATGTGTTCTACTTTGACTTCTGACCCCAACATAATGACTGATCAAATAACTAAATCTGTATGGTACAATGGAATCACCTGAAAATCTGATGAGTCATGATTGCCAGGAGCATTGTCTTCATAAATCAAAGAATCCTGCAATTAAAAATAATATGATGTTCAACGTCAGAAAATGCAAAGAGCCACCAACCAACCCAAAAAAAGAAGGAAATAAAATTGTACTGCAAAGGAGGCCACTGGGCCAATTTCAGAAAGCAGTGCATCAACAGATTTTGGGGTTGCAATGATGGGAGGTGCAGAAGATGAACTTGCAGAATCACTACTGGCAGAGCAAATGCTGGTGATAATCTCATATAACAAGCTCTGTAAACGAAGAGAGCACCAGTTTAATTTGTTTTTCCCTCTCCCTATGGTAACCAAGCAAGTCATAACCAGATCATCATAGGCTAGAAGAGTAGACAATATAGAAATTTCAGAATGACATGAGCTGTAGCAGATTGTCAAGTAACAACCAAATATAAATAAGATTGACAATGAGTCATCGCACATAACATGAAAACAAGATACAACCGCATCAGGATTGAGAACAATGATAAGCTAGGTCATTATTAAGTTATTCTTTTTGAGCTAATTTCATCATTGAATTATCACTTTAAGCATGATTCTCAGCAGCCTATTATATTTGACACAGAGAAGATTTTGTCATCCAAGTACACGAGACTTGAGATACAAGTAGTGATATGATTTCTTTGGGCTTTATAAGTACCCGTGCATTTGTCCAAGTATATTGTGTGCACATATACAATGCACAACTGAGAGATTCTAATACTTCCCAACTCTCTTTTTAGCTCATTAAGTGATTCTCTTGGTTTCAAACATTAAGATCAACTACCCTACAGCTTCTTGACAGGCAATAAGAAGATAACAATTATCACGAACTGAACTATGAAGAATAAAGGTTAGAAGCTTTTCAATCGGAGCATAAAATGAAAACGAAACAATACCTCATCCATACCAGCACCAATCTTCAAATCCCCCAAATCATAATATTTCTCAAGCTTGCATGAAGGTGCTGGCAGAATTTGTGGAGGGTGAAGAACATAGTTGAAGAAAATGGATACTGAATCGTAATAAAATTGTGGTCGAGAGGAATTGTGATCGCCATCAAAGTATAGAATATTTTTATCCCCCTGCAAAAAGTAAGAAGGTTAAGGGTTTCCATATTTTCCATCCAAGGGAGATTTATTTCAGAAATGTAACTTATTGATCTTAGCAAAAAAAAAATGTAACTTGATTGACTTAATACCGCATAGGAGTTATAGATTCTGTCAGAATGATGTGGCTGGATGAATTTATCATCTTTACCATGTCCAAACAAAGCAGGTATACATGTCTTCAGTGCAACCTGCCCAGAAAACCACCAATGATAAATTAGGTATCTAGTTCATTGCATAAGAAGTTGAGTTACCATGAAATGATTCCCATGACTGATCTTTTCTTTTTATTTGGTGCGTGCGTATGTGACATATGCAAGCCTAAAAATCTCTTCAGATAGAAAAATGTGTTAATTTTATCTTCTTTATCAATATAAACAAACCTGTAAGCAATTCAGATCCATGATATCAAACTTTGCCTTCTTTGCAATTACTCGGCGCATATATTGCACAGCCATCTTAACCTGATTGCGGAAGACAGTGAGAATATGTAATGGAATCAAGAAAAATATAATTCAAAGTAATGACAACTGACAAGAAATGTATAAGCTTAAGAACTATTTTTTTCTTAGAAACAAAACTGGTGCTACCAATCTAGTTAGTGAATTAACTGACCGAAAAAAAAAATCTAGTCAATCAATTAATATGAATTACCAAGAACAGAAAAATGAAAATAAATTAAACAGACACCAGACTTATCCATTGAAACATTTGAAGTTCTGAACGCTTCATGAAAGATAGTGTATTACATGGATAACAATATTATTCACAAATTTGAGTCACCCACATTCTTTCTGCCCACCTAAGTCATATCTTCTCACACATATTCAGTAATGATGTCCTTCACTACATCCATTGGTACAATCTTTCAATGTCTATTTGGCCTCTTTTCTCCAGCTGTAACCCCAAATTCAAAGCATATGAAGTGGAAGCACTACTGTTCTATTACAATCTTCAACCTTCTCAAGCCGATGCAGTACTAGCCCAGGTAAATATCATGCCTCCTAAGATTTCAACTTTTAAATAAAGTTGATACACAATAAAGATGTAGAAGCTGGTGGATAGGCTCATCTAAATCATCAGCTAGCATTTTAGGATCTGCTAGAAGCCTAGAACTTATCTTTGTGAAAGATATTTTTTTATGGGGTCAAAACAAGCATGGTAGCAATCTTTAAAGCTCAATAGGCAGTACATCTTACTCAAGAGCCTAAGACCAAGGGAGTTTTGGTGTGCATTTGCTCTTTCAAAAGCAATAAAATCTACTTGCCATATAAGAAATTAACATGGAATGATGAAATAAATAAAAATATTAAATTCATATAGAGATTGTACATTTACAAGAAGAAAAGAAAAGGAATGCACGAATGTTGAAATCCCATTTATGAAGATAATTAAGTTACTTTAATATAATCAATCATGCAAAATGTCATCACAGGCACCCTCCATTTGCCTGATAAGAGTATGATGCACTACATATGCCTCCATAAAACAAAAAAAACAAAAAAACTGGCATATTATTATTATTATTTTATTTATTTATTTTGAAGGGGGGGAGGGGGGAGGGGGGGAGATCTTACTGTGAATTTAGGAAGACGGATCTTATAAACATCCACAAATTCCATCATTAAATCATACAAGTTTGAAAAGGCACTATCCAACACCATTCCAGCTATAGAAGGGTCTTCTGCTCCATAAAGAAGACTGCATTAGAAAATCTAGTAAAAATCTATGTGTACAAGCACTTAAAGAAAAAGGGGGGAAAACAATAAACCATTCAAAGTGACTTCCAGGAATCTTTGAGAAGAAAAATCAGCAATGAAACTCAGAAGTTAACTTATGGAACATTAAATTAGTACAAGATGTAAATACCAAGTGACTGCACCCATGGAACGTCCCCAGAGACCAATAAGTGATATTTGTTTATTACTTCTTAGATATTGCACCACAACTTTGAGATCATCTTTCTGACACATATGACAGAACAATTAAAAAGTTAACAAGGAGAAGAATCTAGTAATGATAAAATAATTGATAAACTGAAAGCAAACCTCATGCCAACCAAGGCTGACATATTCACCATCTGATAGGCCTGATCCCGAAAAATCAAGGGTGAAAACAGTAATATTGGATGGAAGAAGAATTACTGCAGGCTCATTTGCATCTGCTCTGCATCCACTGCATTGCCCATAAGAGCAAAGTAAATTCTAACTTACTTCGACACCCCAAAGAAAATCCATATATAGAAGACCAAAATTTGCATAAACTTATTGAAGTTCTATTTCAGTCAAAGGGAAGAAAAAAAGTGCAGAACTAAGAACAAGATACCTGTTCCCATGGCAGTATATTACACAAGGAAGAGGAGAATCCTCTGGGAATGGAGAAGGCAGATAATGATTACATTTTAAAGTGTGACCTCTATCATTCCTAAGCTGCAAATATTGAAAAATAAACAGTTTGGGGAGATCAGGGAATATTCATAAAAATGCACAGTATTTCAAGTAATTGAAGCCTTGAAGACAATAAAACAACAGCAGCATAATGGTAACTGATTTCCGTACTTGCCTCAATGTCTTGTCGTTTGCATGATCTGCCTCCAAGGGTAAACTCCTTTTCCCATAGATAATGATCTGGATTATAATTGGCCCTGTACACCCAAAGCAGTATATGCACGTAAAATAACAATAACAAGGTATTACCAGTCGAACAAAATGTGAAGAATAGCCACAAGATTAACCTTCAGAAAACTTAAACTGCCAATTTAATTTCAAAAAAACATTTAAATATCGTCCAACCCAATAGAGTTTTTGCCCAATTCAATTCACACAGCCTCCATTACAAGAAACAAAAAACAAAACTTTGAAAACAAAAAAAATCCAATTAACAAGTGGGAAAAGCCTGAATTGAAAGTGCTTTCATATGTTTGAAAATTTCTTTTAAGAGTAGTAAGATTTACTTTTAAGATAGGTGATTATGAATGCATTCTCCTGTCCTAAAATCATTATTAAAGTGTAATTCAAAACCAGTACTAATAATTTTATACCAAACCACTTTGTTTTCAATCCACTTCTAGACAAGCACATCCAAACAGTATAATTAGCCAGTGCAAATACACAAAAAAATCTGAGAAATCTGGGGATGTGTTCTTTTTCCAGTTAGTATGAGAATAACACTAGCACTATACATCATAAAGGCAAGGTAACTGTGGTAGGCGGATACACATTAACCATAATAGGTCATTCCTTCAAACCAGATTTGGACGCAAAAAGTGCATGTTAATCAAAATTTGGCCTGCAAACTCACATAAGCTATTCATTGTTCACTATCACTAGCATACCTTTCTTTTTTCTTTTTTCTTTTTTCTTTTTTTGGTTCTCTTTCTAAAAAAAATGAGCAATTCCCAAATAAATTTAAAAACCAAAAACAAAGGAGTTTACAAAATGAAAATACAAAGAAGTCAAAATGGGTACCTTGGAGGGCGAATGACAAGACTGATGAATTGCTCCATCATCTTGCTTTTGAACTCAGCCTCGTATCAATAACACCGCCACCAAAGCCTCTCATCAAACTTCAGTTCTCCACCACTTCGCATTTAACCTTCAGCTCGAGCCTCAAAAACCAAAGCTTTTTCTTATCCTCCAGAAGATAAATAAAACAAATTTGTGGGGTGGATAAAACACAAATTCCCAGATCCAATACCCTGAAAGACTCCCAGAAAGCTCTTCAGCTGGTGGTCCCCGCTTAAATATCTATTTCTCCAGAGTCCAGAAGGACGAAAGTGATGAAAAATGAAAATGCACGAATTGAAATTCCAGATCCCACTTCTTCCAAAAGTTCAACTTTAGAGCTTCCCCTTGTCCAACTTGACAGCCCAGATAAGTAGAATTGAAGTCAAAATCCATGTACTCGTGTCGTACGGTCGTAGCTAGGCAGATCAGAAAGCTACCGAACCACAAACGGCATGAAATGGTGTCTGATTTCTGGGCTTGTTTTTTTTCCAACGAATAATTAAAATCTTGGTTGCTTCCGAGTTCTGATCTCTGACTATCGCCTTACATTTCTGGGCTTTTTTGTTGGATATGTAAAGAAAATGGAAAAATTATTTATAAATTATAATTTTTGTGATGTAATATTATTAATTAAAAAAATAAATTTATATATAACTATGGATTTTGATTGAGAGGTTACAACTTTCTAATTAGTTTTTCTTTCCTTGGTCCGTAAATGTGAGTACCTATAGGGGTACACACTGTTAGAAATTGTTTGTAAGAATTAGGATCATGCAATTATGGCTTCTTCTTTTTTGTTTATATACTGGCATTGTAGCATTGTATAGTGATCTAGAGATATTAGAGGAAAGAATAATGGCCGAAAAAGATTTAAAATATGTAATGTTTTCTTCATTTTAAATCATATTGTTTCATCTCAATAATTGCATTATACTCGTAAGTTTTGCTTCCCTGTGTATTCTGAAAGATGTTAAAGGATCCTTGTCTCACATCGGTCAGGAGATTAACAGTAGTGTTGATTATAAATCTAAATAATCCTCTAACTCACAAGCTGGTTTTTGGATTCAAAGTTAAGCTCAAGTTTCTAACATGGTATCATAATAGGGCTTGGTCCGAGTTGATATATTTGGGAAGCTTATCCCGTGGCACGCAACTTTAAACCCACCACCGTCCATTGATGAACTGATGATTTGAAAGGGAGTGTTAAAAGACCATTGTCCCACATTGCACAAGAAATCGACAATAATACTGGTTATAAACCTAGGTAACCCTCTAACTCACAAGTTGACTTTTGGATTCAGAGTTAGGCCTAAATTTCAAACAATTTTAGATAGGCTTACAATACACATAGGATATTTGAATTCATCTATAGCATGTTAAAATATACTCATTATTTTTTACCTTGTTTCTTTATTTATGAATTAGCTTTTGGTGTTTTTGCTCCCACCATACCTCTTTGAGTCATTATGGTAAATATCTAGTAATTGTTGGAACAATCCTAAAGGACTATTTGTGGACTCTCAGAAAGGTAACTAACTTTTTGCTTATGCTGAGATTAATTATGTGACATGTTGTATGTAACTAAGTAGTTTCAAGGATGACAATGATAATTCAACTTTTTTTGTAGACTATAATGCCTCTCTATGGACATTTCAAATTTGGGATGCTTATAATTTGCAAAAATTTATTAAGCTCAGGAGTGACTATGGAGCCATTTGACCCATTTATTTTTCATTTGATGGGCAGTCCATGTCAATGACTGAGCCAGCTAACTTCGTGAATGTCAATTACCTAAAGAACGGATTTGAGACAGAGCAAGTGATTGATTTTTTTGGGATATTTTTGGTGTCTCCTTTAGTCTTGAAATAGTTATGCAATCAAAGTTGATATGCATATCTCACGTCGCTTAAGACGCTAATTGGTAAAGTATTTATAAAGGATGTACACTATTTAATAGTATTATACGTTTTGGGTTTACCTCTGAAGCAAAGTTGTGGAGGCCTATTGAGTTAGTGATTAATAGTTGTGGGCCTACTAAACTTATAGTTATGGTCTGAAGTGAACAATATTATATTGTAGAGTTGAGTCTTCCTGTATTAGATGGTATCAAAACCATAACCCAACTGGGTCACGTGGGCTTACGTCCTTATAAGGATGTCAGGTTCCTTAAGGGGTTGTATCACGCAATCAAAGTCGTTGTATATCCCACATTAGAAAGGTATTCATAAGATATGTGTCTTCCCTAATGATATGATGCATTTTGAATTTAACTCCAAATAAAAGCCATGAAAGCCTTCTGAACTGATGAGTCATAATTGTAGGCATGCTGAACTCACACATTCTATACATGCCTATGTTATATCAATGTTGTAATGCTTAGCTCAATAACCACTGTAACCTTTTGCTTTTGACTATATAGTTTTTGTTTGGAGAGAATTATAAAATACTATAGGGTTTAAAGAGAGATAAGAGAGAGTCATATCCACTTAATGGGTCACATAGGTCTATATATACAGGCATTATTACCTTTAGGTATTAACACCCTATTAAAACAACCACATGTAACTTATATAGACATAAAATCAACTCCACTGTCTCAAGACGGGATCATGCTTAGGTACCACTGTAATACATATCTTGTTGTCCCCTATCTAGGTTAAGTACCCCACTGTTAGGTACCTTGAGTCAAGTATACCATGCATCATGTGTGGCTCATATACCTCATGTCTTTAACTAGAAAAATTAGCTCATGTAGCTCTTTAGATAATATCATGGGATATCCCAGTCTGTGACACCTAAACATTAAGTCTCTCATTTTTTTTTATCTTGAAGTAAAATGAAGAAATTTCATTCCAGTCGGGGTATGTTACTTATAGTCCATAATACAACTTTTGGCAGGTGGAACCTTTTCGACTTCCCCAAGAGAATTCCTCAACTTCTTACAAGGGACAAAACTTTCGTATTCATTTTGAGTATAAACCTTTCTAATTCTACTATTATAACCCTTCTTCATCTGGGAAATCTAGCTCCATCATCTCTTATATTAAGAGCCCTAGCCATTTATATTGAACTCATTTTCATCAGATCCTTCTAAGTTAAAAATTTCATTTCAAAGAAATCTAGTCCTCGTGAGGAATTTTAGAGGGTTTTTAAGAAAATTTATTTTGTGCATTAGGAAATTCAGACCGTTTGATAAGAAAATCAGTTCGTTATTTTCAAGTACTTTGCTTTACCTTTTTTAATTTTATTGTTATTCTTTATGGCCTAGCAATCTAGTTCCCAACCAACTAGGGTTCCACTCAAGTCCATTCATATCTTAAGGATTGATGACATTCGAACTCTAGTTATTCGTAGATATAGCGCATGGTATAGAAAAATATGAGTAAGAGAGCCTGAAGTACAATACAGGGTATTGGCACTCTCTGTTTTCACCCTTGGTCTAATTGATAGGGTTCATGTATAAGGAACTATACAATTTTGGATAAAGGATTATGGACATTAGCTGAAGTAAGTCAAACATCCCGTTAGACCACCTCAAGCCATACTGAAAACCACAACCAGTGTAGCTTAAGTTCTTGAATCTATGAGCACCCTAGTTCAATATCTATAGGGTGCATTAACTTCGAGTCTTGCACCTCTCATACATATCATTGTTCCTCCAAATGTTCAGAGAAAAAAAGAAACTACACTGTGAGCCAATTAAGGAGCCCGTGGAAAAAAATTCTAGGAATAAAATTCAGAAGTTACTAAGTAGGTTGACTATAAAGGACATGTACTGCATGAGAAATATGTATTCAATTTCACCTTGTGTGGGTCTAGTGCTAGTCCCCTAACAACTCCTTGAGATAGATGACCCACCTAAGGGATGATACATTTTACACAAGTAGGTACTACGAATTGGTTGGAGGTTTCCAATACCTCATATGGGTGCTTACTTTTTGAACATGTACGACTTGACCTTAGCCAAATAAATCCAAAAGGATGGAGAACTCTCTTTAAGTTTGGTTGTTGTCAGTGGGAAGCTTAGGTACAATCTAGAAAAAGGTGAGTTATGTGCAATGTACTATATCAAAAGAAACGGGATGAATGAAGGTAGGGCGTACATCTCAACCATGACTCTTTGAGGTCTTATTTTAAATCTTCTTAACAATCAACTTAAATGGAAGGACAAGTACTTTTATGTTGTGAGTGATATATAGAATGAGGAGCTTATGGTTCTAGTACGTGCCACCTGGAACCATAAATTTGACACCACACAACCATAGAGTCAGGAGATGTTACTTAGTCTTGGTCATGATGGGAAGAAAAATGCATGTTGTCTTGAGCTACAACATTCCCAACATGTGACTTACAAGGATATCCTCAATAAAGCTCGTTTTAGGGCTTCCAAGGTATGGATGGACCATCGTATTATACCCTCAAGTTTTTACACGAGATACTCATATGTTTGTTGTGTTACTCATTTCAATTCTCATATTTATTTTTGTCATACAGGGATAAATTCTACAAATAATGAGATTGATGACTTGGTAGCTACTCTTAGGGTCGATAAGCTAATCAAAATTGATTCCTCGAAGAAACACAAATATACTCCCTACAATGTGGGTACCTTTGGTGTTAAAAAAGGTATCCCATTCGAGACAATTTTGTTGAAAGACTAAGAAATCGAGGTATCAAAATGTTCCTTAAAACCCTAAACCTTTAAGAAAATGAGACTAGACTCTTCTCCTTATACAATGAAAACCATACCCATTTCAATACTAGAACCAAACGCATGTTATGTGGACAATGTGAAGTTGAAAAATATTCAAGTAAAGAGTACCCCAGTGACCATCTTTAAAAAAAGGGTTTTTGAAAATCCGAAGTATTGTTAGAAGTATACAACCACTTTGGAGGTGAGCGAGAATAGGCTCGCACCAAAATAGTGACGAGGGAGCTTGGGCTAACTTATGGGAAGGTGGTTACAAGCTGTATGTTAGAGGTACACAATTCCAAACTTTTTATTTTTATCGATATATACAATGTTAACCCTATGTTTATTGCAGGTTGTTTCCTTGTTGAGGGGATGCAAAGATTGTGAACGACGCATATCATGTCCGTGCGCACAAGGTTGAAGCCCTGGTCGCTCAATTCCAGGGTGCTTTCAAGGATAAGGTTTAAATGCTGGAAGAGTGTGAGAAGCATCTCGGGATACAAGAGGCTAAAATCGTTGACTTGGATAACGACTTGATAGATCGTATCCAAAAAAATGAAGGCAACATCATTAACGACCTAAATAAGGACACCCTAGCCAAATAGGTCAAGAAACGAGCTAAGTTGGTAGAGGAATGTGCAAGGTTAGTTGAAGAACGAGCTAGATAGGTCGAAGATGCCATGGTATCTTTAACATAACAAGTGGTCTCCTTAAACGAGCCGGTGGCAAGGCTCAAAGAAAACTATACCCATGGTACTATAAAGGGATGTCCTTTTTATGACCACCTTTAGACCCCAGCTATGAAGTCCTAAACGTTCCCCACCTTTATGGTTTATGTACGGGGTCTAAAAAGTACACAACCAACCCCAAGCAACAACCACACAATGGACACTTATTATTTCAAGAGAATTACAAAGTATTATATGATTTATAAAGAGATATAAGAAAAAGTTAGATCCCTTTAATAGGCCATATAATTCCATATATATAGGTACCATTACCTCAAGTATTGGTGGTACCTCATTGGAACGACTACATCTAACTTATACAAACATAAAAGCATGTGTATTATTTTAGGATGAGGTCACGCCTATATACCTTTATAATACATGTCTTTTTGTCTTTTGTCTAGGTCAAGTACCTCATTGTTAGATACCTTAGGTCAAGTATATCGTGCACCCCATGTACTTTGTGTTCCTTTTGTCCTCGTGTAGATTGAGTAGCTCGTGTAACTCCTTAGATGATATCTTAAACCATAATGTGTAGGGTACTTTAGGGTTACGAGGTGTCATGGTTCATAACACTTAAATTATCTTTTTTTCTTCAATTGATAGTTGATATTTTTTGAAAATATATCTGCATATAAATATTAAGGTAAATTAAAAGTTACATCGATTAAAAATATATTTTAAATAATTATATTTTTTATATATTTATAATTGAAATTTAAACTCTAAATCATTTATATATTTAGTTAAAAATAATAACTATATTAATTAAGTTAACTCATTACTAAAATTAACATATTGTTTAATTTTAAATTTATCGAGAATAAAAAGAATCAAACATAATCATAAAATTACATTAAGAAATAGAATAAATACAATTTATAATTCTATAATACATTATTGTTTAGTTCTTAAAAAATAGTTGTTATAATTTAGTAAATCATAAGCAAAAATTATTTTAGAGGTAATTAAAAATATTTTATTTTAATATTTTAATTATTTAATTTTTATAAAAAATATATATCTTACGTAATTTTTAAAATTAATATAATTTTATAATATGTAATTAAAATGTTTTTTATTGTAAAAAATGTAATCACGTTTAATTACACAAGAAAATGGTTACAAATACTTTTTCACTAAAAATAAATAAATTTATAGTTATAAATACTTTACAAATTTATCCCTAACAAGATGGGAACGGGTACCTAAGAGCGCGATGTTGGTCTCGCACGTGTTTAATCTCGAGGGTACAAGAGTAAAATAAACTCAACTTCCATCCACACCTGTCTGGTATTCATTTTACTCCTCTCTCGCTAGGACGAAGACAATGGTGATATATATAATTTCTTCACATACCTAGCTCTTCTTTTCTTGTTGGGTTTAGGAAACACATAGCGAAGTCGGAGTCAATAGAAACACTGTTCAACTCCATCTCAGTGGCTGTGTGTATCGTTTAATTATATTTTTAGCTCTTTAATTTTGTATATTTGTTTTATTAATTTTTGGGTTACAAGAGTTTTTGATTTTTTAAGCAGATCGCGAGCTAATAATAACGTCTAACCCAACCATTACCAGAGAATCGCTGAGTAGGCCTTAGTCCTTCGGTATCTGGCTTATCTTTCGGGTTAGTGCGTTAAATGTTGAAGTTCGTTTTTTTATACTTTGGGGTTTTTGATTATTGTAATTTTGTAGCTTGGATTTGAATCTATATTAGCTTTAACTCAGATTGAGAATTTTCTTCTTGTTCTTTTCCTATAAGCTCTTCATTAATTCGATTTCTCTGAGGAATAATTTAATTTCTGCAACTCGATTAGTAATCGGTAATACAAGAAGTAAAGGATTTTTCTCTCCGACTTTTAGGTAGGGATTTGGATATTTGGTGCATCTCTCGTAACTTATTATTTTTCTATTGTTGGGGTGTTAATCTCCAGAATGTTTATATTTGAAATCGTGTTCTCTGTCGCGTCCTTTCTGGAATTTACTAACTCAAATGTTGTTTTGATATTTAGTTTCTTAATTAGTAGGTTTTTCCTACTTCATATATTATTCTTCCAGTAAAGTTTTAATTTTTTTTTTCGCATGGTTAAGAGGCAAGTTGAGATGAACAGAGGAAAAAAGACTCCTTGTTTGATTGAGTTTCGTTTATCATGGGAATTACTTTAGTGGTCATCTTACATTTGAAGTTCGATCAATATATTACAGTTTAATTTTAAAAAATCTATCTTGTAGAAATCATGCCTTCTAACCCTTCTCATGTAATGAGTTTATTCTGGACTAGGTTTTCAGACACTGGAACTAATATGTCCCAGTATGAAGAGTATGAAACTGAACATGTTGTGGAAGACAATGAAATGGCAGAAGTTGACAATGAAATGGCAGAAGTTGACAATGACATTATGTATTTACGCGGTAGCATGATTGTTGATTCAGAGTCAGATGATGACGATGATGAATATGACAACTTGGTTTGTTCTAACCATTGTCAAATAATTTTGTTATCATCTGACTTGCATAATATGTTGATTAAAAGTGTTTTTTTTCCTTTATTTACTTATTTATTTATTTGGGTTGATTGTTTTGCAGGAAGATAGAATACCAGATACGTCTGCTTCAGATGCTAGGAGAGGAAAAGATATTCAAGGGATTCCTTGGGAGCAATTGACCATCTCCCGTGATGAGTATAGACAAACTAGATTAGAGCAATACAAGAACTATGAAAATATTCCACAATCTGGAGAAGCTTCAGAGAAGGTAAAATTGTGCCCTCCCGTTGCTCTGTTGATATCATACCAAAGTTTATATTGAGCTGTATTTTCACTTTTGTCTCTAAATTTTTGCTAGGATTGCAAGCCTACTGAGAAAGGGGGAGTCTATTATGAGTTTTGGCGAAACACTAGATCTGTGAAATCTACAATCCTTCATTTTCAAGTATGTGGACTTATTCCAGTAGCAACTTGAATTCAATTGGTTTCTTTTCATATTTAATGGTTCACATGATGGGATTGATAAGCCATGCGTTTTACTTGTTACAAACTAATATCTGAATTTCGCTTGAAGACTTAATAGTAATACTCTTTGGAGTGCAGTTAAGGAACTTGGTGTGGTCAACATCAAAGCATGATATCTATCTTTTGTCAAACTTCTCTATTATTCACTGGTCTTCATTAACCTGCAAGAGGACAGAAGTTCTTGATGTTTCTGGGCATGTGGCTCCTCGTGAGGTGGCTTCATCTTAATAACACCACACTATTTTGGCATGTAGTTGGCAATCTTGGATAATTCATAAATATAGTACATGGAACTTAAGATTTCAGATATTTTTATCTTTTTAGAAACACCCTGGTAGCCTTTTGGAGGGATTTACACAGACACAAGTTAGTACACTTGCTATAAGAGATAATTTATTGATTGCCGGAGGGTTTCAAGGAGAACTTATTTGTAAGGTAACTATTTTTATCATTTGTTGAATTTGCTCTTGTATTACCTTCTTCCTTCAGTTTTTTGCATTCTATATCATTACCAGCGTAATCACTGTGGATTTGATGTGTGATTCCCAAATATGAGTTGATACATATTTAGGTCCATGCTTATCAAAAGTTAAGTTTGATTCGCTTTTGCTGATGATTAAATTTTTCTGAGGCTTTTTTTTTTAATTGGTCTGCAGTACTTAGATCGTCCAGGAGTTAGTTACTGTTCCAGGACAACCTATGATGATAATGCAATTACAAATGCAGTTGAAATTTACGAATCTCCCAGGTTTTTTTTCACACAGAAAAACACGCTCTCTCTATGTTTACACTTAATTATTCGCAATTTTTGCAGAAAGCTTACTTGAAGTTATGATCTTTGTATGTTATTTTTTTCCCAATAGTGGTGCTGTTCATTTTATGGCCTCAAACAACGACTCAGGAGTCAGGGACTTCAACTTGGAGAGATTTCAACTTTCTAAGCAATTTTTCTTTCCTTGGCCTGTAAATGTAAGTACTTCCAATTAAATGATTTTCTGCTAGAACTTGGGTTATGTTTGTTTTAGAGAACTAGGATCTTGCAACTTTGGCAGCTCCTTTTCTATTTATGTACTTACATTGCAGCACTATATAGAGATATTTGAGGAAAGAATCACAGAGATGTGCCCGAAAAACACATATTACACATTGGTCATTACAATTTATATCATATTGTTCCATCTCAAAGTGGAAATCTAAATGCAATGTATGCGACGGTTTTTTTTCCCTGTGCCTCTTGAACAGTCTTGGAAAATATGGGGAAAAGGGAAGATTTTTTTCAGCTCTTTGTAGCATAACCCTTTATATTACCTAGAGAGCAATGATCCTTTACTTCTTGGTTTGGAAATTTTGTCAGACAGATTTCTAATTGAGAGGGTCAGTTTGTCGGGCTGTTTTGATATATGATATGTTTACATTTTGTGATTTATGCGTAACAAAAGTAATGCATGTGTACTGATAGCTACTAATAGAAAAGCCTTAGTTGTCTTTCCAGAAACAAATGCTGCAACCAACCTAGCGTATTTGAGTTCTTCTGCACTCTATTTTTGGCTCATGTTTCACTGTTGGTGCTTTTGCTTACAGCATACCTCCTTGAGTCCTGATGGTAAACAACTAGTAATTGTTGGCGATAACCCTGAAGGATTGCTGGTGGACTCTCAGTCAGGAAAGGTTGGTCCCTTTTTGCTTATGTTGAGACTAGTTATGTCATATATACCTTAGTAGTTTCAGGGATAATGCTACATAATCTGGCTTCTTTTTATAGACAATAATGCCTCTCCGTGGACACTTGGACTTCTCTTTTGCTTCTGCCTGGCATCCTGATGGTTACACTTTTGCCACTGGAAACCAAGATAAAACTTGTCGAATTTGGGATGCTCGTAATTTGTCCAAGTCTGTTGCGGTGCTCAAGGGTAACCTGGGAGCTATTCGATCCATTCATTTTTCATCTGATGGGCAGTTCATGTCAATGGCCGAACCAGCTGACTTCGTGCATGTCTTTGACACAAAGAACGGATTTGAGAAAGAGCAAGAGGTTGATTTTTTTGGGGAGATCTCCGGTGTATCTTTTAGCCCTGATACGGAGTCACTCTTCATTGGTGTCTGGGATCGCACTTATGGTAGCCTCCTTCAATACAACAGATGCAGAAACTACAGTTATCATGATTCCCTCTTGTAACTTCAGGTCTGTACTGGTAATGAGTCTTTACAATTGTACGTGTTTGAACTCAAATATGTTTGCTTCCAATTTCTCCGAACACGTGGCATATCTCATGTTATGACATTCTAGAAAGGAGTCAGATGATGTGATGATAATATAACTGTCGCTATTGTACTTTTTGTTAGTTAATAATGCTTATTAGCAAAGAGTAGGGTAAGGGTGTAATTCTCAACAGAAAAACGAGTGGATGTAAATGTATGTGGTAATGCATTCTGTGAGGAGCTAGGCAGTGATAATGTCATTCTCTTGGTCTTCTTTCTAATAATGTGTGCATCTATTTAGCTTCATTGTTATGGAAACTTGGTGGCTTGGTGCTCGGATGCCAATGTTATGCCCCCCGGTTGCTTACAATTCAGTTACTTCTGTTTTTTCCTTTATTGTTTTCAAATGGCTAGGATGATCAAGGGTCCTATGGCTACCTCTATCCAAAATGAGGTTCAAATGTGAGTGGATACATGTTTTTAGATTTAGGCTCATTATCTCTTCTAAGAAGCATAATTTGGAAGAGAATTTTGTGCCATGACATCTTCACGACTGATTTTTTAAGATAGAACAATTATTTAGGAATTGGGCTGATTATTAGGGTATGTTTATCTATATTTTGGAGATATTATAGAATCACTTCTGATAGTAAAAAAATCTTTCTGGATTAAATGTGAACTTTTTTCCTGGGGTTTTCAGGACTCAAAAAGCATTTATGTGCTTATTGATGGAAGCAATTTCTTTCTAACGACACCTTCCTTTGAAATTACTTGTCTGAATTTATTTTTAAGAGAAGCAAAAGCCAATATACCCTTAACCACCTGGAGAACCAACATTGCAAGTGAGATTTGACTATGCTATAAATTGGTGAAACTTGAGATTTTGTTTAATAACAATTTTGGTTTTCAATCTTTTAAAAGAACCACTTTTGAATATGGGTTATTCATAATCTTTAACAATAAAGTTTTTTAAATCAAATTTTTGATTTTCCAATTTTTTTACAAGACAATTTTTATAAAGTTACGTATTATGAATTTGTGTCGAAAAAATATTGAAAGAAATGATTTATTCTCTCTCATATATTTAATCTGCAATAAAAATTCAAAATGGTTGTGAAACTTTTCCTAAGTTAGCATGACCAAAGCACTCAATGAACCAATTTCCATGGTTACTTGCACATAATAGTAATTTGACAGCTATAGCTTGTACATTGCAAGATGTATAAATAATCGAAAAGGAACAATTCAGATGATAGTGACACTGTTTTAATATGTACAATTGAGAAGAAGCATCAGCATTTCAGAGGCCAGGCTTCAGTTACTCTCATAACATGTAAATGTAATTCACTCATGCAGTTCTTTCACACGCAATATCATCTATTTCTTATTGAAAACTTTGCACATATCTATACTCTATACCGTCACATATTTATTGGGTATATAGAACAATAGTCAGAATATTCAAATGCAAGCACCTGGAGCAAACCCAACTCTGGATTTAGATATATCATAAACAACCTTAAATGTTTGCTGCTGATGATTTCCAATAATAGCAAGGGTCTCAGAACTAGGTGCAAAAGCCAAACACACAATCCCTTTATCAGCTTCTATAAGAGTATTATGTACCCCAAGTCCAAGATCAGCTCCTCCTTGAAACACCAATTGAATTGAAGGCACCATCGACATGCTGCTCAAACTCCCCCTATAGCATGTATCCAATATTGAACTCCCTGCTGCCTTAGGATACTTTTTTGACATGGTTTTCACAAAAGCTTGTCTTAAAGCTGTATAAACCGGTGTCGGTAACCGTGAAATAACAGTGCCAGAGTCTATGATGGTAGGAACTCTGTAGTAGGCTGCAGCAACTCCAAGTGGCTTATTTGCCACTGAAATTGTTGTCAATCTCAAAAAATACAAACTTGGGATCTTTGGATTCATGATCAAAGGTGTGAACTTAAAGGCTCTATGTGTTACTAATGAAGTGTTTCCAATAGAAAATAAACCTCTACCTCCTCTAGGACTTGTAGGAAAAGCAGTGGGAAGACAATAAGAGAAAACATATCCATATTTGGAAGATAGCTGAGCTATCATTGAGAGTTTGTCATGAGCTAGACCTAAAAGTCCAGCTGCCAATCCAAACAATCCTTGATTATCTTGACCACATCCAAATACAAAACGAGGAAGCATCTCAGATGGTGCTAAAGTAAGTAAATCTTGACTCAAATAACCCATTGAGTAAGAAGTATCACCATAAGTTGCTGTGTATACACAAGTGTTTGAATTAACCTCACAAAATGGATCATTTAGAGTTGAACTCTTTACTGAGGAACAAAGAGAGTTACCACATAATATGGATTTGTATGTCTTAGACGATGAAGGGTCGAAAAGGGGGTCTACTTGACTATGGCAGTATACTTTACAAGGTCGGCATTGAAGCCATGAGAGAGAGCTTCCTGTGTCAATGAACATTGCATAGTACTTTGCAGGGCTTCCTAGGCCTATTTTCACATAGTAATTGCCTGCGTGCATTGACATACCGGGCCTTAATGGAATAGCCTTTGATTCAAGTTCTTGTTTATGGAAATCAAAGGAAGAGAAAGAGGAAAAAGAATAATCTGTATTGTTTGCTTCTTTCTTTCCTAGCTTTAAATGGAGTATTTTTATTCTTTCTTGGTCATTTGCAAGAACGTCATGGAAGTAAATAGGAGAGTTTGGTGTGGCATATGACTCATGTTCTCTTATATGATATAAGCTCAGATGTATCCCAGAAAGCTTATGTGATGATTCATTTTCTACAGAAAAAAGTTCATTAAGCTACACATATAAAGTACTTTTGTTCTTGTACAAAGTAATAGCGAATAAATTAGTGAATTAAATATATAATAATATATAAAAGTAATATCTAAGCAGAAACAAAGTACCAGCAAATTGGAAATCATTTTAGTTTTCGACAAATTAAGGGTATAAATTGCATCGGTTAAAGGTGGCTTCATCCAACATAGTTTTAGCGAGAAAGTGCTTAAGTAAGAAGCACATAATATGATTTTTGAGTTGTTACTGTTATTTATTAAAAATAATATTGTAATGGTTAGTTAAAAATAAGATGTGATTAATTCATAAGAAAATTTAATTAGGTTGGCTTTACGTTGTTAAAGATCGAGTTATCTAAAATTATTTGAACAAATAATTAGAAAATTAGTTACATTAATTTCAAAGAATGGTATAAATTCATTTCTTCGGTATTAATCATTTTAAAATAGAGAAAAATTTATAAAAAAAATTTATGAAAAAATTCAATTAGATTTGTAATTATTTTTATCTTTTAGACGTTAAAAAATTATTAAAAATATAATTATAATAATTTTTTAACAACAAAAATAATTTTTTTCTAATATAAAATTTCTACTATAATTTTCATGTAGTATATGTTTTTTGTTATTTGATATTATTAGTAAATATCTAAAAAAAAGAATATGTTATTATAATATTTGATATAAATTTTTTAACCATCAAATTTTTTTCCGTTTGATTTATAAAAGCTTTTTCATTAAAAAAAAAAGTTTCCATTATTGGGATAATCAAATAAATTAGACAGAAAAGAGAACATGCCTTGATCTTGTGACAGTGAAGATGATGTCTGAAGCAGAAAGCAGAAAAGCAGAAACCAAGCTGACCCCATCTCTAATAAGCCTTTTTTGATTCTCCAAAAAAAAAACCTGTACGAGCTTATTCTCTTCTTCTAGCTATTTATCAATGTATCACAGTGTTGTGTTGTTAAAAGAAGTGATTATTAATGGGTACTAAAATATGAAGAAAGAGAAAATGTAGCATCGTCTCAAGTCCTAGGCCGCCATCATAATAAATAGTGGGTTTGTAATATCAGTTGGAGAATTATTAATGATATCACGTTCAATCAACCAATAAAGTCATGTTGTCATTTCTAATCTATTCAATTTTCTTTATCGGAAACAGCCATTTTGTACGAGAAATTATATAACGATGATAATGTGGTGTTAGAGATAAAAAATATCTATAATAATTTTATTAAAAATATAATTATTCATTATTATTTTTTTAAACAATAATAGCTAATAAAGAGTGACACGTCATGTAATTCAAGAATAATGTTATCGCGGTGTACATGGTGCTAAAGGCTGTGGGCCAAAGATTTTTTAAGATTTGCAATTAGCCTAATGAGTCTTATTAACATGTTGATTAAAGTTTAATCTGCCTATCAATGCCTTTTGTTTGTATCTTGAGTTGTCTCTTTGGCAGAGCAATTATTGGGCAAAAATAAGTAAAAGTAAACCTAGGGGCAGTTCTTCCTTTTAAGGATGAAAATATCATAACAAACATTATTATTAAACTATTAGATAAATCATATTTAATATGTTATTAACTAAGTAAAAAATCAACGTTTTATATACTAATTACTCTTAATTTTATTATATTAAAAATAAAAATTATATATAGAAAATTAAAGACTTTTAAGTATCAGTTTTGTGAAATAATTTTTTTGAGAGCGACCTGAATATTTTTTTAAATGTATGTTTGATTTTGAGTGAATTAAATAAAGATTAAAAATAGAAAATAGTGTACCAGACGTAAAAAAAAAAAGTACTTTTTTTCCCTTTAATTATATTCCATAATATTGTCTCCCTTTTTCTTACTGTACAAATAGAAACTCATATTTATCTTTAAAAGTGTCTATTTTAACTTTTAAATTTTATCTCGTGGATATTTTTTTATTTAATAATAAATAAATTTATAAATTTAAACTTTTCATTATCTTTCAAAATTATTCCAAAATATTATTACTAGTACGTTGTAGAATTTTATTTTTATACAGTTTAAAAATAAATTATTATTCTTTATAAAATTCGCTTATTATATTACTTTATAACAAAATTTAATTATATATTTTTTTTAATTTATCAATAATATTTGACAAAAAAAATTTAATTATTTCAAATTTTATTTTATCATTTATATTTAAAAAATATAATATATATTATTATCTAACGCTTTAAATTTTATCTTTGAACATTTGTCTAAATTAAATGTATAAGTTCATTACTTAATATTTTTTGGTTGATTAAAAATGTGCAGTTGTTATTGTTTGTATTAACTGATAAAACAACTTCAATTAGAAAAATATGTACTTGCTATTTATTTGACGTATATATTTAAATAAATTCGTAAATTAGAATTAAATTTTTTTATTTAATATAAAACATATTTAAAATCTCAATTTCATATTTTGCATTAGGCCACACTTCTTTAAACTGACCCATACCCTTTTTAAGTCTACATACCTTTATAAATATATAAAAAAAAATCTACAATTACTCGACCTTGATATCGTGTAATTCAGTCCTGATATTTTCAATTTTCATGGCAAAAAATTTTTCTTATTAAAAAAAAACTGAAAAAATAATGAAAACTAAAATCGATTTTTATTTATTTTTAAAATTTTTAATAAAAAAAAATACCTTTACCTATTAATTGTAACGCACATGATCAATCACATGCTAATTTTCCTGTGAACAATGAACTAAATAGAGCCCTTTTTTCCTTAGAAAATTGCTTTTTATCTCCCAGTCGGTAAATAACACAACTTATTTGTTGAATTTTAATCATTTTTCACTTATATTTATCATATATTAATAATATATATAATAAAATATCGAAAATGAAACAGCTGATTTGCACTAGTATCACAATAGGTCCCGTTGTATATTTAAAGACTAAGAAATAAATTGATAAATAAATACTTGTATGTTATAATATGAACAAGAACTTCCAAAAAAAACAAAAATACTATAATTATTCCGCCTATCAGCATCATATTATTATTTTCTCTATTTTTTTGGGGAAAATTGGTACAAATAAGTGAATATCATTTTGTGCGCGGCATTGAAATGAAAATTGCTCAATTAAATTTGGAATATTATTACATGTTATCTGTTGGACATTTCTATAAAACTATTTAATTTAAGGAGTAAAACATAGAACAAAACAATGAGTAAAACAATGAGTAAATAAGGAGTAATTCAATGAAAGAAAAGCAAAGAAACATGTAATAATTAATGGAAAGAAACAACGAACTTAATTCAAAGAACAAAACGTGGAGTAATTAAAGAAACAACGAAATTAATTCGAGGAATAATTTAAGTAATCATTAATTTAAGGAATAATTTAAAGAATAATTCAAATAGTGAATTTTTGTATAAATAGATGTGTAATTGTAATAAATTAATCATCCAAAGTGTTCATTCCAATTGAGAGAAAAACTTAGAGAGAAAAGCTTTTGTGAGAGAAAATTGAGAGTAATTTTCTTGGGTGTAATTGGGTTGTAGGTTGTGAGTTGTGAGTGTTGTAAACACCTTGTGTAATTTCTCCCCTTTCAGTAAAAAGATCTGCAGCAGGTCCGGAGACGTAAGTAAGATTGGCCGAACTTCGTTATCAAATTTGTGTTATTTTTCTATTCTTACTTTCTCATAAATCTGGCTTATCGAAAATTTGTGTAATTTCCCAACAACTGGTATCAGAGTTTTGGTGGTGATTTCTGTCAATTTTTCTGCAAGGTTACTATGTACGTGAATAGTGAATTATGTGAATAGTGACATTTTGTCGACGATATTTGTTCGTTGACGGAGGTGTTCTAATACACGGTGGTTTACAGAAATAGTCAGAAACGATCCAGAGGAAGTCAGATTTGAGTGGGAGTAATGGCCGTAGATGAAGGAAGGGTGAAACTCGAGAAATTTGATGGCACAGATTTCAGGTTTTGGAAAATGCAGATAGTGGATTATCTGTATCAAAGAAATCTATATCAACCTCTCTCAGGGAAGAAGCCAGAGGCTATGAAGGAAGAAGATTAGAATCTTCTAGATAGATAAGCCTTCAGAGTTATTCGATTGACGCTATCCCGTAATGTTGCTTTCAACATAGCAAAGGAAAAGACCATGGAGGGTCTTATGGCAGCTCTCTCCAATATGTATGAGAAGCCATCAGCCTCAAACAAAGTGCACTTGATGAGGCGTTTGTTCAATTTGTGGATGAATGAAGGCGCATCGGTAGCTTAACATCTCAATGAACTCAACATAGTCACAACCCAATTAAGTTCAGTGGAAATTGAATTCGATGAAGAAGTACGAGCATTGATACTTTTGTCTTCTTTACCAGAAAATTGGAATGCTACTGTCACGGCTGTGAATAGCTTGTCAGGAAGCAATAAGTTGAAATTTGACAATGTTCGTGATCTGGTTCTCAGTGAAGAGATCCGACGTAGAGAGTCAGGTGAATTGTGAACTTCTCCAGTTTTGCATACAGAGTCAAGAGAAAGATATTCAACCAAAGGGAATGGACATGGCAGAACAGACTACCGAGGTAGATCAAAGGACATGAGGTCCAAATCCAAGAATCCTAATAATTCCCATAGCTCGAAGACTATCGAGTGTTGGAATTGTGGAAGAACCGGGCACTATAAAAATCAATGCAAGAGTGCACCGAAGGACAAACAAGTGAAGGCAGAGGCAAATGTTACTTCCACCTCAAGAGGGGAGGATGCATTGATATGCTCTTTGGAGAGTAGGGAAGAATCTTGGGTGTTAGACTATGGAGCATCGTTCCATGCTGCTTCACAGAAAGAATTCTTTGAGAAATATGTCCCCAGAAACCTTGGAAAGGTATATCTTGGTGATAATCAACCATGTGCAATTAATGACAAATGTGTAGTGAATATTAAGTTGAACGGGTTTGTTTGGGAGCTGAAGGATGTCAGGCATATTCCCGACCTCAGAAGGAACTTAATCTCAGTAGGGCAGTTGGCCAGTGAAGGCTACACTACGATCTTCCATGGTGATGATTGGAAGATTTCAAAGGGTGCAATGACAGTTACTCGAGGCATGAAAAGTGGTACTCTTTACATGACAGTAGAGGCACGTTGTTCAATCACAATTGCAGCAGGAAATGAAACACCAAATCTGTGTCACTAGAGACTAGGCCATATGAGTGAGAAGAAGATGAAAATTATGCACTCAAAAGGAAAACTTCCAGGTCTACAGTCTATAGAGATGGACATGTGTGAAGATTGCATACTTGGAAAGCAAAAGAGAGTCAGCTTTTAGACAAGTGGCAGAACCCCAAAGAAGGAAAGGCTAGAGCTTATTCACTCTGATGTTTGGGGACCAACGACCGTCTCATCTATTGGTGGGAAACACTACTTCGTGACTTTCATCGATGATCACTCTCAGAAGGTATGGGTTTACTTTCTAAAGCATAAGTCTGAAGTATTTGAGGTTTTCAAAAGATGGAAAGCTATGGTGGAAAATGAGACGAGTTTAAAGATAAAAAAAGCTCAGAACTGATAATGGTGGTGAATATGAAGATACCAGATTCAAAAATTTCTACTATGAGCATGGGGTCAGAATGGAAAGAAATGTGCCAGGCACGCCTCAACACAATGGTGTAGTTGAGCGTATAAACCGAACGTTGACAGAAAAAGCTAAAAGTATTCGTATACAGTCAAGTCTACCGAAGCAGTTCTGGGAAGAAGCAGTCAACACGACAGCTTACTTGATCAACCGAGGCCCATCTACTCCATTGGAGCATAGAATACTAAAGGAGGTATGGAGCGGAAAAGAGGTGAAACTATCACATCTAAAAGTTTTCGGCTGTGTAGCATTTGTACATATCAGTGATCAAGATAGGAATAAGCTTAATCCCAAATCCAAGAAATGCACATTCATCGGCTATGGTGAGGATGAGTTTGGCTACCGCATTTGGGATGACGAAAAGAAGAAAGTTATCCGTAGCATAGATGTGATTTTCAACGAAAGGGTAATGTATAAGGACATGCATAAAATAGACGCCAATGACTCAGAGCAGAATGAGTTAGTATTTGTAGATGATGTCCCAGATAGTTCCGCAACATAACCAATTGTAACCAGTCCTCAGCCATAGGAACTTGTTGGACAGAGCAGTACACAGCTTTCCGACACACCACAACCTCTTACTCCAGCTCCTGTATTGAGAAGGTCTTCTCGACCTCATGTGCCTAACAGGAGATACATGAACTATATGTTGCTGACTAATGGAGGGGAGCCTGAATGCTATGATGAAGCTTGTCAGACTCGAGATTCCAACAAGTGGGAGCTTGCTATGAAAGAAGAAATGAAATCTCTAATCTCCAACCAGACATGGAAACGAGCTGAGTTACCTATAGGAAAAAAGGCACTTCATAACAAATGGGTGTACCGAGTGAAAGAGGAGCATGATGGTTCCAAGAGATACAAAGCTCGCCTAGTTGTCAAAGGGTTTCAACAGAAGGAAGTAGTTGACTACACTGACATTTTCGCTCCCGTTGTGAAGCTCAATACTATCAGATCAGTATTGAGTATTGTAGCCATTAAAGATCTTCATCTTGAACAGTTGGATGTGAAGATTGCATTCCTTCATGGAGATTTAGATGAAGAGATATACATGTACCAACCAGAAGGTTTCTCAGAAAGTGGGAAGAAGAACATGGTGTGCAGACTTAAGAAGAGTTTGTATGGCCTGAAACAAGCCCCGAGACAATGGTACAGAAAGTTTGACAGCTTCATGCACAAGGAAGGTTTCCAGAAGTGCAATGCTGACCATTGTTGCTACTTCAAGAGATATAGGTCCAGTTATATCATTTTACTACTTTATGTTGATGATATGTTAGTAGCAGGTTCAGATATGGATGATATTAAAAGGTTGAAACAGAAATTGTCAAAGGAATTTTACATGAAAGACTTGGGTCCAGCAAAGAAGATTCTTGGAATGAAAATCACAAGAAATAAGAAGAAAGGATCCTTGCAATTATCTCAGGCAGAGTACATCAATCGTGTTTTGCAAAGATTCAACATGGGCGATGCCAAGCCAGTTAGCACACCCTTGGCCAGTCATTTTCGCCTAACCAAGGATCAGTCCCCTCAGATAGAGGAAGAGAGAGAATTCATGGCTAAGGTTCCTTATGCCTCAGCCATTGGAAGTTTAATGTACGTAATGGTCTGTACGAGACCAGACATTGGCCATGTAGTGGGAGTTGTTAGTAGATTTATGTCAAATCCAGGGAAAACTCATTGGGAAGCAATCAAGTGGATTTTGAGGTATCTGTGAGGCACCATAGAAAATTGCTTGTACTTTAGTAAAGGAGAGTTAAAAGTACAAGGGTACGTAGACGAAGACTTTGGAGGTGAAGTTGATCATCGAAGAAGCACCACCGGTTATATATTTACTGTTGGAACTACAACTGTTAGTTGGATGTCACAAATACAGAAAATTGTCACTTTATCCACTACAGAGGCTGAGTATGTAGCGGTGAATGAAGCCAGTAAAGAGATGATATGGCTTCAAGGTTTGTTAACTGAGTTGGGATTCAAACATGAGAAGAATGTTCTGCACAGTGATAGTTAAAGTGCAATACACTTGGCGAAGAATTCAACATTTCATTCTAGAACCAAGCATATTGAACTTCGTTATCACTTCATCAGATCCCTATTGGAAGATAATATGTTAATGCTGGAGAAGATTCAAGGAATCAAAAATCCAGCGGATATGTTAATAAAGGTGGTGACTATTGACAAACTGAAGTTGTGCTCAACTTTAGTTGGTCTGCTAGAATAACAAGACTAGAAAAGTTGTTGCATTAATAGAGGTGTGAAGACAAATTGAAATTAGTCTTCAAGTGGGAGATTGTTATAAAACTTCTTAATTTAAGGAGCAAAACATGGAGTAAAACATGGAGCAAAACAAGGAGTAAAACATGGAGCAAAACATGGAGCAATTCATGGAGCAAAACAAGGAGCTTAATTCAAGGAGCAATTTAAGGAATCATTAATTTAAGGAATAATTCAAGGAGTGGATTTTTCTATAAATAGATGTGTAATTGTAATAAATTAATCATCCAAAGTGTTCATTCCAATTAAGAGAAAAGCTTAGAGAGAAAAGCTTTTGTGAGAGAAAATTTAGAGTAATTTTTTTGGGTGTAATTGGGTTGTGGTTTGTGAGTTGTGAGTGTTGTAAACACCTTGTGTAATTTCTCCCCTTTTAGTAAAAAAATCTGCAGTAGGTCCGGAGACATAAGCAAGATTGGCCGAACTCCGTTATCAAATTTGTGTGTTATTTTTCTATTTTTACTTTATCATAAATCTGGCTTATCAAAAATTTACGTAATTTTTCAACATTATCAATCTAGTACTTATAAATCCCATTTTAGAAGATCGGGTGTGAGATAATGAATATGATTCAAAAACTATGAATGCATGTCCAAGTATGCTAATGCACAATTGGTGTTTACTGTTGACAACGAAGGTCTCTGGCTCTCATCCTCGTATCCTCATTCAAAGCAATTCATCAGAAAACAGCCTATGAATACAAAAAGATTATATGATGAGTCGTATGTTTTTGTAGATTTCTCTATACTAGTCACGACATGAGAAACTACTTCCTTTGTGGTTTAACAAAAGGCACAAAGAATGGATTTGTCAATGAAGGAATATAGGCAATATTTTAAAAGTAAATAAATGTTCTCATTCACACACACTATACATTTGAAAATAAAAACATTTATAACAAACTTAAAAATTATAACTACAAATATAAACCTTCAAATATTAAATTTATATTTTTATTACTGAGAAAAACCTTCGTCCAAAAATTTAACATTAAATACTTTTAATTAAGTTCAATTAGATTTATTTAATATTAAACTCTTATCAACTGTAACTTTCAGTGTTATTGAGTTGTTATTTTTATTATTGTAAGTTTTAGAGATTGTTCTTTTTGTTGTGATTGATTAAAAATAATATTAGATTTGTTAGTTAAAATAAAAGATACCTAATTTAGAAAAAAATTATGTAACGTGATTTCTTATCGTTAAAGATAATAATACCTAACCTTGTTTAAATGAAGAATAAGAAAATTACGTAGCCTAATTTTGGTAAATGAATAAATGTTTGGCATATGAAATGAGAACTTAAAGGTTATAAATATAACTTCGTTTATTCATTGTTAATTATCTCAAAAATAGAGAAAAACTTGTATAAGAAGTTTTCGAGTGAAAGAAAATTCCCTTGAATTGTAATTGCTTATTTTTGGGTATGTAAGAAAATTATTGAGAGTGGTTATAATAATTTTCCATATGTTAAATTTTTTCTCTGGTTGTCTTTATTATAAATTAGCACTTACGAAAGTGAAATTCGGATCCAATTTTAGTTATACAAATATATAATATTAGGTAACAGCAAAATAATAAGATTTAAGAAAATAGATGACACAGAATAATTTAATTGTTTAAACTTTTCATGAAAAATTTACTCCATTCACGACGAAACACTGAGAAAAATCTATTAATAACTAAATGTAGATATAAACACTAATATTCAAAGAGCTTTACAAATACATCCAAAAAATATATCCCTCTAATTTACTGATAATATATAATAAGATAAATTATCAAACTCGTTATTAAATAAAAATATTATCGTGAATATCTATAACTTGAATCATTTCTCTCTGTTTGTGTCTGCTCACTGTTCCGTGCTTGTGATCTTAGGATAGTATGGTTGAATAGGAAGAGATCATCTTCACAGCAAATCAAATTAACAATGTAGCAGCTGGAATCAGATGGTTTATTCAAGACTTCAAACAAACGTGAGAGAACAGCCAAAACAAATTCAAACAGACGTGGGAGAACTGGTCGGTAGCTTTCTACCTTTTTCTTTTGGATTTAGCAGCTAGCAGCTGCTGCTCTGTTCTTCTTTCTCGTTGTTCTCTTACGGTAGCATATATATATTTATAAAAGAAATATAGGGTTTAATTAGATTTGAGCTTTGTGGTTCAATGTTTTGGGTTAGGTCATAATTAATAGTTTTTTAGGACGAAAATAATTTTGTTTTAATTTAAAGTTTTTACTATAATTTTTGCCTTAAGTATTTTTTATTTTTCAATTTTTTTATATTATGTTAAGTACGATATTGGGTGAAAGAATATTATAACATTTGATACAAATTTTTGAACACTTTTACGCAATTTCCCAAAAAAAAAATCAATAAAGCCGCATAGGATAAGCTACCAGAGAATCACAGCCTAGAAGTAACCATGCTTTGGAAGTCGGTAGTCCACTAAGAGAACATAGCCAGTTCTATTGGGACTTGGAAATTGTTATTCCACAAAAAATGAAAAGGCCATTAACATGGAAATTACAATAAGATTTGTTATTCTTGGACTCATGTCAAGCTACGTACCATGCTCGTCATCCTCATCTCCATTTGTAAAGAATGGAGTGAGGTAGTTTCGATCCAATGCTTTAAAGGACGCGGTGCTGCAAGAGGATAGAGAGAGAGAGAGAGATATGCTTAATGAATAGACCAAAAAAGAAGTACATCTCATGTGCTATCTTCAGGTGTTACCTCATTTGAAACTACTTAAGTTGCAAATTAAACCTGTTTCCTGATTATGATTCCCCATCATAAGAAGAAATAAAGCCATTGTTCCCTTCAAAACTCTGGACAAAAATATCAAATTTAAAAAACTTAAAAATTAAAAAAGGCTTCAGCTGTGCAGATCATATCATGGTGAATGCAAAAATGAATAACAAGGTTAATCATACATGCCTATAAGTTGTGAATTTGTGATAAATAAACAGATGGAGGTACCAATAAGTTATGAGGATCAATGAAGTATGACAAAGGAACACCCACAGCAACTGGCCTTTAATACATAACAGTTTCTCCACCACCGTAACATTTAAATCTCTAACCTCTTAGCCTCATCTAACAAATATGCAAGCAGTTCACCATGACCTTCCGTAAATCATGTATAAAGTAGTAATTCAAATTCTCAACATTGTGTAGTGTGCACAGTGGCTGAATTAATGGTCACTATATTACCAAATATCTCGTGAATTGCATCAAATGTATGATCTCTAGCAAATAAGAGTTGAGATTTGGAAAGAAGTCTAAACTTAACAATACCTACTTCGTCTAACAGAATCATCTTGTTCATGGTCATGCTCATGGCCATGATCATCACCTAGAACCTGCAAAGCTTCAAGCATGGTACCAGTTGAGCCTCCAATTAGTAACACCTGAGACATTGTGTAGATGGTGTCATAAAAGTTATAAGAAGTCATCATGTAGCTGTGGTTCTTTAAACATCAAAGATAAGTTTTTTTTTTTAAATGGTAAACACCAACTTTTAATACCAAGGTTTGCCTACCGATAGGACAACTATAGCCGTGTTTGCAGTGAAAATAGTCCGAGATGAAATGATTGCAAAGCAAGTGCAAAAGCAATTGCCACTTTTAGCCCTACCCATACACATAGCTCAGGATAAAGCATATGACAAATTAAGAATCCAAATAATTAACAATATTCAGAAATCATACCACTGTACCAAAGTGCTTTCTGATGTTTTAAAGGTATTTTTCTATGTGCAGGTCGAATCAAATTGACTAGATATGCACATGAAAAGACATTTGCTGCCTTACATAATATAATTGGAAGACTTGTCAGCAGCTTCAGCAAAACAGGATGCGATATATAGTTGATACAATAAATGGAAGATAGTTCCATTAACTCATCACATACCTTGCGACCTGGATAAATATCTAGGACAATCACAAAGCAAAAGTTAAGGAATAATAGGAATTTCTAGTTGAGATCACCACAATAATTTAACTTATCAAGAGATTTGAGGATACAACTGAGAAAAAAATGAACCCAACGTGTGACCAGATATGCTGTTACATGGCAATATCAAATCCCATGTATATAATGTCAAATTATTCCTTCTGTAAAAGAAACACCTCCTATGTATACTAATGAAAATGAATATAAACTCTAACCCTAACAGTTGTTTTACTTCCCTAATTTCTGATTTACTAACCATATTGTTTGGCATTTCCTACCTCCACTAACTTTGTTGTTTGTCACTCCCACTGCACACGCCAACACTCTTCCTCAAGTTGGTGCATATATGTCTCTTATACCCAACTTGTCAAGTGTGTTGTAAAAGTTTCTTACAGACACAGATTTTGTGAGAATATTAGCCAATTGATCTTCTGATTTAACAAATGGAAGTTTAATAATCTTTTCTTCAAGATTATGTTTAATGAAGTTCCGATCCACTTTAACGTGCTTAGTGCGATCATGTTGAACTAGATTGTGAGAGATGGCAATGGCTGCTTTGTTATCACAAAATAAATTCATTTCAAAGTTAGGAACAAGACCAATCTCAGTTAGAAGTTTTTTCAACCAAATGAGCTCACATATTCCCTTGACCATTCCTCGAAATTCAGCTTCAGTACTGGATAAGGCAACTACTTTTTGCTTCTTGCTCCTCCATATAACAAGATTGCCCCCACAAAAGTAAAGTACCCAGTAGTAGATTTCCTATCCTTCATATTCCCTGCCCAGTCTGAATCTGTATATCCAAGGACTTCCAATTGACCATTCTTTGAAAATATAAGTCCTTTGCCAGGGGAGGATTTTAAGTAACGAAATATTCGCATGACTGCATCCATATGGTCTTCACTGGGCAATGTACATGAACCGACTCACGACACTCACAAAGATAAGCAATATCGTGTCCAGTAATGGGATAAATATACGAGTTTACCTACTAACCGTTGATATATTTGTTTATCCGTCAGTACTGTCCACATATTCTCCGAAGTTTATGATTTTGAACCATTGGAATATCGACAGGTGTTTACAATCTAGTAGTCTTGCCTCTACCAAGAGTCCGCAGTATATTTCCTTTCGGGAAAGACATATGCCTGCTTTTGATCTTGTTTCCTCAATACCTAAGAAGTACTTCGAGCCCTCCCAATTTCTTCATTTCAAACTCATTTGATAGTTGTTCTCGAAGCTTAGAGATTTCTTCTTTATCATCCCTCGTAATGATCATGTCGCCTACATAGACTATAAGTTTTTCTTTCCCTAATCGATGTTTTAGAAAGAGTACGATCGTAGTCGTTTTGTTGGAATCCATATTTCTTCATTGGCCGAACTCAACCTACCAAACCACGCCTGTGTGATTGTTTTACCATACAATGCCCGTTGTAATCTACACGCAGCTTGCTTTTCCCGATGTAACAAAGGTATCATGGTAGGATATCCATGTAAATCTCCTCCTCAAGATCACCAATGGGCGAAGGCATTTTTTACGTCAAGTCGGTGCAGAATGGCTAATCTAAATTTGCCGCAAAGAGATAACAAGACTCTAACGGTTTTCGCTTAGCCACAGTGAGAAGGTTTCTTGATAATCTATCCCATGTTTCTGCATATATCCTTTTGCTACAAGTCTTGCCTCTCGCATCGATCAATTAACACATCTCCGTTTTATACTTAACGGAGAAAATCCACTCGCATCCTACCATCTTCCTTCCTCGAGGCAACTCGCTTAACACCCATGTGTTATTCTTTGCAATGCCTCAAATTCCTCTTTTATAGCTCGAGCCCATTTTGGATCGTATAAGGCTTCTTCAATGCTACTTGAATTTGACACGAGGAGAAAGTGTCAGGCAAATGCCCCGACAGTTCTCGATAACTCAAGAGATACATAATTTGCTATTGGATACTTGGATTGTCGTTCTTCTCTTCTCGTGAAAGTATCGATTCTGGGAGGTTTGCCTCTATTGTGTCCGAAAGGTAAAACATAACCACCGCATGTATCTATAGCATTAGTTTGTAAAGGCGTGTGATAGATAGCCACCTCATGAGTATTCTCACAGGCGATCATCAAGTACTGTGAGTTGAGGGTACATCAACCACTTCATCTTCTCGGAGATTCAATTACTACTTCGCTCTTCGCCTGGAAGTTCAAGCTCGGGTTCAGATACCGGCTTCTCCATACGATTGGCATGATCCGAGTATTCAGACTAGTGTCTAATATTTCAACATCAAGCCAATTTCGTTCTTCACTATAACTCTCCTCCTAAAGAGGGGAATTTTATACCGTGATGGAAAAACATTCTCGATTCGAGTAGGAAAGTGACATCCATGGTAATATAGGTTCTTTTTAGTAATTGGATCATAGCACCGATAACCCTTTTTTGTACGCCATATCCCAAGAACACACAAATGGACAAAGATACACGGATCCAACTTAGTTCGTTGATTTTAAGGAGGTGACAAAAGCAACACATCCAAAAATTCTGAAGCATCAAAATAGTAGGCAATGGAAGATGATCGCATAACACCTTTAACGGAGTCCTGAAATTGTAAGGTTTTTATAGGCATACGATTCAAGAGATACACCGCCGTAGTAATACAAGATCACCCAAGATTTATTAGGCATACGTGCACCGATTAGTAAGGCCCGAGCCGTTTTTAAAATATGCCGATTCTTCCTCTCCGTAGTCCCATTCTCAAGGTGGGGCTCAGGAACACGAGGTTTCATAGAGAATACCATGGTTGTCCAAGTATGTCCGAAATTGTTTATTAACATACTCCCCTCCATTATCAGACCTAAGTATCTTAATTTTTTCAAAAAATTGTGTTTGAACCATGGTGTGAAACAAGTGAAATGTAGCAAATACTTCATCTTTATGTTTGAGAAGGTAAAGCCATGTCATTCGTGTACAATCATCAATAAAGATAAGAAACTAACGATGACCCGATGACGTAATGACTGGAGAAGGTCCCCAAACATCAGAATGTACTAAAGCAAAATGAGTCACACTTTTATTCATGCTCATAGGATAAGACGCCCTATGACTTTTTGCTAGGATACAAGTATCACATTTGAAATCCGAATGTGTGATATTTGAAAATAAACCTGGGATTGTGCTTTAAATACCCGAACGATTGACGGATGCCCAAATCTACGATGACATAGCCAACTGGCTATTCCTCGTACCAACAATGTTTTGCGTATATGATCGTCTCTTCCCGAACCGAGGTCATCCACACATAATATAGCCCTCCTCGTCTAGTACCACGCCCAATGATCTCCTTGCGAGAATATCCCAGAAGGCAAAAGGTAGAATACATCAAGCACTACGCTTAAGACTCTAAGGACCGACTTACGTGCATTAGCTCGCTTTGATAGAAGGTACAAGTAAAGTATTAGATAATGATAATGAAGGAGATATGTCATTGTTCCAGCCTCTTGTAACTAGATGTCGACCCCATTTACATTGGCAACACGACTCCGTCTTGGCCGGGTCATGGTCGAGAGATCATTCTGGGTCAAATGTCACATGATCCGTAGCCTCAGAGTCCGTAATCCAATCCTCCTTATCACTACGAGTAGAGATGTGAAATGATTTACTTGAAATACCCGGATCTCGTAAGATTCGGCCCGAGAAGTGCGGATGTAAAGGGGCAAGCATTGGTAGCCACAATGCCTGCCCAATGGGTGTCCCGTTTCTTTCAGAAGATCATTCCACCATTCTCGGATACCCACGTAGTTCGGGGCCACGGGTGTGTTTCGGAGTTTCCGCAATGGCCACATTTCATGTCAAGAGATGTCAGATTTCCCGTGGATTTCTTGTTACCCAAGGAAGTTCCCGCGTGGTGGCATTGGATTACGGTGTCCTCGACCCCTTTAAAAACCATAACTGCCCCGGTGTCGTATCTACACCGTGATCATCACTACCGTCGACCTCTTCCCTACGGACGAATCCATAAGCTTCGTTCCACCGCAGGGAATGGTTCGATCCGAAGCACATCACTTCAAGTTTTATCCAATCTATCATCAAGTCCATCGATAAGGTATAAACTCGATCTTCCCGTACGATGTAGTTGTATTTTTGTATATCAATCGCACACTCCATTGGATTAGGACGACGGAAATCAATTTCACGCCACAACCCTCGGGCGTCATTGTAGTATTTTTCAATGGATCCACCCGCTTGCTTCTGCATTTGTGCAACTCGACGACGAAGATCATACACTCGAGACGTGCGGTACTCATCAAGGCAGTGTGGTAGCCACCGAATCCCAAACCTATTTTGCACTGGGAATCGGATAAAATTTGCAATTGGGCGAGGGATCCACTGGCCGAGGAAAGTCTCCATTAATATATCCCGCTTTATCTTTGCCAGAGATATACATCTCCACTACCAATGGGACCATAAAGCATAGTCGATCCTCCCAACTTGATACTAATCGGGTTAGCCGACGCTGGGCCATAAGTCATGAGGCCGATCTGAGCTCTAGTTAAAACTTCCGTCATTTTCGCCGTCAAATCTTCCAATATGAAATTGGTAGTTAAATCTTTAGATTCCGCCATGAAATCTATTTTTTTTTCTTTTTCCTTTTTTTTACAAAAACGCCACTATATAAATGGAAACAAAACACAACTCGTAACCCTAATTTCTCTTCTCACAAGCGGCGCCTTTTCTCTCCCTGCACATTGAGCAGTTTCCTCGCGCAGCCTTGGAGTAGTGTCCTTCTGCAACCGAGCGCGACTTTCTTCTACACGTGAGCGACGCTCGTCTTCTACAAGCTAGCGGCGCCCTTCTTATGTGACCGAGCAGCACCCTTCCTCTTGCAAACGAGCAACGCCCTTCTTCTGCACTGAGCAGCTAGGTCAAGATGGTCGAACCTTAGCCGGCTACAAATCCAGACAAAGTTAACCTTCCACTTGGTCCTCCGTCTCTGAAAAACCCTCACTGACCAGCGAGGAGTTAAGAGTCTCCAGCTGAAGTTGATTCATTTTTTTTGTTGTTCGAGCCACGTCTCGCACTATATGATTTGTCGTTGTTCGAGCCATATCTTGTACCGTCCGACCGTCATTGCTCGAGCCATATCTTGTACCGTCTCGATTTTTCCTTCCCGTTTTTTTTTTTTGGTTTCAAAATGTTGCAGTAGAAACAGACACCTAATTTAGGTCAAGAATCGTTTCCATCTTTTCTTGGAAAAGAGATTGAAGATGGTCACAATCACACCCTCGTTGATTATAATATTCAAATGTAATCATCTTTGCACACAGAGACACTCGAACCTCCACTAGAACTAAGAACCTTGAACTCCAAAAGGATACGGGAGAATCACAGAGATAGTTTCAGAAAGTGTCGACACACAAACACCCATATGCTCGACTAGTGAATGGAAGAAGCAAATCGACCAAGAGTCAATCTGAATAGATCAACAAATGTTGAGGAGAACAGGTAGCAACGTAGGATTTTTATTTCTTTAGAGTCACAAACTGCTCTGATACCATGTCAAATTATTCTGAGTTATTTCTGTAATTTCTGTTCACTCCTTCTGTACAAGAAACACCTCCTATGTATACTAATGAAAAGGAATATAAACTCTAACCCTGACAGCTGTTTTACTTCCCTAATTTTTGATTTACTAACCACATTGTCTGCCATTTCTTACATCCACTAACTTTGTTGTTTGCCACTCCCACTGCACACGCCAACATATAAATCTGCACATTAAACAACCATGTCAAACAATCATATTAGTGCGTACAGAGTATACAATCATTTCCTACATATATAGTAAAGACATTGCCACTATCACTTACGTTAACGTCTCCGCTATTGATGATATCAAATGGAAAAAAGCTGACACAAATCTTTGAGAACCGTTAATAATGACCCAAAATAATATTAGGCACAAAATACAATATACTCCTAAAACCATCGGCTCTCTTCTATATATATTTATATGTTTGTTAATGCATAGAATGCGAGAACTGCCGTTGAAAAAAAAAATAAGAAAAGGAAGCAAAGAGTAGAACTTGACGAATGGGAGAAGAACAGAGAGCTGTTGTACATCTTACTCCTTCGTATCTATTGGTAGTCTTTATACAGCTGCGTGAAGAATGAATTGGAAGAGAAAGCAGCCATCAACCAGCCTCCATCATCTTGTTCTCCATTAATTAAGTAATATCAACAAATTTTTTGATTTTATTTGTTGTGTTTCATTACTGATTTTTGTGCAGAAAATATTAGGGTATAAATTTATATTTTGGTATAATTTATGAAGTTCTCTGAAGATTGGTGTTTGTATTTCCATTTTGATTATTAGTGGATTTTCTTCGGTGTGTCGTCGTCAGTAGAGTAGACTTTTCACATTAAAAAATTGAACAACTTAAAATATTGTGTGTCAATATTTTTCTTAATGTTGATTATTTTGCTGTTATCTATTATTATTAATTTGTGCAATTAAAATTGAATCCGATCTTCGATTTCGCAAGTGCGAATTCGTAACAAGAAATTTCAAACAAATTTGAGTATGTATAATGCTTCATGACCTATTAAAAAACCGCAAAATTAATAACAAACAGAACCCAGTAAAGAATAGCTAATTAGAAAAGAAAACCATTACTTTACTTACCATTCCAGTGAACAATATTGAAACAATACCAGAGAGACCAACTCCTTCAGCAAGCATGTACCTACAGAGACCTTAGAAGATAGTTTTCCAGTAATTGCATATGTGTCCAGCCAAAAACTGAAAACAGTTCAATACCACAAGACAAGAAGGCTACTTACGAGAAATATGGGGAAAGAACAAAAAGGCAACACTCTAGGTTTTGAAGGCTGTAAAGAAAAACATATCAAAGTACCAAGATGATTTCAGATATATTTATAATTATCAAAACCTGGAAAGAAAAAATTTACTGCTTTTTGGCACTTACTTGTCAATATATAATCTTGCATACTTATAAAGTTTTTGAGAATTAAGGTTTAACAATACACTCCACCAGAATAAGCTTATTAAGAGAGGATCACTAGAGTTCATATTGAGTAAATGGTCAAAAGGATATCAAAGCAGAAGTAAATCCCACACCAACACCTGTAAATTAGTATGGAGATTGTGTTAGTAGGCTTTAAAAAGGAGACAACAAAGAGCACAAGCTTCTTAAGTAACCACAAGGTAAAAACAAAAAGAAAAAAATTTAAAAAGTAAGAAAGAAGATCAAATGGTTACATGCAACTCAATGTCATAGCCATTCATGGAACCAAAATTCATAAATCATTTTGATCTATGAAGATCAAGAAACTGCGATCTAGATACAAGTCCACTGTCTAAAAAAGTTTGAATTTGTTATGCAACTTCACTATGTAAACTTAAACCAAGGAAAACTTACAACTTTACTTCATATAGGTTATCTTATTATGAGCATTGTTTCAGAGAGCCATTAAAAGTCATACTACCCATCTATCATCAAAACACTCTCCAAAGAAATCGAACCATTGCTATAGGCAACATCTTTTTCTATGGAGGAATAACATAAGTCCAAAAACATAATAAGACTATCAAAGATTAAAAAGTCAACCTGTAGTCATAGAGCCCACAAAAGTCTTAAGAAATCTAACAATCACCATGATGAAGAAATTTTGTTCAGTTGATGCACGACTACTCACCAAGGACATTGCTCTGCATAGCAGAAAATACATTAAGTTAACCAGTTGGACTGAATTTTATGAGAATCTAATTTCTAAAAGCAATGATGGTTTTCACTTAACATACCTATATAACGAAATTGCCATCTATCAAATACACAATATACAACAAATTCAACCTCGGTAAATAGGGCAATCTTTAATAAAAACATGAAGCATAAGTTGCACTAAAAAATGGATATATAGTAATGAAAAGCTTATTGCATAATTCAAGACAGATTCTCCCAACACCAAAGCATAGAGGTTTACATCGGAGCTAAGTTCCTACAATTGAAGAAATTAAAAATGGATGAGAAACAAGATAATTTTCAAATAACTACGTATCTAAAATATTGCTTCTGAACAGCATTTGCATTTTGCAATGAGTTCATACATTGATCAGGATTATCCTAACTCAGTGACAACAGTTTTTCTCAATATTAATCTTAGGTATGGCTCATAGAATAGAAAATTAGGATACGAATCCTTCGTCTATAAGTTGGTAATAAGAGGACTGCAACTCAAACAAATAACTTAAAACTTTGTGGAATAGTGCTCATATTTGTGATGAAAAAGACATGTCAAGATTATATTATGGCATGAATGATAGGAATTATATTTTCTAATATATATATATTCTTTTACAAAAACCATGATGCATGAAGTTTGCCTTCTATGAGTATCCTTGATGTTGCAAGTGTCGAGTAATATTTAGAATATATAACTCTAAATTTACTAATATTAGATTCAAACAAATAAACAAACTATTAGTATTATACTTACTATAACACCTTTCAAAAGCAACTCACAAATTGAAGAGAAATACAAACACTCAAAGAAAAAGCTCTCAATTCACACTCAAACTAAGAATACAAAGATTTATTTGTTTTTGATGGAATGATTAAACCAAATGCAAGGTAAGTTATATATAGATCTCACCATGCAATCTACACCACAAAAATATAAAACTAAGAAATAATTCTAACTACACAAATATTATCTACACACTTTTCTTTTCTACAACCTTCAACCACCTTATTTATTCATCCTTCAACCATTTCATTTATTTCTCTACATCTTTAATTATTATGTTGGTGTTGATTTTCAACACTCCCCCTCAACACCAACTCAACCGCTTCATTTATTTCTCTACATCTTTAATTATTATGTTGGTGTTAATTTTCAACACTCCCCCTCAACACCAACTCAACCACTTCATTTATTTCTCTACATCTTTAATTATTATGTTGGTGTTGATTTTCAACACTCCTCCTCAACACCAACTCTCAATATTTTTACTGTGTCAAGCTGACGGCGAAACATATAGAACTTACCAACGCTTAAGCTTTTTGTGAACAAGTCTGTAACTTGATCATCTGTCTTGATTTGCCTCATTTCAATTTCTTCTTGCAAAACCTTTTCTTTGATAAAGTGATAGTGTACTTCAACATACTTAGTTCTTGCATGAAAGATTGGATTCTATGCCAAACGAATTGCTGACTGATTGTCACAGTATAACGAAACTGCATAATCTATTGGTTGTTGTAGATTATTCACTAGTTGTATCAACCATGTACTATCTTGAGCTGCCATTGCCGTTACTCGATACTCAGCTTCAGTAGTTGATAATGATACTGTCGGTTGTCTCTTGCTACACCAAGAAACTGTTCCAGAACCAAGCTTAAACACATACCCAGTTGTTGATCTCCTAGTGTCATGATATCCTGCATAGTCAGCATCGCAGTAACCAACTAACTTGTTGTCTCCACCTTTCTTGTACAAAAGACCATAGTCAATTGTACCAACTCATTACACTAACTGCATAAGAAATGTCAAGTCGAGTTAAGGTTAAGTAGATCAAACTGCCTACCAATTTTCGATACATTGTCACATCTTTCAAATATTTTCCTTCATGTGCACACATGATAGAATTTGGCTCCATCGACGTCGAAATTGGTTTGCATTCAAGCATTTCGAACAGCTTCATCAAATCTTTGGAATATTTTTGTTGGCAAAGAAATATCCCTTCTTGTGTGTGATCAACCTCTAGACCAAGGAAGTGCTTAAGCTGTCCAAGTTCTTTCATCTGGAAACAGATTGATAAATTCTCTTTTGTTTTTAGAATTTCTGTATCATTATCACCAGTTATGATTAAATCATCTACGTACACTAGTACGATAGCTAGCTTTCCTTCATTGGCTTTGACAAACAAGTTAGAATCTGCAGATGTTACTGAATAACTACTTTGTGTTAAAAATTCAGTAATCTTACCATACCATGCCCTAGGCGCCTGTTTCAATCCATAAAGTGGTTTTCGCAGCTTACACATCCATCTGCCACAACTTCCAATCTTTGTTGGCTACAAGTGCAAGTAAGACTCGAACAATTGTAAGTCTTGTGGCTGGATTAAACGTTTCATCATAGTCTAGTCCATATTATTGAGAGAAACCATGAGCTACCAATCGTGCCTTGTATCTCTCAATTGACCCATCTGGACGATGCTTTATCTTGTAAACCCATTTAAATGATATGGGTTTCACATCTCTTGGTTTTCGTACCATATCCCAAGTTTGATTTTGTTGAAATGCATCAATCTCTTCTTTCATAGTTGTCATCCACTTAGATCTTTGTGATGCTTCTTCGAACGTCTCAGGTTCTATTGCTTCTTCGAACGTCTCAGGTTCTATTGCTTCTTCAACTATGGCTGCATTGGTGTATTTAGGATTTGGCTTTTGTGTTCTTGTTGATCTATAGAGTTGAGATTGTGGATTTGATTCTTCCATTTCACTAGACCCACCTTCTTCATTTAGTTGTTGATATATGTCAGTTTGCTAAGGATTCTGAATTACTCTTTGTTCGGCACCATCATCATTTGGATCTCTGGATTCATCTAAACTTGGTTAAAATTGAATAGTATGCTCCCCCATCTTTTGTTGTAGTTTGTCACCAAATTCTCTTGAGTTTGGCAACACCTTCTTCTCTGAGGACCACCAAGAAGATGCTTCATCGAACACCATATCTCGTGAAGCGTAGCATCTTCTACTCGTTGGATCACAACATTTCCACCCTTTTCTCTGGCTATTGTATCCCACAAAGATACATCTAATAGCTTTCTTGTCAAATTTGTTCCGTAAATGATCGAAAACAAATACATAACATACACAACCAAATACTCGAAAGTAGCTAACTGTAGGTTTCATGTTCCATAGTTTCTCAAAGGGTGAAACAAATTATAACCTTGGTTGAGGAAGTCTGTTGATCACAAAGGCTGCAGTCCTCATCGCTTCAGCTCAAAACCTCCCAGGTACACCATTTTGTTGTGGCGTGTTGGCACAAGTGTAATGATGACGTATTCGACATTCCCTTAGGTATTGAGAGAACTCGCTTGAGTTATATTCCCCTCCGTTGTGTGTGCGTAAGCAATGGATCTTTTTTCCAACCTCTCCTTCAGTTGATTCTCTAAACTCTTTAAACTTTGAGAATACGTCAGATTTTTCTTTCATAAAAAAAACCCACACATACTTTGAGAAGTCTTTAATGAAGGTCACCATGTATCACATACTGCCAATCGATGGTTACTTAACATGACCGAATATATCAGAGTGAACTAACTCCAATGGCTCTTTTGCTTTAAACTTTGATTCCTCATATGGCAATTGGTGAGCTTTACCATATTAGCATCCTGCACAGACTATGTCTGTTTGCACGCCTAGTTGAGGAAGCCTTTTAAGCATTGATTTCTTCACCATCACACTTAGTTTGGAATAGCTAACATGACCTAACCGCATATGCCATAAATCTATTGTCTCATTTCTTCTTGTCTTGTCTACATATGCAGATTCTACTAACATCACGTAAAATGATTCCAATTATTGCCCTTCCATTGTCGGTGTTTCTGAGATTTTGATATCACGATACACCTTCACGTCTAGGGGACTGAACAAGACATAATGCCCTGATAATGTTAATTGAGCCACAGATAACAAATTTTTATTCATTCTTGGGACATGATAAACATCTTGAAGTGGTACTTGGTCAATACTATATCAAGGCATAACTATTGTCTTATCGATGTGGGCTATCGATAACCTTGAGTTGTCAACTGTCATCACTACACGACATCCCTTGTACTCAAACATGCTTTCTAACTTCTGTTTATCACCTTTCATATGATTTGAGCAGCCCAAATCTACAATCCAATCATTCTTGTAGTCAATCTGATTTGATGTTGTCACCGTAAGACCTAATTCTTCTTTCTCTGTAGCGAATAATGTTTCGATATCCCAACCATATTTGCTATGCTCCTTAGAATTAGAAGTAGTTGTATTGCTTTCAACAGGCTTTTCTTACTCCAACAATATTTTGCCATGTGACCCATCTTTCCGCAGTTGTAACATTCACCGTCAAATTTTCTATTGTTATTGCAGTTCTTCCAAGCTCTCCCTGGATGAAAGCCTCACTTTCCTTGAGAAATTTTTCCTTTGTTGCCATCATTTTTATATCCATTTCCATTGTATTGCTTGAAAGTATCTCTGCTTTTACTGGTGTAGAGCGCTTATTATTCACCCTTCAGCGAGACTCCTCCCATTTGCTTAACCATAGCTTCTTGACCGGTCAACAAATTCTCAAACTCAACAAGAGATGATTATGTCGACCATCCTTGTATAGCGGTAACAAACCCTCGATATTAGAGTCTCAAATCATGAATAATTATTCTCTTTATCCTTGTTTCCATAATAGGAGCTTTCGGATCTAACTCTGAAATTTTGCAACATAACGAATTTACCTTGTGAAAGTATTGGGAAATCGTCATGTCGTGTTGCACCATCGATAGCAACTCGTTCTCTAGAAGTTGCAATATTGTATCACTCTTTTTGAAAAGAATGTAACAAGAGTGTCTCATGCTTCCTTTGGTGTTTTTGCATCCCGAATGTGCTCCAACATTTCTTCTTCAACTGTGGCCTTAAAAGCAAACATCGGTTTGCCTACTTTAATTTTCTACTTTTGCAAGATGATGTTTATCATCATTAACAACCTCCCACAAGTCTTGACCTTGTAGGTAAGACTTCATACATGTTGCCCATATGTTATAGTTTTTGTTGTTGAGCTTCTTGATTCCTCCAACTATTTGAAGATCACCCATCATGTTGTCAAGACTTCGACTATACCGAACAAGCTTGACTAATAAACTTGTAGAATACCAAACTCCTTATGACTCAAGATAGCTCCATTAAGAATGATCCCTAACCGTCCCGCTCTGATATCAATTGTTGAGTAAAATTTAGAATACATAACTCTAAATTTACTAATATTATATCCAAACAAGTAAATAAATTACTTGTATTATACTCACTATAACACATTTCAAAGGCAACTCACAAATTAAAAAGAAATACAAATACTCAAAGAGAAAGCTCTCAGCTAACACTTAAACTAAGAATACAAAAACTTATTTGTTTTTGATGAAATGATTAAACCAAATGTAAGGTAGGCTATTTATAGTTCTCACCATACAATATACACCATACAAATATAAAACTAAGAAATAATTATAGTCACACAAATATTATCTACGCACTTCTCTTTTCTACAACCTTTAATCACCTTATTTATTCATCCTTCAACTACCCTATTTATTTATCTTTCAACCACTTCATTTATTTCTCTATATCATTCAACTGCTTCATTTATTTCTCTACATCTTTAATTATTATGTTGTTGTTTATTTTCAACTATAAGTTATGTTAATTCATAGTGGATATGTATATCATCATCTATCATATAATACTGCACACGTTACTAGATTAATTACACATTTAAAAAATGTAAAATAATTAAATCACCTGCAATATGGACAAAACAGTGACAGGATCAGTTGTCGATATAAGAGAACCAAACATCAGACACTCCACAAATGGAAGCTTGTATATGAGATACACCAAACCGCCAAGATAACTGGAAAGAAAAGAAAAGCAGCACAACTTTATGGGATGAGAACTCTACTATAAGCTTTTCTTCCAATGAAAAATGAAGAATAAAAGGGATCATTTATTAAATAATGTAAACTTACACTAAAATACCAGTAACAATTGAGGCTATAAAAGTTTCTAGGATAGCAAATGTGACAATGGCTCAAAAATTTGAGAAGAAAGGTTTCTATATAAATCACATACAGGAGTTTATCGTGTTAGAAGATGGCCTACAATGCATGTTATTTTTTAAATAAGAAAAAAAACATATAGTACTAAGATACGATCAAAGATCACAAATAAAAATATAAATTAATATTAAACGTTAATATAAATCTTATTCTAATGCATTATTTAAAATATTGATATTAATTTTTATTTTAAATTATTTAACACATGATTATAAGTAAAATAACAAATATAAAAATAATAATAAATAAAATTTAATTTAATTATTTTAAGTATTGTATATTTTATTATTGAAAGTTTATTTTTTTAATTATATATATATATATAAAAAGTATTAATATATGTTCGGTTTCAATTAATTACAATTTTGTTATTATAATAATCGTATTCATCCCACAACTTCTCATTTATGGTTATATTTAAGAAAAAAATCATAAGATTTTTACAAATTATTACAATTCTAATTATCTACATTTAAAATATTCAATAAAATTTTTAATAATTTTTACAAAAGTAACGTTTTGATACTCTTACTTTCAATCGACGTGTTTTGGTCACCTAACTTTGAAAAAATATATAATTTAATCCTAAAAGTTTAAAATTATTGGACTTATATGGATCTATTTTAGGATTAAGATGTACTCTTTTAAAATTAAGGTATATATCTTTTAAAGTTAGATGAATAAATGATCTAGTTAAAAACAACAAAATTTTAAGTTTATTTTTCTAAAATTACTATAACACTATTGAACTAACAAATGGACCTGGACACCTTGTGTATTCTTATGTAAACAAAGTGGAAGAGAAAAAAAAACAACAAAAAAAAATCAAACAATAAAAGCAACTTCTAAATTGTAGGATATAGAAGGTGGTGTTTTCTTTCAGCAAAAGTGGAAGTGAAAAAAACTCAACAACAACAACAACAAAATAAATATCAAATACTAAAAGCTGCTTCTAAATTGTAGGATACACCTCTATAAAAATAGATAGGATAACGCGACTAAATCGCCAATCAATTAAATTAAATTTATTTCAATTATCAAGAATAACAGTTTATTTTATAAACGACGACTATTGGGAATTAAAAAACAATGTAAACAAAGAAGTTTCGTTTAATAAATAACTCTTACCCAAAAAAAAAAACTTAATATAACAATTCTTTGATCACCACGGATTCATCGTTTCCAAACTTACTTTGAGATTGGTGTATAAATTCTTTAAAATATTGATAATTTAAAAAAAGTATAAGGTGACGTTTGGTCGTGGAATGGAATCGAAATCGGAATCGGAATCGGAATCGGATTGGAAAGGAAATAATTTTGTTTGGTTTGACCACTGGAATCAAGCTCAGAATCAGGATTATAGTGTTTGGTTTGCCACTGGAATGGAATGAAAAAAGTTGTAAATGACCTTAATACTCCTACATGCTGTAAAGTTCAAATAATGTCATTTAATTACTATTTTTTCATCAGACAAAATACATTATTGAAATCATTATTTTTCTAAATAGGATTTAGGGTTTTGAGGTTTGGGATGTGTGATTTAGGGTTTTAGGATTTGGAATTTGGGGTTTAGGGTTTTGTGATTTATGTTTTAAGGTTTTGGGTTTTGGGATTTATGTTTTAAGGTTTAGTGGTTTAGAGATTTGGAGATTTGGGGTTTAGGGTTTAGGGTTTAGGGTTTAGGGATTTAGGGTTTAGGGTTTTAGGATTTAGAATTTGGGGTTTAGGGTTTTGGGATTTATGTTTTAGGGTTTTGGGTTTTGGGATTTATGTTTTAAGGTTTAGGATTTTAGGGTTTAGGGATTTGGGATTTGGGGTTTATGGTTTAGGGATTTGGGATTTATGTTTTACGGTTTTGGCCAGATTTATGTTTTAAGGTTTAGGGTTTAAGGATTTGAGGTTTAGGATTTGGAATTGGGATTTAGGGTTTAGGGTTTAGGGTTTTGGGATTTATGTTTTAGGGTTTTGGGATTTATGGTTTAAGGTTTTAGGATTTTAGGATTTGGATTTAGGGTTTTGAAATTTTGGGTTTAGGGTTTAGGGTTTTAGAATTTTGGATTTGAGAATTTGGGATTTGAATTTAAGGTTATATTTTAGGTGAGGGCAAAATTGGAAAAAAAAGTTTTGATGGGAATGGAATAATGATTACCAAAGGTGGGAGAAGGAATTGTGATTCTTTCTCTTTTAGTAATCAGATTCCATTCCGTCCAACCAAACACACAAAATAGAAAGAATCAATTCTGATTCCATTCCATTCCCTCCAACTAAACGTGTGGTAAAAGAAAAGAAACCTAGAGTTACTATAATAATTCTCAAATGAATATATTACTTTTGTAATTATTTGATTAGAAAATAAATGTTTTAGTTTCATAATTTATAAATTAGGTACCATTAATCGTGTTTTTATGAAAAATAAGTATTTTTGATCTTAAGATTTATTAAAATGAATAATTAAGTCCATCAAAAATATAAAAAAAGAGTATTTTAGTTCTAATTTTCAAATACAACATAACTATAGATATCGAATTTAAATTACGAAATTAAACACTTATTTTAAAATAAATTATGTGATTAAGTTACTTGATCCAATAATCATAAAATTAAATTATTTAAATTAAATAATTAGATGATTTTTATAAGTAAAAATCTAAATATCAATATATTTAAAATGGTGTGTTATTTTAAGCCTATAAAATTAAAAATCTAAAAATCAATAGATTTAAAACGGTGAATTATGGTAATAAAATTTAATTCTATAGAATTATATTAAATGAAATTAAGATAAATCAATTATATTTATGATATTTTTATTACATATAATAATAATGTTATTAAAAAAAGACAATTTGATTTAAAAGAATAAAAGCATAAGTAGTGCATGTCACGAAATTGTTTTATCACCATTCAGTGAACTAACTTTTTTTTTTTTGTTTTATCCGACTACATGGTTTATAATATTGTAACCATATGATCAAAATAATAATAATAATCTAAACTTACATAGCAAGTGAACCTTAACTTATCAATTGTTTGATAATGATTTTAACTTTTAATTTTTTTATTAGATATATTTTTTAATAATTTTTATTTTTTAAATAATGATTAGTAAAATATGAAATAGTTTAAAAATAAATAAATTAAATTTTATGACTCTTGTATTTATAAATATTTAAAGAAAACGATTAAAACATAAAATTTGTAAATAATAACTAAAAAAATTCTTTAATTTTTAACTTTTTTTTATAAATCACAAGTAAAAATTATTATTAAATATATTGATAATTGTTTTAAAAATAATTATAAATTATTTAATCATAAATTTGTTTAGTTATATTAAGTATTGTTTTATAAATATAAAAAAATAGATTTCTTTGGAAAATAAGCGAATAAATATTATAAAACTATCAAGTGGGGTGTACTAAAGATTATTGACAAAGGACAGGAAGCCAAATCTATGAAAAACCACACAAATAAAATTAACTAGATCTGAGCATTGATTATTACCCTGAAAAAGATTATAATTTGGTATGGCTGAAGATAACTTTTTAGTGTTCCAGACCTGTCCGATGCATATTTGACTTTCTTATAAAAGAATTATAAACAAATGACTAGCTGAGTATAAGTCATAACAAATGAATTCAATTATAAAATATAATAAAATACCAGTTTAATCCTTATCCAACATCTAGCAAGATGCTCGGCTTAAACTCTTCATCAATCATCATCACCATAGAAGTATTAGTTGTTTGCAAATCTGTACTACTAAATCACCTTTAAAAACAAATATTTTTGAAAAAAAAACCCAAAATTTATAAAACAAAAATAATTTTTCAATAATATTTAGATATTATCTAATTGAATATTATTTAACATTATACATGTCTAAATAATCGGTTTTCAATTTAAACGGTATCTAATTATACGATATTTAAAATAAAATAATTATATTATTTTTTTTAATAATAAAAATATATAAGATAGACATAAGATATATGTGTCCAAGAATCGGACCAAACTGAATTAAATAGAAAAATTGAATAGGATCGAATTGGTTTTAACAGTTTTATAAATCAAACTGTTTGGTCCGATTTGTATTAACTAAAAATGTTTTTCAAATAATTCGATCCGGTTATATTAATTTTTAAACCAATCAGACCAGACCAAATCGATTTTAATAATATATTAAATTTCTCATATTTTAATTAAAGGTATATTAGTAGGTGTATCATATTTATGTATTATTAACTGAATCAAATCGTTAATTAAATCGGATCAAACTGTTTAGTTTTAATTTTTTTAATAAATAAACTATCTAATCTGATCCGATTTGAATAATATGAATAATCTGATTTAATTAAAATATTTTTGCTAAAAATTAAACTAGACCTGACAAGACAGTTAACACATGAAAAAAAAAGATGTGGTAAGTTTTTTATTAGAAGTATTAAATGTATTGCTTTTATAATATTTTTTCAAATAAAAATTTGTTTGCTGTGGAATTGAATCTCCTCGTACATACTCATGTGTATTACATATTGACTGATTAATTACTTGGTTTGATTTTTCCATTTATTTATTTTCGTTCACCTTATCAACTAATACTAATTTCCTTTTCCCCAACTAAGTAATCTCAAGGATAAAAAAAGTCTTTATCTCTTACCAATTGTTCCCTACTTTTATTCCTGCTTTTCAACTTGAAAAAAAGCCAGATCATTAAAAGGAAAAGATAACTTATGATAACTCGACATCTATGTGTCTATCAATCTTTAAATAAAATAAAATAAAACATCTTTATATATCCATTTCTTAGTTATTATTTTATTTTAATTCTTTTTCTGTCTCATATATTAGAACTGTCTATGAATCGATCATAATCAAATCGGATCGGAGCGAACGATCTTATAAATCAAAATGTTCGATCTGATTTGTATTTATTAAAATCATTTTTTTAAACGGTCTGATTCGATTTAAATTAATCGAACAAGATCAAATCGATTTAATAAATATATTAAAAATTTTACATTATTATTTGTTAAGAGATCTAAAAATCGAAACAAATTGAAAATTGAATAATAACAAACTGTTTTATAAATCAAATAATCTAGTCTAATTTGTAATAATTAAAACCGTTTCAAAACGTTATATAAATTTAAATTTTTTTTTTAAACCGGACACATGGACAAGCATAAGCTATCAAAAAAAATACCAAATTACAAAAAAGTATTCTTCCACCACTATGTCTTCTGATATCCCAGTACACTAAGTTTAATGGTGGTGATGGATCATATTCATCATCAATCATCTCCACCAACATATCATAAATTAAGAAAACATACAGGCACTGCAAGCCGTCCTGAACAAAGTAAACGCTCAGGATAATTCATAAAATAATATCATGTTTCTCCATGTCAACATCACTTTCTCTCTCTATCTATCATTTTGGGTCAATGACTACTCAATTGGATTCCCCACCTAAAGGCTACAAAACTCAGTTCCAGGTTTACCTTGTGCCAAATGTACTCAAACATAGATGGGATATATGGTACCGATGATAATGATATTTAAGTACTTGAACAGCTACTGTTGTTGCTGTTTATCCTTTACTAACACCCTATGTCTGCTTTCATCTCTGTTTTTTCAAATGAAAGATGACCAAAAGTTAGAGACTTCCTCTTTGACCTTCAAGGCAGGTGTCAATAGTCTTAATCTAGCAAGACAAAACCTTCTTCAATTAGTCTTGGTGTTTTTCCTGATACTAACATGTCTACCTTGCTTTGGCCATAGCGCTTGCAACCCAGAGGATCGTGATTCTCTTTTGTTTTCCTTCAATAAGGTATCAACAGCAACGCTGAACTGGTCTTCTTCTACAGATTGCTGCATTTGGGAAGGAATTTATTGTGAACGCGTGGGTGGTGATGATCGTGTTACTCGTTTATGGCTACCCTTTAGAGAGCTCAACGGTATCATCACTTTATCTCCTACAAACCTCACTTATCTTACCCATCTGAATCTATCCCATAATTCACTCTCTGGTTCTCTACCCTCTGGATTATTTTCCTCCGTCAATCGCCTCCAAATCCTTGACGTGAGCTATAACCGATTACATGGTCAATTACCCATTTCTTCTAATAGCATAAACAACAGCTTTATACAAATTGTGGACTTGTCTAGCAATTTCTTCCATGGTTCAATTCATGTTTCACTTTTCCATAATGCTGTAACTGCAGGGTCTCTTACCAGTTTCAATATCAGCAACAATAGCTTTTCAGGCCCTGTACCTATCTCAGAATTTTGCAGCAAAAATAATACTAGTGGCTTTTCTTCCCTGAGATTATTGGACTTGTCTTTCAATGAATTCAATGGAGAAATTCCACATGGACTTGGGGGTTGTTCCAAGCTCCAAATATTCCGGGCAGGATTCAATATCCTCACAGGTTTGATCCCTGACGACCTCTATGATGCCTTTGCTCTGGAATGGCTTTCTTTGCCTGTCAATCATCTCTCTGGATCCATCAGCGATAACATCGTCCAGCTTACTAACCTCAAGGTCCTTGAGCTATATTCCAACGAACTTGATGGGCCCATCCCGAGAGACATTGGGTTGCTTTCAAAGTTGGAAAAGCTGCTCCTCCACACCAACAACTTCACGGGCTTTCTGCCCTCATCTCTCATGAACTGCACAAATCTATCCACCTTGAATTTACGGGTCAACTCATTGGCAGGTAAGCTCTCTGCCTTCAATTTCTCTAAACTCCAACGCCTCAACATCCTGGACCTTGGCAATAATAACTTCATAGGTGAATTACCCAGAACCCTTTACTCATGCAAGTCACTTGCAGCAGTTAGGCTAGCAACCAATAAGCTCCATGGACAGATTTTACCTGATATACTCGAGCTGCAATCCCTGTCTTTTCTTTCCATCTCTAACAACAGTTTGACAAATATCACTGGGGCAATTAGAAACCTCATGGGTTTAAAAAATTTGACCACTTTGCTACTTTCCAAGAGTTTTATGGCTGAAACAATGCCGGATGATAAACAGATACTAGACCCAGTTGGGTTCCAGAACGTCCAGGTACTAGCTCTTGGGGGTTGTCAACTCTATGGTCAGATACCCACCTGGCTATCAAAGCTCAAGGACCTTCACGTCTTGGACCTATCGTCTAACCTTATCAGTGGACCTATTCCTGGTTGGTTGAGTTCTTTGCCAAGCCTTTTTTACCTAGATTTGTCTAATAATTTCATATCTGGAGAATTTCCAAAGGAGCTATGTGGACTTCCAGCTTTGTCCTCATTGCAGGATGATGATGATGTACTCTACCACAATTTTCTAGAGCTGCCCGTCTTTGTCATGCCTAACAACACTACCAAACAGCAATACAATCAGCTCTCCCACTTTCCACGGGCCTTATACCTGAGTAACAACAGTCTTAGTGGCAACATTCCTATGGAAATTGGCCAGCTTAAGTTTCTGATTGTGTTAGACCTCAGTCATAACAACTTCTCTGGCTACATACCAGATCAATTTTCTAACCTCACCAACTTGGAGAGATTGGATCTTTCTAGAAACCATTTTAGTGGAGGAATCCCTGCTTCATTACAAGGTCTACATTTTTTGTCATGGTTCAGTGTGGCATTCAATTATCTTCAGGGACCAATTCCAACTGGAGGTCAATTCGATACCTTTTCCAGTTCCAGCTATGAAGGAAATACAGGCTTGTGTGGTCCTCCAACAGTGCAGCGCTCTTGTCCGCAGTCCTGCACGGATTCTTGCCCCCCAACAGGATCTGCAACTTGTAAAGAGTCAAACAAGAAGCTTATTTTTGGACTAGTCTTTGGGATTTGTGCTATTACAGCTTTTATTTTTACTATGTTTACAATTTGGATATTGTCCAAGAGGAGAATAAATCC